>JAPQRP010000025.1:32456863-32496985 GCA_037367295.1 Apogon hyalosoma
TGATTTGGGTTATTATCAAGAAAACATGTTAAATGGATAGATATCAGCTCTGAAATTCAACTACTATGAGCTATTTTATTTGGTATCATTATATTTGTCCAAACTAATGGACCTTTAGTTGGACCAGGCAGTAAAACGAACAAACTGAACAAAACAAGGGTGATCTAATGATTTTGTTCCGCAGCTGTATTCTATCAGCACGTTTTGATATTTTACTTATTGAGCAAATGGTTGAATTTTTATGAATATTTAAAATAAATCATACTTTCAGAACGCTCACCACAGACACGTCAGTGGCTAAAGGGTTAATACCAGTAAAATTATATGCATTTTATATTGATATTTGCAAGTATCTCAAGCTCAGTGAAATGTAGAAAGATACCACACCTATATTACACAGAAATAAACTTATAGTTACTATTGTGACTTAATATGCTATACCATACCATCCACATTGTTCTTTGTTGCTGTTGAGCTCTGTGACCGTGCATCATCCTCTATTTTCTGCAAGTTTTCTGCGTCACCATGAGCAGTGTCAGAATGTGATGTCAGTGCATTTTCTTTATTTCTATTCTTTATAAGTGGAGAAAAGCTGAGTTTGCCGATTTGTAGGTGGTTTAGGAAGTTTTTTTCCCAAGGTTAAGGATAAAACAGTATGAAGAAGTCTAAGTAAAACAGAAGCAATTCAAAAACAATGTTGAACACACAACAGAATGAGCACCATTTAAGACATAAGTAGTTAGCACAGGCTTTCCAACTGGAGCCTTTCTGTGTCGACTTGAGCAGTTCTCGACACACTGTGTTGTTTTCTGTGTCCTCCAGTGTATCCTGCCATTAAAATCAGAAATGGAAGACTTTATTAATCCCAAGGGGAAATTGTGGTGTTATAGTTGCTAAAAACGGGCACAAGCTAATTGCTAATGCTAATGCTAGGTACTGTGTGTATATTAGGGCGGGTAAAATGCAGGGACTCAATTTCCTAAAGGGATACTAAAACGAGTAAACCTTTAACCTTGACCAAAGCACGAGCAGTGTAAAAAAAATAAAATTAAGACAAATGTGTTCAATTCACAACAAGAGGAAAAGATATAACAACATACAGATGAAGTAACAAGACGCAAACAACATAAAAGACCTAACAAAACAAAAAACAAACCTAGAGACGCAACTAGAAGAAAACTATGTAAAAGATGTAAAAAGATGCAACGAAAAGACATAACAAGATGAATACTCTGTAAAAGACACAATAAGATAAAAATGACACGGTGCAACAAAACAAAAAAGTTTGTGTTGAGATGTAGAAAACAGCTGCTCGTTGTTGCCTGTTTGTCACTTCAGCCTCTGTTGTCCCGGCCTTCGGTGAAGTGTAAACTCCTGGATTTTGACAACGTATCTACGGTATATCAAGGTTGAGATAAACCTGTAACTGTGAGAACTGACGAATAATGTGTGTGTCTAATCTTTAAACTGTTATTGTGTTATTGTTAATTGTTGGTAGTTCAGAAAACATCCACTTAGTATGACTGAAGAAATCATAACTGAGGTTATTAATTGATAAAACTGCCTTTTTTCCTGTAACTTCACAGGTAAGGGTTTGTAAATGTATCCCGAGGAAAAATTAACAATGAATGCATCTCATTTTTACTTCCTGGCGGTGGTATAGATACTAATAGTAGAGTTATTTTTCATATTGGAGTCTCTGAAATTGCATTCTCATACCTGTAATGTGTGATGTGTATAGTGTGGAAGGGCCTCTTTTGGCTGTTCTGTCACTTCCAGGGGCCCCAGGAAGTCAGCCGAGCGAGGCAAGTGTTTTCCTGCTTGCCCAGCACTCCTTGCTCCTTATCCGCCCCAGCAGAGTTATTTAAATTAACTCCAATAAAGCATTATAATGGCAGGCGTAATAATGGTTATTATTATTTACCAGGCTCTGTGTGTGTATAGTGGGTGGGTGCTGGGTTATCATACACTAGTTAATTATAATGGAGCGTGAAGGCACGCTATATGCATATTATCACCGCTGAGAGTCTAATTTATTTGGGGTGAGGAAAGGGAGATGTTGGCTGTGTTACATTTACATACTATGCGTGGGATCCACCCCAACATCCACACATAGAAATCACCATGAACAGAGCAAGGTGCACCCTCATCACTTTGTCCACATGCGATAAGACCTTTGTTTTTTTCCACACTGATCCATCTAGTCATGGATGGCTGAGTGTAGCACTGAAGGATAAGATGTTTGTGGAAAAGATTCTAGTTTTTCTGCACTGCTGCTGCTGGCTCATACAGATCCAGAGGCTAATATTTCTAAAGTGTCACCTCTACAGGAATACAGAACTTGTATTTGTCCCATTTTACTTACATGAAATGATTTGCACATTTGGGTTCGTAGGTTTTTTTAGACTGTTTAGAAGCTGAAGGTAAGGAGGAGGCCACTTTGGCTTCCATCTGTTGGTTTATTTCATGCCATTCGCTGACATCTGGAGAGAAGTCTTGAACATAATAGCAGTATGTTCAGTGCCACCGGACTACTTAATAGATGTTAACTTGTACCGTTGTGTTACTGATCGTCATAACAGCAATGTTAACTTTATGTAAAGGAAAAAAAAACACCTACTAGCACCGTTGACCATATTTAGCATACAAGCTGACATTCAGCTTAATTCACTTCATAATCCCAATAAGGACATTCAGTTTCTGCGTTTTACCCAGTCTAATATACATTCTCAGACCCCAACTCAGCTTTATTGTCATTCAGTCAATAGACATGATGGAACAAAATGTAGTTACCCAGGTCTTGGTGTTTGTAGCGTGATAAAATATAAGAAATAAAATGTATAAAAGCTAAATAGAATAGAATAAAAACTACCATAAAATATAACAAATAACCTCTGATAATGTACAATATTGCTCAGTATACAGTAACGGTAACATTTAAAGGTGATTGTGCATGTAAGCAGCACCTAGCATTAGCAGTTAGTATTAGCATATAGCACATTAGGAGGTGGCCCATAAGGCACTTGAGAAACAACTCCTGTTTTTAATAGCAGGGAAAACTGGTCCAGCAGAGTAGAACCCAGAACCTTCTTGTTGTGAGGCAAAAAGTGCTAACCACTACACCACTGCACTGCCATATATTATAAAATAAACTAATGCTACCATTAGCCACTGTAGCTAACAACCAGGTAGTGTAAAAAAAAAAAAGGGCCACTGAACTTTGCGAAACATTTGCGTGACAGAACTTTGATGGTTTTAGCGACGAATACAGTCAAGGTGTTTCACTGGAAAAGCAATATGATGGTTTCTAGGAGCAGAAACCTGGTAAATGCAGCTCAGTATGTGAATGAGCTGTCGACAAAGCCCACATAGGAGACCTAAAAAGCATCCAGTCAGAGATAGATGTCAAATTTAACCCTCCATACAGTTGTAATGGACAAGGAAAGGAAATTGGTTTTAGAGACCAAACAGTTTTTGTGTCAATAAACCTGTCCCTAGATATTTATTTCTGTTTTAAAGTTTGATATTTTTACGTGGAGGGGCAGTCTGTGGGCGTGGATTGGCATTTATTTGTCTTTGTGATATCATTGCCATCTTTATCGGAATGATATTGATAACACCAACTGATGTTTTTCACAGTACACAGCATACTGAGACTACATAATGACACTGGTTTACATTTGTAAGACAGTTTCTTTAACTTTACTCTTGGTTGTTTGTCAGATTAAGTCTCTGTTATTTCCTCAGTCAAGATGTCTGGAGACACTGTGAACTTCACAAACGTATTACATGTTAAACTATGAATGCTCACTAACCCTAAAAAAATTCAGTGTATAAACAGATCTCTCAGTCTAGCGATAATGATGCTACAAATGTAAAATTCCATAGTTCTGGTAATTCTCCAATCAGAGTGAACATATTTTAAGTGAATTTGGGGAAAACCTTGCAAGATTCTTTCAGTTTTCAGTTGAATATGGTTTTGGAGCTTGTATGAATCCTTACATTTCGTCACATGCACCTTGCTAAAGTCTAAATATGTTGGTGTGTTACATTTCAGCGTGTGTTATCCGTTATCTGACAGAGCAGGAGTGTAGACAGTTAACTCCCCGTACTGAGGCGAGATGTCATCTTCAGACTGGCAGAGGTTAAAGGGGGTGAACTTGGGATGAAGCGTTAGATAGAGCATGTGGGTGGAAAGTAAGAGCGAGAATAAAGGGACGGTGAAGGTGAGAAGATTGAGGGAGAGGAAGGGAGTAAAGACTAAGAAAAGTGGTGTAAAATGATGAATACGGAGTTTAGAACACCGATAATAATGAAGGGTGAACGAGGGGTGAGGGTTTAAGGATCAATAAGAACGACAGACAGGGGTGGGAGATTTGAAGAGGAGCGATTCAGATAGCGAAATTAGAGGTGAGGGATGGGAAGTGGGTGAGGTTAAGAGATAGAAGGATGAGGGGGATATATTATGAAGAAATGACAGCTGGCTCTGTGAGCTGTGAGGTACTTCAATCATCTCATAGTTGAGCATTAGCATGGCTGCAACGCTACGACTAAAACATCAGTTAAAAAGTTAATTGAAAACTGCTCTGATGTAATTGGTATTCCTGTAGGTTATGAGTTAGAACACGGGTGTCAAACTCATTTTAGTTCAGGGGCCACATACAGACCAGTGTGATCTGAAGTGGATCAGACCGGTAAAATAAGAGCATAAGAACCTATAAATAGTAATGCATTTTTTAGAGTAAAAAAAAAGTAAAACTAGAAATTTATCAAGAAAAATAAGTGCAATCTCAACAATATTATGCCTCAGCTTATTATTAACACAGCTTACAGATCACAGTGGATCAACAAATAACATACAACAAAACATTCGGTAACAGGTAGAATATTGTTAAAATGGCACTCATTTTTCTGTAGACATTCCAGGTTGTTTATATTTGTTCAGTTTATTCACATTATGGTGGAAGGGTAGTTTGTAAATGTAAATATTTTAATAAGGTAATTTGACTTTGCATTTTTTTCCACATTAAACCAAAAATAGTTTGGAGTCATAGATTATTATACTATTGTTTTATTTGAAATCACATTGGTGTGTATGTAGAACCTGAACAAAACGAGTTTGACACAGAAATGCAAAAATTACACTGGAGATATTAAGAGTCAAATATTTTCAGTGTATTTTTTGTATAACATTCAACCAGCAAAACAAATTTATTTTGTTCAGGCATGCATGCAAACTATAATTTGACATTCTAATCAAGACATAATAGATATAATTTTACTTTTTTCTCTCTAAAACATAGAGTAAAGTTTAGGGTTGTCATTATTAATAGTTATTACGGTATTATTGTACTGGTCCGACCCATTTCAGATCATACTGGGCTGAGTGTGGAACCTGAACTAAAATGAGTTTGAACCCCCTGAACAAAATTAACCAAAGAACAGCCCAGAGCTGTGAGCAAACTATAAATACACAACAGACAATTATGAGCATTTTGAGCAAAAATAAATCTGTATCAACAAGAAGCATGGTATTGACACTAGAACACTGTGTACATTAATATAAAGAGATAAAAAGTTAATTAAAATATTGAATGAAACGAGGAACTGCATCAGAATCTTAAAGAAATTAAACTTTTTTTCCCGTATCTCTACCATTAGAGTGATGTTATTTTTACTTGTAATAACATGAGACAGGTTTATGACATTGACTAAGACCTAAGAATAAATGCCTATCAGTGGAAATCCAGTACCTAACCCCCTGTTTCCACATATACAATTACAATATACTGTTACAAATCCACTCGGAGGTCGTGGCTGACCCGCTGCATCCATCTGTCAAACACACTCGGACGCACTGTACCCGCCCTTCCTCTCTGTCTCCGCGGTAACCTTCCTCCGTATCTCCATCCAGCAGACTCCCATGTCTCTCAGGAGGAGGGTGTCCCTGCAAGCAGCCTGTCAATTCCACCTGTCAGTCAAATGCTCTGGAATGATGATTGGTTGTCGTGTGTCCAGAGGGCTTGTCTCGTCACATGCCTCAGAGTGGAGCAGAGTCTGTTTCCACCCACGGAATCACAACTTTTATGTGGGTCAGAATGTGTCCGGCGCGTTACACATCGTACTTACTTTTAGGATGGATGGAAGTTTTTATTGTGAGGCTGAAATTAAGTCAGTGTTGACTTTGAAAATGCGGGTCAGTTTCCAGCTGGGTCTCTAAGGCTACGTTCACACTGCAGCTCTTAATACTCAATTCAGATTTTTTTTGCTGAAATCAGATTTTTTTTGTGTGG
Source organism: Apogon hyalosoma (assembly GCA_037367295.1). Lineage (NCBI taxonomy): Eukaryota > Metazoa > Chordata > Actinopteri > Kurtiformes > Apogonidae > Apogon > Apogon hyalosoma. Next base: position 32,463,157 of record JAPQRP010000025.1, read on the forward strand.
AGGTTCATATTATAATTTAAATGTGATGCCATCAGATTCATGCAGGAACAGCCTACAGTTCAGAAGGGACTCACACGCATTACACTGTGTTTATGGAAGTAAATATGGATCTAAGGATCGCAGAATTCAGATGTCTGTTGCATGTTAATGACATAAAAGTCAGATGAATTGTGACTGAAGACGCATCAGATATTTATCCCATATAGTACCACATATTAAAGTGGTCTGGGTCTGATTTGTGCTTTCACTGTCATAAAAACATCAGATATGGACAAAAAAGTCAGATTTGGCTCACTTTTACCTGCAGTGTGAATGTGACCTAATAATAAACAGATGTGCTGGACACGAACCAATAAAATCTGGTCTTCAAACACAGGCCAGGTAAAAACAATGTGGTGAAATGTGGTGTCAGCTCATTTCCATTCACTGAAACATTAGAGGGATTTTGGGATGAAACTGTTCAGGGAGAGAAAAACGCAGTGCATTTAACATCAAAATAGCCGATCAAAATGAGTTCTCACACTAGAAACAATCATTTCTACGTATTAAACAGAACATTCGAAATAAATGACTGGTTCCTTCTGAAGCTGACAGAAATGAAGGACATCACTTGAGGAAGTGTGATAGCACCTCTAAACCCAAACAAGTTAAGCTAAGGCGTCCATGTTAAAATCCAACCGTACAGTCCAAATAAGACTCACACATGCTCATGCACTTATGTGAATGTGTCGAACTTGTAGCCGGTATATTTCAATGTTTACTGACTACATTTCTAACCTAACCGTAGCTATTGTTGCATTGTTTTTTCTGACAAACATAAAATTCTTCACAGAAAATCAACATAACATGGCTGCAATTAACATTAACACAGACACGGCATTAATTCACAGTCAGCTCCAGGTACCGAACATAATCCAACACAAACTTCATGTAAATACAAGAGTGTAGATGTGTCAACAGGCAGTTGTTTTGTGTATCTGCTATCTGGGCGTCGGTTTGATCTCATTTACATGCTTGCCTGGACGAGTCCGCTTTCTGAACTCTTTATTGAATAAATAATTTTTTCCTGACAGACAGCTCTACTGTAGTTGACTCTGCTGTCATGTGGTTAATGTTTAGAGTAAGTTAGTAGTAGTGTTACCTCGGTGGGGTTTCACCTCTAATACGACAAGATGGTGGCAACCAAAACAGTAGTGCACAATGGGCAACATTATTCTGGCTCCATTCAAAGTCAGCTTTAGTGTCAGTTGCCATATGTACGTCGCATACAGGAATCTGAAATTACAAAACTCTAAGGCCCCATGGTACAACAACGAACATGGTAGAAAAAAAGAATAGAATCTAAACAGAATATAACTATAAACAGCAGGGGGTTGAGGAAACAATCCATAAACAATAAAGGTGCATCAGTAAAGTAACAGATGAGTGCTTGAAATTGAAAGTTATTGAAGTTATTCAAATTCTTTTCTATAGTGTACAGTAAAATAATGCCCTGTGATTACAGTATTCTCAATATGTATCCTTTCATCCTGAATCTATAGCAGCAAAAACTGCTTGATTTTCAGTAAATTATTCAGATTGAAACCCAAAACAGGCTGTTCAGGGAACAGTATGGTATCTAACTCTGAAAAGTTCAGGGTACGAGGAAGTCTCTCTTAAAGACAGCATCGTCCTCTGAACCCCACCCCCCTTCTACTCTTGATCTCCACCACATATTGTGAGTGACACACACTCCGTCACACACACAGCATCTCCACTCTCTCCATCCTGTCTGTGATGTGTCACTCCCCTCCTCTATTCCCAGATGATTGATGGGCACAAAGCCCTAATCTAAAGGAACATTTCTCCATGCTGTCCAGCTGCTATCGGCCCTGCAGCTCCCATACACCTCGCTCAGTGTGTGTGTGTGTGTGTGTGTGTGTGTGTATGTGTGTGAGCATCACGGCTGCAGACCTGGTGTTAGTGGAGGGACCGAACACTGTGATTACCAGACCCTCTCACTTACGAGGATTCTCTTGCAGCTATATTCTGTTCAGACTTTTGTGGTATTAAACTTGACAGGATGTTCTCTTGTCTTTGCATCATATTCAGCTGCAACATTTCTATTGTAGTTTTAAACACAGTCCTTTGTTGGGGAGTTTTTTCATCATGGATTAATACACATTTTTTCCTACACTTTAACATATTAAACACTAATAAAATATGCCAACCTTACTCTAATAGGAGTGTCAAACATGTGGTCTGGGCCAAAACCAGCCTGCCAAAGGGTCTAATCCAGCCTGTGGGATGCATCTGTGAAATGCAGAAATTACACTGAAGAGATTAACAATCATAGGTGTCAAACTCATTTTAGTTCAGGAGTCGCATACAGAACAATATGATCTCAAGTGGGTCAGCCAGTAAAATAATAGAATAATCGCTATAAATAATGACAACTCAATTTTTTTCTTTTAGTGTAAAAAAGTAAAATTATATAAAAAATGTTTACACCTGCAAACTGTCCTTTCACAAAAAATGTGCAAATATGAACATGTAATGTCTTAAGAGATGTACGTGCAATTTTAGCAATATTCTGTCTGTTACTGAGACATTAATATTGTTAAAATTACACTTTTCTTCCAGAAATTTCAGGTAGTTCATGTTCATATTTTTTAAAGGGACAGAATGTAGATGTGAATATTTACATCTTGTAATTTTACTTTTCTCTATCTACAACATAGACAAAAATTTATAGTTGTCATTGTTTATAGGTTAATATGTTAATATTTTACTGGTCCTGCCTGTTTGAGATCATATGATTCTGTATGTGACTCCTGAACTAAAATGAGTTTAACAGCCCTGATCTATGAAGTTGAGCCTTAACCCTAAACTAACCTTTTAAGCACAGACGACTAAAAATCGAAATCATGTAAGAGGATTTTTCTCTTCGTCTTTATGCGCCTGTAGGGATGCATATAAAAATAGAAGTATAGACCAAGAAAAAAAAAAAAAAAACGTAGACGCTCATGTCCTGCTTTCTGCTAATTTTCGCTCCATCCTTATAATATGGTAATAATATATCTGTCTTATCAAGCCAACTCCTCTCTGTCCTCTACAGTATCTTTCCCTCCCAGCTTCCTTCCTCTATAAGACAAGAATCGCTTGTTTTCCAACAGTGCAGAGAGCTTACTTTATATCTACAGCAATGAAAATCAGCTGAAATTAAGGCTGCAAGTGTCAACCTTTGCAGACATGAAGACTTCCTCAGGACTGGCCTCTTTTTTTATGGTGTATAAATGTGAGCTGGACAGGGTAAAAGACCTCCTGTTGGGTGCATGTTATGAATTCTGTGTTAAAATACAACTTTAAATAAAGATTCATATCAAAATGGTGGACGTCCGGTTCAGCAGAGGGTGTTGTTCTAAGAGGGTTTTTGTTTGTTAGGTACATCTAGGCCAGGGGTGTAAAACATATGGCACGGGGTCAAAACTGCCCCACCATAGGGTCCAATCTTGCCCTGAATATACGAACTGCAAAAATTACACAGAACAATATGTATTAAATAATAATTTTTTCTGTTCCAGATGCCTGTTACTACATACCTTATGTATTTGTAGGTCCACTCTGATCTGTAAGTTGTAATGCACATGTGTAAATATAATCTGAAGCATAATAATATTAAAATTCACTTATTTTTCTTAAGATATTTCAGGTTAAAAAACAAAGAGAAAACTTTGGACTTTACATTATTTGTAGGTCATTATGTTATTTTACCGGTCTGGCCCACTTGAAATCAAATTGGGCTGAATGTGTAACCTGAAATAAAATGAGCTTGACACCCATTATCTAGGCCAAACCTGATAAAACAGCCTATTTTTTATTGTTTAGAAGCCATTTTTCTGCAGCCACACCCACTCTGACTCTGCTCGTGTCGATAGTGGTGATGGGCAAAGTTTCCACTTATGCCCCTTACACTTCAGTTTGCCTAGTTGCCCTTAGTATTTTGGTAATTTTGTGTTTTGGCGATGGAATTAATCTGCTCTTGAAGTCACTTATTTCTCTCAAAGAACTCCATAATGAACTTTTTTTTTTTTTACAGGATTACAAATGAATCAATTGCACAGAATGATAAGGGAGTTTAAAGGCAGATGTGAAGGGAGCTGAATCTTAATGTTTCCTTTTTCCCATTAAACCATGTTTGTGTACCCTTTCTGATATAGACAGTGACTACAGAGTCAGAAATGGACTCCGTGTTTCACACTCCTCATGTTCATCTTCTGTTTTTGTTCGCTGCTTTCCTCCTGCTCCTCCTTGTATAATTAGTGAACCTCTAAATGACCCTGAGTATGTCGAGCAAGTCTATCGCTCTGTAACTTTTCCACGTCTCCCTGCCTGAGCCTGCGCTGCCGATACCGGACTGATTGAAACGTCCTTTTCCGTGGGAGCCAGAAGGAGTTGTTAAAGCAGACATGAATTAATGATTGAATTAATTATCGGAGTCACATACCGTACAATTAATTTTGTGGCTTTGCCTCAGTCTTTTTTCCTCTCCCTGTCTGTGCGTAGAGAATGTCAAGAAACATTTTCTAATTAATTTATGTGTGATTATCAGGGATAGTTTCTGGAAGGTCTCCACTTTCAATTTGTGACAGGCTACAGCAGAGGAGAGAGGGAAGGAAGGATGGGAGAGGGAGGTGGGAGTGTGAAGACGACATGTTTGCCCTCACATTCACTTCCACTCACTGAGGTGGGCTTATTCACACCCTGAAACAGAGACAGAAGCATCTGTCCACGCAAAACCACTGAAAACACTGAGATGGTTGGAGCATGTGCAGACGAGGGACAGTGAATACATGAGTAGAAGGATGATCCAGATGGAGGCAAAGAGGAAGAACAAAGAGGAGATTTAAGGATGTGATGGAGGACATGAAGGTAGAAGATGAAGGAGCTCTTGTCTGAAGGAAGCAGATGATCTGATGTGGAGATCCACAAAGGAGGAGGAGGAGTATGTATGCCAGGCCTGCAGGTGGCGCTGTAACCAGATCAGGGTGGCAGAGCTGTGGCTTGAAAACGAAGCCAGTTCCTGCTGATGGTCACCAGATACTGACTCCCATACAACTGCACAGAACTTCTGTCTGAAAACACTCAGGGTTTTTCTCCTGGAATCATTCTGGGTTCATTTGTTTCATTTTAGATCCATTAGCCTTTAAATTTTAGTACTAACTGAATTTTTAATAATTGAATTGCAGTGATTTTGGCAGCATTGGGTTTTGATTGATGACAGTCTGATGGTTCTATATATTCTATGTCCAGACTAGGGGAAGGCATTTGGATTTCTTTTTGTAGTTGAATAATCAAGGCAATTTAAGCTGACTTTTTCAGACTTTACTAAATAAATGCAGCACTGGAGCAAAAACGGTACCATAAGCATTAGTACTGCATTTCTGTGAAGTAGAACATAAATCTACCCCCACCTTAGATAAAATTTGGCTAGCTCTTAAAAACAATACTGACGATACTTACAGTTCTGACTCATCAGTTATTGTATATTTATAGATCAGGGATGGCAAACTCATTTTAGTTCATGGGCCACATACAGCCCAATATGATCTGAAACAGGTCACTCAAATGCACTGAACTAAAATGATGTTGACACCTGATTTGATTGAATGTAAGTGGTTACTGAATTTACCCTTTCACACTGAATACATAAGCCAGACTTTTAGTGCAGGGGTGTCAAACTCATTTTAGTTCAAGGGCCACATTCATCCCAATATAATCTCAAGTGGGTCAGTCGTGCAAATCAATAAAGTATAACCCAGTGTTCTGTACAGGGAGGATACTGTATTCGACACACAGAGAACACAGTGTGTCACAGAGTAATTCACCCACTTTACTGAAAACTCAAGTGAGTCCAGAACTGTATGAAAAACCAACAAGTTATTGTTTCTCATACTGACATTTTGTCTTGTGACTGTCCAGTTTGTGCCAGACTTCTTGTTTCTCACACACATGCATACAGAGGCACATTTTTTAATCATAAATAAATTAATAGATAAAACTCCCTCCACTAGTCAGGTGGTCGACTTCCTAAATGAAGTTTTTGCATGTGAATGTCAGCGTTGTCTGCGTTTGTTTGTGCTCAGTGAGCAGCAGTGGGAGGACTGTGGAGCTGTGGGTGGGGGTGGGGGTGGTGGGCATCTCATCAGCACTAGCCTTGTCACTTGTTCTGTTTTCACCCGCTTCGTCCTCTGAGCAGAAAAAAAGCTTTTAGTTTTTTTCCCCCCTCCTCCTCATTTTATCTTTCTTCACATATTTGTGAATTTGCATGTTTGCTTCTTGCTCTTTTCTGGTGGTGTATGTATTTTGTAGATAAAAGTTCAGCAGTGCAGTTAAGAGAAATTAGTTGGGTAAACAGTGGTAAATGTCAATGATAAAGTTCTGTTGAAGCTCATCTGATTAGCGAGGCTACGCAGGTGTCTTATCTTGCCTGTGCAACAGAGGGTAAAATGGAAATGATTGCGTGGTCCTGAGCAGTAGATGCCTATCCCAGAAATGTCTATCTGCCGCTGAGCCGAGCCTGCCGGACTCCTGGGACCCAGGGGTGCTTCGCGGAAGATCACGGAGAGGGAGACGAGAAAGAGAAAAGAAGCAGCACAATCATGTGTTGCTTGTTAGATTGAGGCCTTTTTATCAGCGTACGTTATAAATGATGTGAGTGGACATCAGTGTAACAGTAATCAGTGAACAGTCAGAGTATGTGCAGGTGTCGCTGCAGCAAAATGAGTCAGTGAAAATTTAAGCTGTGGTTGGTTTAAAAAGTCGACTGTAATAAATGAGGAATATTCATGTAACAGGATTGTGTTGAAGTGAAGTACCAGCTCACCTGCTAATACCAAAAAATCAATGCATGTAACTACAATATCCAGTACACCGTGCCTTGCCCCAAGCAATATAATGAAAACTAATTAATGTTTTAGACATTTTTAATACCTACACCTTACCTACAGTATATCTTTCGTTTTATCCCTCGTGGGTTAACGTATTAATATCTCCTTGCAGCTGATAGCTACAGGCGTTCCGTTTTCTGGTTCTCTGCATCCATCCATCCAGTTCTCATCAACACAATGTCTCAGGAAATACTTGAAGGAATTTCTTTACATATTTGCCACAAATTGTCACTTGATTTCAATGATGAGCTGATAATATTTCAGCACTCAAAGGTCAAGGTATCGACTATATAGTACACAGGTCCGCAAATATGTATCTGACAATTGTGACAAAGCAATAGAAAGTCAACATTGGTCATAAATGTGACTTAATGTCTGGAAATGTGAAGCAAAAAGCTGCAATGAAATGTTGGTCACGGATTTTGTTCAAGGGTTTAAATTGCAGACAAAAACCCAATTTTTTTCAGTAATAGCTCAATTGTGCAGTCCTATGCAAATGTCTTAATCAGGGCTGAAATGATTATATATATTTATTTCTCATTCTCTTTTCTTCAGACACAAGAAAATACAGGACACAGCCTTAAAATACACATACAAACTGAACTAAATGTGTTGTAAAAGTTAAAGTTACTAATTAGTGTGACCTCTGACCCCATGACAAGAAACAGCACAAATAGAAACATCTGATATGTGATGAATGAAACCTGGTGTAAAACATCAGAAAATGAATGCGATAAATCTCATGTCGTCTGAATAAAAGGGTTAAAGACATGTTAAGAGCAAAGGGAGATCACGCTAAATATAGAGTTTTTTTTCCCTGAAACTTTAATTTTTCTTGCTGTACATGCTTCACATATCCTCCTGAGACCCAGTAAGTAAAAGTTTTGGCATTTTTAAATGAATTAATCACCTTGATTGGAAATGGCACGATGCAACTGTTTTCTCAGAAACATTATTTATTTAAGTATGGAATGTCCTTTGCCTGTGGACTTAAGTAAAGCTGTGAAACTCTTGTCCACTACAGAGGACAAAAATGCATTGCTGGGTCTCAGGCAGATATATCAGACTGGATCTAAATACAGAGACTGACAAATGTGTGGTCATTAGAACTTTACTAAACCAACAAACATAATGTTGGACCAGGACTTTTGCACTGTAATATATAAATATATCAGTATCAATGTATATGCAGTATTTCAACAAAACCTGCACTCAGTACCTTTTATTACCAGCCTTATTTATCACCAGAGCTAAATTTAACTCCACAAATGTCTGATTGAGAGTTGAAAATAATATAGTTGAGGCCAAATGTCTCATTAAAGGATATATAATATGTTTACAGCTACCAACAATGTCACACTGAAGCTCTTGAAATGGTCAATTTGAGAGTTGTGTCATTATGTCAAAACTAATTATTCCATCCTGTGACCCTCTTTAGGACCAAGTGTTTTGGAAAGTGAATGAATAATGAATGAACAATACAACAATTATGGTGCATATATAAATAAAGCCTACAACCACTGTGTAAACTAACGAGCAGTGACTGTCAGAGGTTTATACTCTAACTTGTTGTTAGTTGTTTGTGTTCATATTAATCCAGTCATTTTATTTCAGTCTTAAATCTTCTTAACAATACAAACTTTGTGGTCACAGTACTCCTTTATGTTCTTATGTGGTCCCTGGAGTCCTGTGGTGACTGTTAGCGTGCGTATTCATGATGCGTTTTGTGGTGATTTAAGAGTCTAAAGGGACCAGGACTCGGTACAATTGGTCTTGACATTATATGTAAACGTACAACACACATTCTGTTCTTTTGAGGCAGCAGTACATTGTTCGTTGCGTTTCCCATGAGAAACTGACGGAGAACAGAAGAGGGAGGTGTTGGGATTTGTCATTCAGCAGAGGTTAAACCCCACCTATTAGCGCGGGGTCGGAGTAGCACGCAGATAAAGATTTCCTGTTGTACGGTGTCAAAAAATCAATAGCTCCGCCGTGATGTGCTCATTTGATTTCAACAATAGTCTTTTTAAAATCAATTAGGCCGGATAGAGAACATCAGAGTCAGGTTACACCTTTCTGGGTTTTTTTCTTCCCCATTCCTCATTGATATCCAATCAGGTAGGGTTTTTTATTTATTTTTTTGGTGTTGGGGGGCTGAGGTTATTGAATGATGACATAAAAGTTTCGTATTTGTGAGTTGAATTCTGTTTTATTTTTTGCAATCATCTTGGGCCTTACTCCAAATAATTCAGTATATTGCAGAAAAATGTCCGACTAAAACAAAATGCATGTTATTTAAAAAATAAAAAAAACAAAGTTGCTAAAATAATTGGTAGACCGTTTGTGTGTATTTCTGAATCCTTGGTAGAATTCAACCCAGCCAATTTAGATGGAAATACAGTTAAATAAAGTCTTTATTCCAGCCACTTACATAGTTTATTGCTCCACCCCTATGCAGTCAACTTTATTCACTTGAAACCTGGTAATTAATAAAAACACACATTTCTTTTTTGTGTCTCTTCACATGTTGTTTTCATACTCATTTGACATTTTATGGGAAAAACTGAAGCCGCAAATCTGCACATGAAGCAAAAATCTCACATTATTCCTGTTAACGTTTAATAAAATGTCAAAATCTGGGGGTAACTTTGAGAATTAAATGACTTATCACTTAAAGAAACACGTAGAGAACAGAATTTAGTTAGATTTTCTTCTTCGTCTTCAACAAGATACTGGAAACGGTTTCAAAAATACAAAACTAAGTGTTTCCAAGCTATGGCCATGTGGGACTCCATACATGCTTTTGCTGTCAAGATGTCTGTTTGCAGTTAAATTAATAAATAATTGTGCTCAATTTCGGAGTAATGGTACAGAACTACACCAAATCTACCTACAGAAAGAATTAGACTGGAAACATCATATTGAACACTGAGAATTATCGCTTATGCCTTTAAGAAAAGGGAAAGTTTTGGTTTTCTCCCAAAGTTGTGGACAGTAAGCATTTATTAATAATATGACATATCAGTTAAGATAACAGCCCACCTGCAGGTTTAATTAATTTTCCATCCAATTTGACTATACCTGGAGATGTATCATCTGAAAAAGCACACAACAATTAATCTGCCTATTAACTATAAAATAGCACTTTAAGACATTATATTATTAGCAGTACAGTGGTGCGCTAAGCAGACATTTGAGCTCAGTCCTAAAACGCTTAGGTTTTAAAATGGAGGTTAACTGCTCACTACTTTTTACCTTTCTTCAGTGTTATCTTTCTGAAACATAGGATATCCTCACATTATTTTACACACCCGAATCACTGTATGAACATAACTACATTACTGTGCAAAAGTCTTATTCCACCTTTATCTTTGTTGTTTTTCAGGGTTGAAATGACCATATTTTTTTTTTTTTCTCATTCTTTTTTCTTCACATACATCAATAAAATACAGGAATGATATGCACAGCCTTAAAATACACATAAAAAACTGAACTTAATGTGTTGTAAAGGTTAAAGACACTATTTCGTTTGACCTCTGACCCCATGGCAAGAAGCAGCACAAACATGTGTTGAATGAAACCTGGTATAAAACATCAGAGTATTAATGCAATAAGTCTCACATTGTCTGAACAAAGGGGTTAAAGACATGTTAAGAGCAAAAGGAGGTCACACTAAATACGACCACTATGGTTTATAGAAGCTGTTTTTTCCCTGAAGCTTTAGTTTTTCCTGCTGTTCGTACTTCACATGTATCAGAGTGGATCTAATACAGAGACAAATGCATGTGTGGACATTAGAACTTTACTAAATCAACAAACAGAATGTTGGACCAAGACTTACAGTACTTACGGCTCTAGTATTATCTCAGTCTTGACATAAAACACATATTTAACAAAATAACTCATAGTACACACGTGAAATAACTTTAGATATTAATAATACAACAAAACAAGCATCATTTTAGGATTTTTTGTTGTGGACTGATTGAATATTAAGTTTATTCAGAGTTGTGTACATGTATTATAGAAATAAGGTTGCAACTAAGATTATTTTATTTTATCAACATTCTGCCTGTTACTAATTGTTTATGCATTTGTAGATCCGCTATGATCTGTAAGTTATAATGCACATGTGTAAATAATAAACTGAGGGAGAATATTGTTAAAATTGCACTTTTTTAAAAATAAATTTCAGGTTGTTCACATTTTTCAAAGAATAGTTTGTAGATGTAAGTTTTTCATAATGTAATTTTACTTTTTTCACTCTAAAACGTAGCCAAAAGTTTAGAGATGACATTACTTGTAGATTATTATGTTGATATTTTACTGTTCTGCCCACTTGATATCGGGCTGAATAAGGCCCCTGAAATAAAATGAGTTTGACACCATTGATCTAAAATATTGATTTGTTGTTTCAGGACAATGCAACCCATAAAGACCCAGTGCTACTTTTGTGGCCGTTCCCAAATGAATTTTACTCCAGATTTAACCTTTCTTAAGTGCTTTATCACCAATTATTATAATATTATCTTCTGTATTTTGCAGTTTTTCAGTGAAAATCTGGTATCTTCCTAGATTTAATTCACTGATCATGTAGCTGTTCATAAAAGGTCAGATTAAAGTCGAAGGCTATTAAATCAGAAAGAGAGAAAACTGAAGAAAAAGTTAAAATTTTCAGCAAAGATATAATTAACTGAACGTAAAAACGAGTGTGTCCATCCACTGTCATTGATCCAACTCCATGGGTTTTACTGGTGAATCAATGTTGTTGAAGATGATCGTGTTTCCACGGTAACTACGGAGCCTCTGAACATCCAAATGGGTCATATCTGATGACCATGAACAGATGAAGAACTGTATTTTACACCAATTATTTACACGTATTGATAGGATTAGTGGATCAAAAGGTGTTAAACAATTTATATCAGCAGATGCTTTTGATCACCAGTGGCTGTTTGGGTCTTTATGGGTTCATTTAACATCCTTCTATCATTAAATGTATAAGATGACTGAAACGTAGAGTATGTCTTAGACTTGCCTTCGTTCATTGATCCATGTATTTTCTATTTGTTAGAGCAGCAGAAACATAACTTTGCTGATATTTCCACTGCCTGCAGTGATAGAAGTGCAGTTTGATCCTGTAACTACATCATCAACAGTGTCGTGGTCTGTTCTCTGTGTTCTCCTTTGTCATTCGGCGTGCACCCTCCCCCTCCCTCATTGGTTAATTGCGTTAGTCATTTCATTAATGACGGGCTGATTGTTTTATTGTGTTGGCTCGTCAAAGAGGTCTGGACGCCCCAGTGGCTGCTGAAGCGTCCGTATTGATAAGGCTTTGTGTGTGTTTGTGTATTCGGTGACTGGCTGGAAGTGTGTGTCTGTGTTTTACTGTGTGTTTTCAGAGTGCGAGGCTGTGTGGATGTTGTGGAGCTGCTTGATATTGATAATGAGCCAATCCTGCCCGGTGTTTTTGGGAACGGGTCATCCAGCGCAGGCAGAAATAATGATGTGTGTGTTGGTATCATACAGTGCTGGGAGAGCAGCAGCAGCCAGTGCAGCCATATTGATAAGGTTATTATGTGGGTCTGGTGGTGGGCAGGAGGGATAATTAACAGGGATTAGGATTGTAGGAGGCCTTGTGTTACCCCGGTGAACATAGCTAACCCACTGGGATTAGCAGGAAACACTCATTAATGGAGGTTCAATGATAGCATTCTCTTACAACCAGTCCAAGAAGGAGGGTAACTGCGACTTAATTAGTGGAAGAAAACTGCCAATTGAGTGCATTTCCATCCACTAGTTTATATCTTGTTCGTCATCATTGTAAGGGTCTAAAACACGGGTGTCAAACATGCGGCCCGCGGACCAAAAACAACCCGCCAAATGGTCCAAAGTGACCCACGCAATGAATCTGTGAAATGCAAAAATTACACGGAATATAAAATCATTGCAGTTCAGGGGTCACATTCAGATCAATTCGACCTCAAGTAGATCAGAGCAGTAAAATACTACCATAATAACAACAAATGTTGTCTTTGTTTTAGTGTAAAACATTTTAATCAGATGAAAATGTTAACATCTTTTCACCAAAAATATGAAAAACCTAAAGAAATATGAACGACCCGAAATGTGTGAAGAGAAGTGCAGTTTCATCAGTATTCTGCCTGTTATTAAATGTTTTGTGTATTTGTAGATTAACTGTGATCTGTACGTTGTAATAGGGGCAACAGTCGCAGCAGGGATGCCCAGACTTCCCTCTCCCCAGACACCTCCTCTAGCTCTTCATATTCAATTTTACATTTTTCACTCCAACACATTGAAAAAAGTGTGGCATTGACATCTTGTGTAGGTTATTATGTTCTTAGTTTACTGTTCATTCTGGGTTTTATGTGTCCCCTGAACTAAAATGAGTGACACCCATGGCCTAAAACGTAAAACTGGATCATTCCATCTAATGTTGCATTTGCTTTTGTTTCTTGTATTAATTCAAGTCTCCTTATTGGTTCACTTATGCACACACAGTTTCCATTTCCATTTATTTGTACTCACCTTTTATCAATTCACCAACTTTTCCATCTTCCTCGAGCATAAAAACTTGAAATTTTCATCGTTTCCAATATTTTTTCTACATGCAAATAAAAAGCTGGATGGCACTGGGACATTCAACATGTTCTTATAATTGTACATTAGTCAGCCAATTATAATCAGAGTCACTCAAACAAATAAAGCATGTTCAGATACTCTTTTACATCTAAGCTGTTCAGTTGTCATAAAAGTACAGCAGTTTGATACCCAAGCCTACATGTGTATCAGCCGGCTCATCTTTGGTACCAGTCATGGTATATCGCTTACTGTAACCAGCCCTACTTTTTCATTCTGCTGCCCCGGTGCACATGAGAGCATGACACTGACGCCAGACGCAACAGGACCCGACCTGAACCCCTGTACTTGGGTCAGGTTGGGCTGAATTTTTTATCGAATGACTCAGGTTTTTGGTGGAGTTCCATTTCACAAATTTTGCTTAAGAAAACAGATCAACAATTCTTTCTCGGAACGTACAGCAGGAGTACGTCCGTGTGCTGTCCGGCTTCCGTACACATCCACACGACGCTCGGTGGATTCTGTTAAAGTTTGGACACTGGTGATCCAGGTTCGAGTGAGGTCACATTTCAGTCCCAGGTCAAGCTACAACCCAAACATGACTCCTCAGACAGTGTAACCTGCAGAGTCTGAAGTCCACCGTCTGGCCACTCACTATCCTATCTTTTATCATCCTACGGGGCCTCGGTTTGGCCACTCTGACCCGCCTTATCTCTGCACTCCATCAATGTCCAGTCTGCCTCTGTGTCATTGGCCCGTCCACATCACATGACTCTCTTATCTGCCTGACCAGCTCTATTGACCCTCATTGTGAAACGGTGAGAGGATTTGACCCCAGTAAGCCAACACAGATATTAACTTATAAATAACCCCAATGTGAGCGTTGATTTGTCACTTATTAAAGCTAAACATACATAAGGGTCAATATATAATTGAGGAACTTTTAAAGTCCGTGAGATATAGCTTGCGTATATCTTTATTTAAAAAAAAAAAAAGTTTTTAATGTTCATTATGATGATGTCTTTAAAAATTCTATAAATATTTAATTATGGAAACAATCACTTATTAATAAATGATTTGTAAATAATTAATAAATTACTAGATATGCTAAAATGTCAACTAAATAATCATCCAAATTTAATAACAACCACCTTCTAATTAGCTAAACAATAATAAAATGAGCTTATTCAAAAATTGTTTTGCTTGTGTTTTTTTATTAAGTTGAGATAATCATGACATTTTTTTTTTGGCAACTTATCAAATTTTATATGAAAAACAACAAATTGTATTTATGTCCAAGAAATCACTTTGAACTAAGTTGCCCATTACAAAAACCCCTCTGAAGGAAGTGTGTGAATTCCAGATCACATGACCTGCTCCACATGATGTCGTTTACTCCTGAAGAAAACAGTGGCAAGACTCCAAGATATGTTCTTTCTTATTTAATATAAAGTAGTGTGCGTCAAGTGTGTATTTATCACACTCCTTATGTCAACAGTGTTACTACAATATCTTTATAAATAACTTTCAGTTTCAATTTTACTCAGTTGTTTATATGATATTTAGAAGAATCTTTCTGTAAAAATGTCATGTGGTGTTATGGTTCTGTTGATTTTAGGCCTGAAAACAGCACAGATGTCAGCTATACCTGTCAACTATGATACCCTGTAAAGGGAACTCAGAAAGTCCCTCAATTATATATTGACCCATAATCATATGGTTTTCATGTGCTGTTGCGCAACATCCTTTCATATAAGCATACCTTTATTAAGTCAAACAGGTCATTTGTTGTTGTGTTAGGGGAAACGCCAACACACATATCCAAATATTATGTTTTCAATATTTCATTATTTTTTTTCATTCCATCCACATGCAGCCTGTGGTTTTTCATGAGTTTCTGTATTGACTAAGGGCAGTCCAAACACAATGAGAACCCTGGGCTGGGTTTGGAGCTTCAGCACTTTGATCCATCCTTTACTGAACTAACTCAGTACATTTACCGAGATACAACCAAGGTTGTAATAGTTTTGGATTTGTAATTATAGTTTAGTTATGTTTAGTATTGACTTTTTTTTTCTCTAATTCAGTTAGTTTTAATTAGATTTTAGAGCAAGTTTGCTAGTTTTTGTTAGTTTTTGGGGTTTTTTTTCTAAATATTTAGTTTAGTTTTAGAATTAGTTTTAGTTTTTTCATATCTTTTACCTTCCTTGCTGTCGTATTCAAAGAAAATAGTGATACGCAGATCGCCAGGTAGAGTGGGGATGAGAAGACGACTCTAAACGACAGGTGACCAGATGTGACGGACTGTGAAGTGCCGTATGGCGCCGCCAGCTAAAATTACTCAAGCAAAATAAATCAATTTGATATCAGTCTGACATTGACAAAGACGAAAACAAAGGGAATTTTATCCATAATTTTTATAAGTTTTAGTTTGTTTTGTTAGCACGCAATCCACTTTCAGTTAGTTATATTTTTTCTTTTAATTATAGTTTTTATTTATTTCAGTTGACAAAAATATTTTTTCAATTTTAGTTTTTGTCATTCTGTTTGTTTTCCTTAACAATAATAACCTTGGATATAACCACAGCTATAAACCATTTAATCATATTGTTGTCTTTGTCCCATTCTACCTGCATGGGAGTGTAATCGATTTATTGTTGAAATAATGTCTCTTCTGCTATGCTAGGTAGCGATAGGAGGTTCACTCTTTCAGCTTGTTAACCTCACAGAACACAACAATAGCCAGTAGTGAGTTACCAGTCTTTAACCCAGTGGTTAAACTGGAACGACAATGGACAACGTTGCAAATTTGTACATATACTTTTTGTCTGTGCTACTTTTTGTGTACTGGTCTGACTGGTCTGTTTACATGTAGGAGTAGATCCACTTTAATCACGTCATCTGGGTGTGTTAGTCTGACTAGTGGAGCTTCTGTTTCAGTCACAAAACCAAATGATCGCGTTAGTCCAACTAAAACTGGGCTTTCAAAGTACATGTAAATGTGTCAGCCTAAGTGCTCTGTAAACCCACTGACTAAATGAACGGGACAACATCAGGTCACCCTTTGGTTTGTCGTGACCTACTGAAAACACACCGTTAACTATGGTTGGGGCAGTGGTATACTGGTTAGCATTTTCGTATCCTAGTGCAAAGTTTTTGGGGCTTCAGCTTTGACTCTCTTCAGTACTCGTTCTCTCCACACTCTGCGAGTTGCCTTCAGTTTCCCTCACTGGTAGAAACAGGTACATATCAATTAATTCTCCTGTCGGTGCCCCTGACCACGGTGATGAAGATCTGGAGTTGTTACGTGCTAATGGTAATACTAGCCACTGTGTGTATTATGGGTAAAATGCAGAGATCAAATATCCCTTCAGGGACAATAAAGCAGTTAGTCTTAACCTTCAGTACTTTTCATACATGTTGAATCAGTACTACTGCTTTAGTATCTTTTGCTAATGCTAATGCTAGGTGTTGTGTGTATTAGGATGGGAAAATACAGTCTGAATTTCACTTTCAGACTAATAGTGAGTTGACCTTTCACTATGAAATGTCATATTAAATACCTCTCATTTCTCATAGTTGCTAAACATTAACTCATACAATTATGGCACGACAATGAAATTGTCATTATATATATTTTTCTTTTTCTTTATTCACTCATATATATTTTGATGTTGAACAAACCCATTATAATAGACTTGAATGTCCTGCTTGTAGATTTATTTTTTTTTTACCTCTTTCAATAAACACAGGCAATGATCAATTTCTTCAACTTTCATCAGGACTAAAAATGAGACTTGAAAAACCAAAGAAAAATAAGCAATGATTAGATAGTGATTGCGACATATTGACTGATGAGTGAATTTTAGTGATTTTTATGAGAGTAGGACTGAGTTATTGTTCAGTTAAAGGTGTGGAAGGCGAGGTGTTACATCCAGGTCACGTAGTCGTCGGTCCCACCAGACTGTGCTCATTGTGTGGTGTAATACAGTGCCATTGCAGCTTTAACTGTGAGTTCAGTCAATCCTACCGCTTCCTGTGTGACTATGCCATAACAGTCTTTCCGACAGCGAAACAATACTTCCAACCGCTACTTGGCTCTCAAAGACACGTTTTTATAAATTATCATCTGCTTCTGTGAATGTCACTTTTTTCCCTCAAACCACGCTCCTTCCTGTTCCCGCTCCCTCTTCCCTCCTCCCCTCTCCATAACCCCCACTCTGCTTCACCACCACCACCACCACCACCAGCTGTGGGAAAGCCATTTTATCAGCGTCTGTCCGTTGTTCTCTGGTGGGGATAGATACAGAGAAGATAGATGAGTGTTTTGACATGGAGAGTGTTAGACAAACACTCTTATCGGACCCGCCACTTTAGACCGAACCCCCCGAAAACAGTCGCCTGAACCACGGACAAGATGAGGAGGGGAGTGTAAGAGGTGGGAGGCAGATTTTTTTTTTTTTTTTTGGATGTTTTGATCAAAGTTGTCATAACGCTTGTACCACATTACGGAGAGATCCCCCAGAGGCTGCTTCTGTAACTGAAGCCGTACTGTTAATCCCATCCAGTCTTCTCTCTCTCCTTTTGCTCCAACTTGTCCATTTATCCTCAGATGTGCAGACACTTCTCTGAACTACAGACTTGCGGTGCTCCTCCTGCAGCAGCCCGAGCTGTCTTTAAGGATTTTTTTTTTTTTTTTTTAATAGATGGATCAGTCCTCTGTGCCTCCCGGCTATCTGGCTCTATCTGAGGCTGCAGCAGGCTCAGACCACAGCCGTCACTGCCATCCTTCTGCACTTATCACTTTGAGGAAGTACACAAGAAGTTTCCCCCTGCTTGAACCAGGCAGGACAGAAGTAGTGCTCAGCCTGGATCAAACTCCCCCTGCTGTTTCTGTTCAGACACTCACTGTTGGTTTCTGTAGCTGTAGCTGCTGCTGCTGCTGCTGCTGCGAGGGTTCAGGTCAAGTTCAAGCCTCACGCTGCTGCAGTCAGTTGTTGACTTATTTTTCTTATTAACCTGTCATGTGGTCTTTACTCAGCGCTGTGAGTCATGTTGTGAACAGTAGATGATTTTGAACTCAGAATTATATTAGGAATTGATACCAAAGATGAGACAGGACTAAGTAAAAGCGCATGTATTTGAAGAACTGTGCTAAACTTTTCAGGATATCTGCACTTGGAGTATTTGTTTTTCTGGCTTTCTCTTTACAAATATCTGTACTTTCTACTACTTACATCAGGGGTGTCAAACATGTGTACGGCAGACCAAAACCAGCCCGCCGAAGGGTCCAATCCGGCCCATGGGATGAATTTGTGAAATGCAACAATTACACTGCAGATATGAACAGTCAAGGGTGTTAAAATCATTTTAGTTGAAGTTCCACATACAGAACAATTCGATCTAAAGTTATAACCTTTATTTAACCAGAAAAAAGCTCATTGAGATCAAAAATCTCTTTTTCAAGACGACAGCAGCAGCAAACGTTACACAAAATAGAAATCACAGCCATACATCCACACTAGAAACATATAGAAGAAAGTGGATCAAACCAGTAAAATACTATCATAACTTATAAATATTGACAACTCCAATTTTTCCTCTATGTTTCAGGGTAAAAAAGTTAAATTACATGAACTATCCTTTCACAAAAAAATGTGAATAACCTGAACAAAATATGAACAACATGAAATGTTTTAAGAGAGGTGTAGTTTTACCAATATTCAGCCTGTTACTAAATGTTTTTGTGTATTTGTAGATCCACTGTGATCTGTAAGTTGTAATGCACTTGTGTAAATGATAAACTGAGACATAATATTGTTAAAATTGCACTTACTGGTGCAAAAATCTTGTATAAGACATAGGAAATGGAAAACCTGTGATTTGTTGCTTATTCTGTTTATTTTCAGTTGGAGTCTCTATTCTCCTTCGGCACAAAATGATGTTTAAAGCTCAAAACCTCCTCCCATTTTAGATGAAAGTGGATATGTTCAGTGGATTAATTTATTAGATTAAAGTCATGGGTTTTTATTTATTGAACTTTAATTATTGAATTTTATTGATTTGAGGATTTTATGGGCCTGTATATCTATTCATATTTCCTGTCCTTTTCTGATAGCTGTTGTTTGTATGTGATAAAGCTTCAAATGAATTGTGAATTTAGGATAAATAGAGTTGAACTGAAAGATGTAGTGAGAGACTTGACCATAGAGGAAAGGGGTTGTAATGTTTTGGATTCTGGTTCTGGTGTTAAAAGCCGATTTGTACATTGAAATGAAGTGGCTCCTCATTATCTTTAGTTTTTTTTTGTTTGTTTGTTTGTTTGATTTGAAATCTGAGTGTTTTTTCCTCATTATATACATATGCTGTAAAGGTTAGATGACGTTGCACACTAACATCCACAAGAAATGTCCTTCAACGTCCTTGTACTTAATGTATGTGAATGGCAGCTCATGTGCTACATGCTATTGCTAATTGCTAATCCTTTTGCTTGGTACTGTGTGTGTATTATAATGGGTAAAATGCAGAGACTGAAGTTACCTATGGATTATAAAGCAAGTTAACCTTAACCTTGAGTACTTTTCACACATGTTGAATCAGTACTTCTGCATTTCTGTTTTTTTTTTTTTTTTTACACAAGTATCAGTACCATGAGTACCAGGAAGAACATGATGATATTTTTTGTGTATATTTACACGGAATCTTCTCTCCTTGTCACAGATGAGCTGGAGTTGAGCGAGGACGGCAGCGACAGCAGGGTGTTGGCTCGCAGTGACCTCAGTAGAGGCACGACATGGGGGCCCTACCCAGGAATCATCCAATCAGAGAGCAGCACCGATGACCAGGAGGCAGAAGTAAGAGCTTTAATCATATCACAGTGCAACTACTGGCAAAGAATGCGTCACTATGACTGATTTATGGCACTGTAGTTTATCCTAACATCTTGTATCATAATCATGACCGACCCATGATGCATTAGCGTTAGTCAGGTCCAAGCATAGAGACACCAAGTCATGACCAAGACCAGACCAGATCCACAGCAATGGCATTTCAACCTGTTTGTCTCATTATTGCTCATTACAAGCAAAGATGAAAAAATAATGACAAAATGAATAAAATAAGCAACAAAATGAGTAAAATATGCAACAAAATAAACAAAAATGAAGAAAATTATAAATAAAATCAAATTAACACAGTGTATAAAATAATCAACAAAAAAGAGCAAAATGATCAACAAAAAGGAATAAAATTATCAACAAAATGAACTAAATAATAAACAAAATGAATTAAAAAGTAACAGTAATCAGGTTTGATTCAACATGTTGGATGTTTTTTGCTGTTTCTTGTTATGGGGTCAGAGGTTATGATAAGTACTGACTTTAGTTCAGTTTTTTATGTCTTTTAAGGCTGTGCTCATATTTCCTAGATTTTCTTGTATTTGAAGAAAAGAGAATGAGAAGTAAATATATGATCATTTCAACTCTGAAAGAACTGCAAAGATAAACGTGGAAAATACTTAACACAGGACTGTACGACAACAAATCTGCAGAAAATATTGTTTTCTATTAATTGTTTTCATCATTCATGAAAAGCAATGCACAGATTAAGTGGAAATTATTAGTGGTAAAATGGTGAATAATTTAGCGATACTGAAAAGGACGTCCCTACATCTGTGTGAGATAAAGCCAGTAGATTCAGATGCAGAGCCTTCAGAGTCGGTATGTTTCCAGTCCGTGTTTAACTGTGAGGTCAGACTGAACCGTGGTGAGTGAGACCTGTAGTGAACTCACCAGATTTCAATTGGAAAGCTGAGAGGTCAAGGGTCGGATGGCTGGATAACAAAAAGAGACGATGAATAAACACCTTATCACGTCAGTGTGTGTCAGTGGTGGGGAATGAAAACAGCGCGTCTTGGTTTGTGTGCGTGTTCTTTGGGAACAGTGTGTGGGACCGGATGGAGTCCTATCACAGGCTGCGATTGTGCATCGTGTGCACGTCCATCTAATCATATGATACTGATGCAGGGAGGGGCTTCCTGGCATGGACTCACGCATGAGTTCACAAACACATCCACTTAGTTCATCTACTGCTACAAAACTACACCATCAACTCAGATTTCCATAGTTTTTGTGACGCAGATGCCAGTTAGAGCTCATTAAGACTCTCCTTTACTCCGTCTCTCCTCATTTCTTATTGCTTTGTCTCCTCTTGGCTCCTCTTCTAAACCCCCCCCCATCTCCTCACCTCACCTCATTAACTCCTCTTCTCTCCTTGTCCCCTCTCCTCCTCCTCTCCTATCCTCCTTGTCTCCTCTCCTCTCCTCCTTGTCTCCTCTCGTCTCTTCATCCCCTCGTCTCCTGTCCTGGTACTCTCCTCTCTCGTCTCCTCTTCTCTCATCTCCTCGTCCCCTCGTCTCCTCTCCTCCCACCCTCCTGTCCTACTCCTCTCCTCTCCTCCTGCCACCCTCCTCTTCTCCTCTCCTCCTCTCTTCTCCTCCTTGTCCTCTTGTCTCCGCTCCTCCCACCCTCCTGTCCTCCTCCCCTCTCCTCCTCGTCCACCCCCCACCCCCCATCTCCTCTCCTCATCTCCTCTCCTCCCACCCTCCTGTCCTCCTCCTCTCCTCCCCCTCTCCCAGACGTCCGCCTGTCTTTTATCTCCACATGGCGCCATCCTCCTGGACAACAAACCCCAGTGATTGATTCCTGCTTGATAGTCTCTCATTTCTAAGATTTCGTTTATTATCAGTGAGGTTGAGTGTACAGATAGACGTCTGTGCATGTGTGTGTGTGCACGAGCGCTCACTCCCTCACCCGTCACCTTTTGTTCTTCGCCTCCCTTCCGCCGCCCGTACTTTCTTATTCCTCCTCTAAACTCTCAAGTCTGTTCCTGTTCTTTTAAGGACTTTGCATTCATATGGAAAGTATCTCATTCTGACTGGTAATATCCATTTTCTCTCTTCTTCCTCATTTTCTTTACCCCCTCCTCCTCCTCCTCCTCCTGCTCCTCCTCCTCCTCTCCTATCTGTGGGCTGAAGGAGTGAGGAGACGGACCTTCAGTATCTGCTGGAGATAGTGGCCATAATCACATTCCTTCTGTGTTTCTCCCCCTGTCACTCCACATCCTTCCCCTCTTCTATCCATCCCTCTATTCCTCCCTCTGCGGTCGGCAGGGGTCAGTTCTGGCCTCCTCACTGTGTTGGAGGAAGAGAAATCTGCTCATCTCCCATCGCTCGGCTAAAGCCCACGCCATCGCACTGCACACATCGACTGACTACGAAAAAAAAACAATAACAACCTTAAGACCCTCGTACCCACCAGATAATGTGAATAGACGGAGCCGTTTAACACCGCTGTCGTCAGTATTTATCAACTTTTGATCACATGATGGTTCTGGCAGTTTTTATTGAGAATACGAACAACACTGGTGTAACCTAGCATGAGTAAGTTACACTCATTAACACAGTTTAATTTAGGATGAACATGTCTTTATCTCATCAGATCTGGGAAACTAATGTAGGATTGAGCCTTTATGTTCTGTACTATTATCTGTATGAGTTCACTCTGTATGTGAAGTATATGTTGCGTGTACCTTTTTGTACTTTTTAATTTCTTTTCCTAATCTTGTTCATTTGTTTCTTGCCTGCCACGGGAACTGGAGATGGAAATTATCTAGGCAGTTATAATCTAATATGGAACAAAGCAACTTTACTCTGTTTGAATCTAACGTTTTCTATACACGGCCCCTGATAAATAAATGAGAATAAGAAAAATAAAATGAATGAATGAATAAATAAATAAGTACAAGATAGATTGGCAGAATACACTGATGACTGCTGGTAAAGTTCTTACACGGCACATTTTTTCTAATTAAATCTGAGTGAAAGTAAACAGACACAGTACTGTATCTGTCTACACTGCAAATCAAATTCTAGAGTTGAATTTATGAGTGATGGTTTGGGTGTTGTTTTTACACTTCTACAATGTTAAAGGAGCCTGTGGGTGGAGCTAATTCTGGATTAATTGTTTGACATCATGGCAACAGTCTGGAGGATGTCAGGTTGTAGCAGCAATAGTTTAGATCAGTGACGTCGCACCATGAGGGAAGTACTCTGCAGAGTTGATGACAATCCTTATAATTATATGTGGGATGATGCTCAATAGTGTGTCACACCCACAGTTACTCTGCCCTCGTGTAGAGTTAATGAGTTTAGTTCTATCTTAATATAGAGTTTAATTCACTGTATGAGCAGTGCCACTGTTCATGATGTAGGAAAGTGCCACAGTCGGCAAGAAAACCCTGCTACTATCCTGAATGTCATTTTGGGGTCCCAGTGTTGAACAGGAAGAGCAGTAAAGAGTTGATTAGATTAGATTAGATTAGATTAGAGTAGATCCCACAATGGGGAAATTCACTAATATAACAGTAAGGGCTGTCAAAATTAACGCATTAGCATGACTTAATCCATCATCACGATTAATCTGATTAAAAAATTTTACACAATTAACCCACCTGCAGCGCAAAATGACTGAATGTCTCTGGCAAAGCAATTCAGGCAGTTTGTCCAAGTAGAGTTACCATCGTGCATGAACAAATGGGCAGTTGATCCGGTAGTGACAGACAGCAGAACCAAAGCACTTCCACCTTCAAATACCACATTAATGTGAAGCATACATCAGTCGGGGATTCTGCTAGCACTGCTAGCACTTCGGCTAACGCATCATGCAGCTTGTGACAAACACATTAAGTGCATATATATTATTTTCTTTCTTGAGTCTGTTTGCTCCTGCAAAATGAAACGTGACTAATATAGTTTGAAAATGAATGATATTCAATCGTGAAATAATCAAAATCAATCCAGAGCAACCCTGTGATTAATCTGATTAAAAATTTTAATCGTTGCTAATAACAATACTAGCGCATTGACCCATGGGGATCCACAGGTCATATTAATACTCATATCTAGGGACTGAAGTTAGTAAATGCGTTGTTCCTGTTTTTAACTTCATTTCCCATCATGCAGTGTGGTACTGTGTTTCCCGTCAAACACCATGGGCAACACAATGTGATTGTAAGGCTACTGTATTCCAAAATGATTAATATCTCCCAAAATATTGGTCCTATCAACTTGCTGAGATATTTAATGTGGAGATGGGACTATTCCTCAACTGCAGGAACCACATTGGCCTGTTAAAAACGTCTCGATTTCTCAGAACTGTGCAGACACACACACACAGACGCTCTGAGACCTTCCAGTGTTATGGTATAGATAATAATTTACATATTTACTCCCATAGTGTTGTTCAACAGTTCAGTAGTGGTTCCCATATAAACACCAGAAACCCTCAGATTTTACCAGAGGGTTTTAAAATTATTTAAAATTTGCTGTGTTCACTGGTATTTAGCTCCTTTATTCAGCTGTAAATGAGTAAAAATAGCTCTAATGTTTGTCCACCCTCTGGTGTTTCACCGTCCATCTTCCTGTTTTCACCTCACTCACATCTATACATGTGAAAATACTGTGTGTATTTTTTCCTTCCACATCTTTCCCAGCTGTCTGTCTGTCCTTCCTCACTTTCTATCTGTCTTCTATCACTTGTCTCCCTCCATCCTCATCCTTCCTGGGCTGTATAAAGCCCCCAGGCTTTGCCCTCCTCCATCTCTGGGTGAGATTGGCACGACTCACTCAGCAGTCCTGCCCCTTCAGCATCGCCCTCTCTCTCTCAACTTCTCTCTCCACAAATTTGCTTCTTATTTGGCCCAGACAGATAAGCTATCAGTTTAATACGAGGCCTACCCGGCAACACAACTAGATTGGGAAGCATTTTGGACGTGCATGCATGCAGGCAGGCACACTCCGGCAACACAAACATATGTGCACAAAGAGACATATGAAGAGCACTGGCTGTTCTGTTACTAACCTGACTGGATATAAACTCATGGCTTTGATGGTTTTATGTATTATGTGTGATTTAACTGACAATTTAAACCAAAAAAATCCAGAGAAAATGTATATTGTGATATACGTTACAGCCATATACATATTAATAGCAGTACTTATCACTTTATGGCCCAGCCCTATTTGTCATTTATGGTCAGAACATTTAACCCTCAAAGACCTGAACAGCCTCTAGCAACTAAAATTGGTGTAAAATACAGTTCTTCATCTTTTCATGGTCATGAGATATGACCCATTTGGACGTTCAGAGGTTCCGTAGTGAATGTGGAAACACAGTCATCTTCTACAACATTGATTCACCAGTAAAACCCATGGAGTTGGATCAGTGACAGTGAATGTAGATGCTTGTTTTTTCATTCAGTTCTAATATATTTTTTTGTTGAAAAATTCACTTTTACTTCAGTTATCTCTGTTCTGATTTAATAACCTTTGAATTTACTGAGTTTTTATGAACAGCTACATGATGAATCACATTTAGGTTAGTTATGCAGAAAAAAAATGTTTTGGGAAGTTACGTCAAAAATAGTTCTGGGTCTTTAAGGGTTTATAATCTAGATCTACAATAGAACTAAATGGAAGATGCAACAAATGATGTGGGAAAACCCCAAGATTAAAACACGTCAAAGATGTAAGAAGATTAAAATACTGTGAAAGCTGCAACAAGATGGAAATGAAGTAATTAAGAGAAAAATGCATAGAACTATAACGATATTTATCATGATTACTTCTAATGATTACTTTTCAATGGAATGGTTGATATTTTGTTTTGAGTGAAAGTTGGAGAAAGCAGATGGTGATTTATGGTCAAAATGTAATGAACCTTGTGTGAGCAGTGGAAGGGACATGTGAAGGGCTGTGGTTCAGTTATTAATCTGAAACTGTGTAACGTGGAGTCTTTGATGCTGTCATATGATGTTTGTGTGTGTGTGTGTGTGTGTGTGTGTGTGTGTGTGTGCGTGTGTGTGTGTGTGTTATCTTATGGGCTGGGGTGTCACTTCTGAGAAATCAGGGTGGGGCAGAGTGAGAGAGATCCCGTCCTCACTCTCCCTCCAAGAGATCTCCTTTATTAGATTAGCACCGTGTTAACTGGCCTGTGTCATATGGAAATCCTGCCATTTGCATCTCTTGAGAAAGAGGCGTAAAACCATTTATCTATTTAAATATATTCTGCCTGATATGGCTGTTGGACTTTAGAACAGGGTATAATAATGTTTACTGATCAACTGATCAGCTGGCTGCTGATTCCTCACAGTTTTTTGGTTGAGTGAACAACCAGGTCCTCTTCACGAAGCCTCCCATGGCAACCTAGGAGCGAACACGCCGCCGCCGCTCATTCTGATTGGATCGCACATGTCAAATCTGATATTATATCTCCACTCCTTCTGATTGGATCCTGCTTTAATTAACTGATAGTGGCAGGGCGTGTGATTGGACCAAAGTTGGAAGAGTGTTGTGAAATTTCAGCTCAGATAAACGGATGAAAAGGAGAACGCTGTAAAACGTGCGCAAACATTCCGCTTGTTGCATCCGACGTCCGGAACGACGCCACAAGAGAAACTCCTCTTCCCAACATCGTCGCTATTGTTCTCCCTCCTTTGGCGGCGAACAGCTCACCCCACCCCAGTCCTGTCTTTCGTGGAAAGGCAGCCTGAAGGCATGATCCTAGAAGGAGCAGAGTAGGGGAGTTCAAAGCGTTATCACGCGCTGAACGTCTTTTCATCATGTTTTAGAAACAAGCGTTCGCACTAATCCCCCAATAATCTCTCCAGGAGAACTGGGGCGATAAGGCGCGCCACCCACGGCTTTTCAAACACTTTTTGGGTAGTCTCTTCTCACTCTCTATCTCTCCTCCCCTCTACCTCCTCTCCTCTATCTTCGCTCCACTTCTTCCTTGTTCTCTTACTCCCCTGGAAGGACGAGTGAAGGTGATCGCCGTCTCCTCTCTCTCTCGAGCTGGTTTTTATTTATTTTTTTCTTTTGCCATGACTCTGAGCTGGTTTGTTTACATCCTGATTCTGATCTTTAAATTTTTATCAGGATTCATCAACAGTGTTTTTCTGCCTCTCTGTTTCTCTGTCTCCTCCGCCCATCAAATTAGAATGTTAATTAAAACGGTGCTCCTTCAGAAGATGACAAATGGTTGATTACGGTGAGTGTGGAGACACCTTCTGAGATGCCCCCCAGAAGAACGCCAAACATAAGAAACATCCTTAAAAAAACAACCGGAGCCGGAGACCAACTTCCACCTGTAATAACGTAGACCAATTCCAAGTTGTCGTATATTCTGGACTTAATTCTTGTGATGTCGAAATGCTGTGTCGCTGGAAGTACTGTATCCATGAAGCACCTTCTAGAACACAGTTACTCATTACATCGTTGTTGCTTTGTCAAAATGACTGTGGTGCCTGTGGTGTGATGCTCATTCTCCACCTACAGATTAGTGAAGTCCACCTTAGACCAGAAATATAATAACGTTAAAACCTGTAAATAATGACAACTCCACACGCTGAAAAAGTAAAGTTACATTATGAAAATGTTTACGTCTACAAACTACTCTTTAAAAAAATGTGAATAACATGGGTTATCATGCATCATTCATCATGCAATTTCACTTTTGTTCATACTAAAACAAAAAACTGGGTCAACAACCAGTTTTTCCAGGTGTTCTACTGTATGTGTACATCTCAGCTCTTCATTTTGGACAGAATATATGAGTTGAAGCAGATTCTAAGCACATTTGCATCTTAATGTAGCGTGAATTTTTACTGAATTTGCAGAAAAGCCTCAATAAACGCCCTTTTCTATACACTATTAATACTGAATTATCGATTATTATAGACAGCAACTATGAACAACCTGGACGCTCCTAAGAAAAATCAGTGCAGTTTTAACAATATTCTGCCTCAGTTTATTATTTACACATGTATATTAGAACTTACAGACCACAGTGGATCTACAAATACACAAAATATTTCATAACAGACACAATATTGATAAAATTACACTTACTTCTCTTAAGACATTTCAGGTTGTTCATATTTGTTCAGGTTATTCTCTTACATTAAGCACTTAAATCCAACTCACATTTTGCCATTTGTAGATTAAGTCCACACATTGCATTATGTTGTAAATGTTGGCCGTCTTTCTTAACTTCATCACAGGAAGGATGCTCTGTTTCTTCTGCATTCATTTTAGTAACTGCACAACAACAAAACGGTGTGAAAAACACAACAAAAACAAAACAACAGTAACAAAACAATGCAACCAAAATAAATTAACAAAAACGACATAAACACAACAATAATGCAAATGTTTTTTGTGAAATGATAGTTTGTAAATGTAAATATTTCATGTAATTTTACTTTTTTACACTCAAAGAGAAAAGTTTGCACTTGTTATTATTTATTAGTTATTATGTTATTATTTTACTGCTCTGACCCACTTCAGATCATATTGGTCTGAGTGTGGAACCTGAACTAAAATGATTTTTGACACCATTTGACCGTTAACACCTTAAGTGTAATTTTGCATTTCATACATTCATCCGATGGGCTGAAATGGACCCTTAGAGGGTCCGTGGGCCATATGTTTGACACCCCTCATCCTACCAATATAAAACCTGTAGTGATGGACATATTATCCTGAATGTTGCCCCAGTGCATCATGGTCTTAAAGCTTTAATCTGTGATGATTGAATCTGCGAGTTCCGTGTAGGAAACCTCTGCCTTCACCTGTCGTAGAACTTGTCCAGATTATGACAGTAAATGTCTGTCTATCAGTCTGTCAACGAGAGAGAGAGACGGGGACAGGAAGAGGAAGAGGCGGGAGGGGGGGATAAAGAGACGAGGAATGAAAACAACCAAGAAAGATAAAATACGGATAGAACCAAATCCAGCCAAGAAGGAAGAGGAAACCAAGAGGAGGAGGAGGAGGAGGTCCACAGGCTCCAAGTACAACCTGAGAGAGGGGAGGTGAAGGAGAGGGAGGAGCTGTTCATCACTCAGTGGGAATGACTGGCTGGTATCTGCATCACGCTGTCATCTGCACCGGCTTCTGCAGGAAGGCTGCAAGAGGAAGAGGAGGTGGTGTAAGAGAGGAAGCAGAGGAGAGGGAAAACCTCTATCCGCTCTATCTCTGAGCCTCATCTCCAGCAGTTCAGGAGCACGCTTTCCAAGAGTGCCTCATTTTCAAATCTCTTATCTCAGCCCCGTTTTAAGTATCACAGTTTTATATTTTTACATGTCATTTGCATGCAGCTCATCAAACCTGGCTCCCTCTGTGCTTTTTTTCCCCTCCTTCTTCTTATTCTCGGAGGGATGCGCAGGGAATCGGCTTTACCTCCACCGCCTTTACAAGCCGTCGCCTTGTACTGTATTGATATTTGTACCTCGTGAGAATATACAGTATGAAAAAAAGTATCTCATGTCTGCGAATGTTAGACAAATGCTTTGCAGCCGAGGTAACGTGTGTGTGTGTGTGTGTGTGTGTGTGTATTTGTATGAGAGAGGCGGATGAGAGTAGGTTTCTGATTTTTATCTGCCTTCCTTTTCTTCTTTGTATTTTTGGAGGATTCACACAGTGACCTCTTTGTTTGGGACAGTGAGTGCACCCCTCCAACCCCCTGGATCGGGAAAGAAACCATTTCCTGTAGCCGAGAGATAGAACGAGAAACAGATAGAGAAAGAGAGGGAGAGATAGGGTGGGGGGTGGGGGGGGTGGAATGGAAGAGAATCAGAGATGAAGAAAGAAAGAAAAAGAGAGGGAGGTGTATAAAAGGAAGGAGGTGGTGTGGGAGAGACAGTGAAAGAGGAGACGGGAGGAAGAGGGTAAATTGGATGATGGAATGAATGATTTTGTGAGAGGAGTGAATGAATGAGCGGTGGTTGAAAAGGTCAGCAGAGGGGCAGGGAGGCTTATTAAATTCCCAGCTACAGGAGCATGAAACATTTGGGAACCTTAAAGCTGGAGATGGGACGCTGCAACATCTCCTCCTTTACCTTCTTCACTCAATGAAACCAGCTTTATTTTAGTTTGATCTCCAGGTTATAACTCAAGTTCACTACACGGACAAAAGTATGTGGACATTCAGGTGTTTCTTTTCTAACGGGTCTAGGATACAAAACAATAATGACAAATGTCATGAAGTAGTTTTACTAGTGCACTGAACCGAGGGGAACCGAGGGTTCTAGATCCTCTGATACAGTTCATTCCTTTACTTTCTTGGTAAACTCCTCTGGCATTTTCAGTTGAATAACCTCTCAGCTAGCATGTCTGTTTCTGTACACAAAATTTGACAGCATAGCAACGTGGCCCTATTGTTTATCTGTTGCTAGGTAACCCACTTCAATGATGATTCTGTGATTCTGGGAAGTAAGGCCATTGTTTTCCAGCATTACGAGTATCTCCCAAAATGTTAGTCCTATCAACTTGTAGTTTTTGCTAGTCTCTTCCTTGACCAAAAATACATAAGTATGACAGACTACAGCAGTCAGCTGTATGTGGATTTAGTGTGATGCCCAAGACACACATAGAGTCCACTTAACTATTATAATGAAGATACTGGGATAAATATCATTGCATTGGTTAGTTTGGTTTAAATTGTTGTCTTTGTTTCCAAAATGCCTCAGAGATATTTTTTACTTAATTTCTCTCAACATTGATTTTATTTATTTACTTCCTATACATGACTCTGATTTTAAATGTTCTTCCTCTAAATTTCTAAAATATTTTTCCTGCTGTGACTATAAATAATAATTTTCTATCCCAACTAACCATCTACTTTCATCACATCTCACTGAGGGTGAAAAATCTACCATTAAACTTATGTTGTTTATATTATGTTTCTAAACTATATGGGCATAAATATTGGGACACATTGTGTCTTCAGCTGTAAGATGTCCTGTTCATGTTGATTTGAGATAAAAACATCACATTTAATGGGAGATTATTTTTTATATTGTGTCATTTGGCATTATTTTTTTGTATCTCAGACCCCTGTTAGAAAAGAAACACCTAAATTCAATTTGTCCCAATACTTTTGTCCATTAAACTTTAAAGAAATATTGATGTTTATGTCAAATCCTCATGAACAGGACATCTTACAGCTGTAGACGTGATGTGTCCCATTACTTTTGTCCATATAGTTTATCTAAACTACAACATGTGGAAGTCTGAGTTCTGCTTTATTTATCCATTTGATCCAGTTAGTTTTGGGTCTTGTTACAATTCACAGCAGGAAATGTTGGGTTTTTTGTCCTTATCCCAGAAAAAACAACAAAGCTGTTTGAACGGCTCATGATGATTAATTCTACTAATATTACTGTTTACAAAGTGGATGTTCCACTTTCCTTCTTTCACACCGTGTTGAAGAGGTCGTTGCATGTCTAAGAACCTACTGGTATGTTCTGTCATAATGTTTAACAGTGTGTTTCTCTTTCTAACCTGGACTCGCCCTTTCTTTGGTGCATCTGTGTTTCAGTAAAACCCACATATGACGCACATATTCCAAATACACTGTATACATGTCCAAAGAATAAAATAGGGTTGAAGATGGACCTGTGGAGTTGAATGAATGAAGAATTCAGACCCAAGCAGAGAATTTACAGTTTATGGAGACCACAGGGAAAGGGTGGAAAATGAACGAATTCCATTAAAAAAAAAAAAAAAGCAAAATATCACTCCTTTAAATGTGGAACTTTGCAAACTCTTATCTTTGAGACTGATCTTATGGAATTGTGTTGTATGTCACACCAGTTCTTATGGCATTTAGCGTGCTGTACTTACGCATTTTCTACCTTTTGCGTGTTATTCAATGCCATTTGATTGCGTGTCAGTTTTCATTAAGATCTTGAGTTCACATAACCCTAATCCTCCACCTGGTATTTGAAGCGGCGTGAACATTCACACGGAAAGCTTATAATGCTTACAGATAACTCGGCAATTAAAAGTGGTGTGTATATTTACACGAATCATGATATCACGTTGTATCTTTTGTAGTTTTTTTTGTCCTTAAAGAGTGAAAACTCAGGAACCCGGTGGATAGATTCATGAACTAAATGCAGAACCCAAATTTTATCAAAGTTGCACCTTTATCTTTTAATTGTAACTTTATGATGCATTTTTTCCCTTTTTTGTGATATTTCAGACGTTAACAGCTGAAGATCCTATAAAGTTAAAATAGTTAAGACAGATACTTGGATCCAAGTCTGTGAATATGTATAAATATGCAGCATTTGGCACAGCAGAGTAAACCATATTAGACAAAGTGAAACCCAGTCCACCATTGAGACATAAATGTTCTAGATGTACCAGTGGTCATTTGCATATACAAACACTCTCATTCCCCAGTGGCAGCAGTAAAACTGTGTCCGTTGACAGCTGTACAGAGAAATCTTAATCTGCTCATCTATAGGGGGGTGCTGTAGCTCAAGAGGAGGGGGGCGGGGTCACTATGTGTTTTATCCGATTTGCCATCCTTTAATTCACGGGTGTCAGACTCATTTTAGTTCAGGTTCCACATTCAGCCCAATGTGATCTCAAATGGACTGAACCAGTGAAATAATAACATCATAACTTATAAATGACAAATGTTTTCACTTTGTTTTAGAGCAAAAATATTTACATTTACAAACTACCCTCTCACAAAAATTATGTAAATGAATAAGTACAATTTTAACAATATTATCCCTCAAATTATCATGTATACATGTGCATTACACAAACATTTGGTAACAGGCAGAATATTGTTAACATTTTGGAGTATAACCACAATTTGTACAATATTACATCTCAGCTTATTATTAATAAACACAACTAACAGATCACAGTGGATCTACAAATGCACAAAACGTTTAATAACAGGCAGAATATTGGTACAATTAGACGGAATTTTCTTAGATATTTCATGTTGTTCATATTTGTGCAGGCTATTCACATTTTATTGTGAAAGGATAGTTTGTAAAAGTAAATATTTTCACAGTGTAACGTTATTTTTTCACATTAAACCAAGAAGAAAACGTGTCATTAGAGTTGTTGTGATTTCTAGTTTATTATTCTCTTACTTCACATTGGTCTGTATGTGGAACCTGAACTAAAATGAGTTTGACACCACTGATTGTTAATAGCTTCAGTGTTATTTCTGCATCTCCCAAATTCATCCCACGGCCCAGATTGGACCCTTTGGCGGGCCGGTTTTGGCCCATGGGCTGTATGTTTGACAGCCCTGCTTTAATTGAAGTGTCAGCTCCAACATAGTCGTCATCATCATCATCAACTTCATTGTCGTCATCATCTTCATCATCATCGTCATCGGTGTTTAGATGAGGACGGGCGACGTTCTGATACT
>JAPQRP010000025.1:32505557-32516416 GCA_037367295.1 Apogon hyalosoma
TTCAGTGGTTTTGTTTTACTGTGTGTTTTAGGGTCAAAACAGGTGGAAGAACAGAAAAAGACAAAGAGAGGAATTGATGTTTGACAGGTTTGGACTAAATAAGGCACTAGAATGTATATGAATAAGAGATTTAGGATGTTGAACATGAACTGTGAACTGGAACAAACTGAACAACAAGTGTTTGAATTTTTGCCCAGTAGTTTTTGTTTTGGGCTATTTTTTTCTAAATCAGTCCAGCTGCTTTTTGATACCTGGTTGAACTCCAAAAATCAGTTACACAGTCAAAACTTGGTAAAAACACAGTAAAAAAATAGCTAAAGGAAAATCACCAGAACATTGCAAATAATAGTAAAAGCAAAAAACGACAAGGGAAAAAAAAAAGCCAAAATCGTGTATTTTTATAGTGTTTTGCCCCTACTCCACAGGCAGCGGTGGATGTACTGAGCATGCTCAGATGTCTATGGAATGAATAAGGTCTATTCTTTCAGTTTGTTCTGAAGTTTTTCCTTTTGAACAAATGGTTGGATTTGTATGACTATTTAAAATAAATCATACATTCAGAAGGCTCACACGTCAGGGGTTAAAGGGTTGACCTCAGTAAACTGATGTCCTCGGCGTTCACACTGAAGACGTGCTTACTGAGCGACTGTACGTCTAAGCGCAGGTATTTGCTCCTGCAGAGCTTCCTGAATGTCAATGAGTCCTCAGGCGGGTCGGCCAAGTAGTACAAACTGTTTTCTTTGCTCCTTTCGAGCTTCCGTTCCTCTCATCTGATCATGAGCTGCACTAGACGGGACAGACTTCGGACCAGGTTTGTTGATTCCAGGCCTGATGTGGGATTAGAGACATTTCTGAGGTGAAATGAGATCAGAAATATTTAGTTTGAAGAAGTTGGAAGAGTCTCTGAGCGGCAAAATTTCATCTGTTCATCCAATCTGGAAATAAACAACATGAGGGATGTCAAACTTTTTTTTAGTTCAGGTTCCAATATGAACCTAAATGGGTCCAACCAGTAAAATAATTACACAATAACCTATAAATAAGGACTACTTCAAACTTTTATCTTTGTTTTAGCCTGAAAAAGTAAAATTACGTGATGAAAATGTTTACATCTACAAATTATACTTTAAAAACACATGAATAACATGAACCTGAAATTTCCTAAGAAATATAAGTGCTTTTTTAAGCAATATTCTGCCCCACTTTATCATTTACACACCTTACAGATCACAGTGCATCTATAAATACACAAAACATTTAGTAACAGGCAGAATATTGGTAAAATTCCATTTAATTTTCTTAAGACATTTCGTGTTCATATTACTTCAGGTTATTCTCTTACATAAAGCACCTAAATTCAATCACATTTTTCTGTTTGTAGGTTAATTTAAAGTCTACACATTGTATTATGTTCTAAATATTGACTGTCTTTCTTAACTTCATCATAGAACCGATGCTTTGTTTCTTCTGCAGTAACTTTAGTAACTGCACAACAAAACGACGGAAAAAATGCAACAAAAACAAAATGCCACGCAACAAAATGATTTAAAAAAAGCAAGAAAAATAAAATGACGTAAAAGAGGAAGACGACATAAACACAACAAAACTGAAAAAACAAACACAACGTAAAAACGCAAAAAAAAATAAAAAACACAGCAGAAAAGTGTACAGAAAACAACAAAAATGAAATGCAACATTAATAAAACGTAAAAAAATACAAAACTAAATGTCATAAAAGATGAAAAAAGAGGAAAATGACACAAATGTTTAAAAAAGGCATAAATACAACAAAACAATTTACAAAAACAAAATGCAACATTAACAAAACTGAAAACACAACGCAAATGCAATTGATAAATACAGTTCTGACACTGCTTGTCTTAATTTGTACAAAGAAACTGTATTCTTGTAATATTATGACTTTTTTTGTCGTATATTGACTTTTATTTAAGTGTCCAATTTCTAATAAAGTCAAACATTATAGAAAGTTTCTGACATCTTCCAGAGGCTGAAACTGCTGAATAATGTCGGATAATTCCTGCTACGAAACTAGTGCCCCCAGTTGACCTCTGACCTCTGAGATGCAGTGCATCATGGGTAAAATCAGCCCACGCTGAAGGTGCCTCTGAGGAGGAAGACGTGTTTGATGGACTGAATCAAAGTGTCATTAACTCCTAAATAAAAAGATGAGACAGTGCCGACGACGAGGATGAGCCACGAGTAATGACTTCATATTGTGGATCTGTGAACACTGGGGTGTGTGTGTGTGTGTGTGTGCGTGTGTGTGCGTGTGTGTGTGTGTGTACGTGTTTTCCACTCGCTCAGCTCTCCCCGTTGCCCTATCATGGTGAATTCCAAAGCCGTGGCCGTGATGAATTAGTCTGAAACAAATTAGCAGTACTTACAGCTCAGACGGCTCCAGCATTGGGTTACAAATTAAAACAAAAGCAGCCGTATCTCCACATCAGCGCTAGTTCCCCATGAAATACAATACGCTCTGCCTCAATCTTCAACAGTACCACAGACTGAGAGGCTTCTTCCTTCCCTCTGTCCTTCCCTTCGCTCTGTTCCGCTCGTCCGCAGACACCGTGGATGGTCCTCAGGTGTTTACGCCACTTCACAAAGACAAATAAACACTAAAACGGACACTTTAATGAAGCGACGCCCGCGTATTCGACCAGAAGCAGAAGTGTTTTAGATCCTAATTAAGTGTAGACACATTTGCATCGGTTTACCTGTTCAGGGATAAGTTTGAGAAGAGTGGAGGTGTTCTGACTGATGGTTTTCTTTTCATTTGACAAAAAAAGGACTTTCAGCACATTTTAAAATTTTCCCTATTGAGCAAATGGTTGATTTTTTTTCTTATGAATATTGAAAATCGTACATTCGGAACAGAGGTTAAAGCAGGGTTTCTGCAGGTATCAGCAAATCTAATTTCATGCTTTTTAATGCCACTTTAAACAAATGTAATGCCCATGTCCATCTGCAGATACAGTTTTATATATAGTTTTCTGTCGGTTTACCGTCCACAGGCTTTAACCAGGTTCTGAATAGTTCCTCCTCCAATCACTTCTGCTGAAATTCGCATTTTCCCATTTTTCTGACATTTGTTAATATTCCTTCCGCTTTTTCGCCACGCCATGAACACGCTCACAGCACGTTGCATTCCAAACTGTCCTTTAAAAATGTGAATAATCTAAACAACCGTGAACCTGAAATGTCTTAATAAAAATAAGTCTAATTGTACCAATATTCTGCCTGTTGTTAAATATTCTGTGATCTGTAAGGTGTAATGAACATGTTTAAATGATAAACCGAGGCATAAAATTGAGAGTCTGGTTTCGACCGGCTCTGCATGTAAAGTGTCAGATAACTTTTGTTATGATTTGGTGCTATTTAAATCAAATTTGATTTTAATTGGTACAATTGCACTTAATTTTCTTCAGTAATTTCAGATTGTTCATGTTTGTTCTTTTAAAGGGTAGTTTGTAGACGTAAACATTTCCATTTCAGAAAACATGACTTGAAGCACGTTTGCATCCTAATGTAGCACCAGTTTGAACTCTTTATAGTTCACTCATAGAAATACTCTGAAAGTCTACATTTAAACCTTAGGGGGTTATTAAAGGACATAACAAAACTTTATTACTTTCATGAAATTTTGCAAATATTTTTATGTCAAAAATCAAGGTCATTGAAGTTACCATATTTGGTTCCTTACCTGTAAATGCCCCCCCCCTCCAAAAAAAAAAAAAAAAGAAAATCCAAGACGTGTATAGAAGAAAACACATGAGGTGAAAGGAACATGCATTCTAGAACACTGTAACATCACTTTTAGAACATTAGACCCCCATGTGTGCTGGTCCAGACCCCTGTCCATTAGACCCCATGCGTGCTGGTCCAGACCCCTGTCCATTAGACCCCCATGCGTGCTGGTCCAGACCCCTGTCCACATTCCTTACATTAGTTCCATTCCTTCATGGAACCAAACAAAACGGGTCCACTCGCTGTTCATGCACAGGTGGACCTTCCAGACCCTGGAGACCACATTGGACCTGAGACGGTTGACTCACTGTCCTCACTGGAACTGTTCATGTCACTGTCTTGTAATGTATGTGGAAACGACCAAAAATAGTCACTTGCCCGATAAAGCATGAACTGAAAATCAGCAATTTATGCCCATTTCATACACTATTGATACTGAATTATTGATTATTATCACGGCAACTATGAGCAACCTGATGGGTCTTAAGAAAAATAAGTGCAATTTGACCAATATTCTGCCTCAGTTTATCATTTCCACGTGTACATCATAACTTACAGATCACAGTAGATCTACAAATACACAAAACATTTAATAAACAGTACAGCTGGAGGAGGCGTCTGAGGAGAGGGAAGTCTGGGCATCCCTGCTTAGACTGTTGCCTCCGCGACCCGGCCCCGGATAGGCGGAAGAAGATGGATGGATGGATGGATGGATGGATTTAATAACAGGCAGAATATTGGTACAGTTACTCTTATTTATATTAAGACATTTCACGTTCATATTTGTTCAGGTTATTCACATTTTTTGGAAAAGGATAGTTTGTAAATGTAAACATGTTCATGTAATTTTACTTTTTTACCCTAAAACACAGGAAAAATTGGAGTTGTCAGTATTTATAAGTTATGATAGTATTTTACTGGTTTGATCCACTTTTTTCTGTATGTTTTTAGTGTGGATGTATGGCTGTGATTTCTACTTTAAGTGCTGCTGCTGCTGTCGTCTTGTCGCCAGGACACTCGTGAAAAATAGATTTTTAATCTCACTGAGTTTTTTCCTGGTTAAATAAAGGTTATAACTTTAGATCTATCTGTTCTATATGTGGAACCTCAACTAAAACGACACCCTTGACTGTTCATATCTTCAGTGTTTATTTTATTCAGTGTAATTTAAATTCATCCCATGGGTTAATTACATTTTTTTAAAGAATAGTTTGTAAATGTAAACATTTTCATAGGCAACTGTACTTTTTTTTTTTTACACTAAAAGACAGATGTGTAGTTGTCATTAAATATTGTTTATTATGTTGTTATTTTACTGGTCTGACCCATTGAGGATCATATTGGTCTGTACGTGGAACCTGAAGTAAAATGAGTTTAAACCTGTTTTAAACATTAGTGCAGTTTGAGGAGCAGAGTTACATTTAGTTCACATTAGAACTACATTAGTGTAAAAATACTGAGTATGAGAACGTGCACAGAAAGAAAAACACTAAGTTAAGCCTCATGTCACAGTTTGACCCTCTGTAACTCAGCTGTGGAGTCCAGGACTGGAGGAATACTGCCCCCTGGTGGCGGTCTGCTGGTACTGCACCACAGACAGTGGACATTTACTGCATTTAGAATGGACAGTCCAAACTCCTGTTACTTCTTTATTGACCATATTTAACACTTCAGAACAGCACATAAATGATGTGGTACGCAGCGCCGTCTTCATGTAACGTCTGAGTTCAAGGCGTGGACTTCCAAGAAGGATTTGGGTCACGGCAAATATTTCTGTGCCAATCACCATCTATTGTTCAACTTTTGCAGCTGCTTAGTTGAAACTTGACACGATTGTTACTCATACACTGGAAGAAAAGAACAGTATTTGCCTTTTCACTGATCCAGAGGAAGGATGAGATCGTTATTTAATCAGGTCATCGACTTTATCACATAGAAATGACATCAAAACTGTATTTTTATTCAGTATTTTGGAATATCATTAAGTATTTCCCTACAGTTAAACAGAATCGGGCCCTTAAAGGTGATTTATAACATATTCTGTAACACATTTTAGACTAGAATAGAACTTTACTGTCATTGTTATAAAACAGAAACATTTAGCAGCTACTTCCTCAACAGTCACAATAAAAAATAAGGAATAATATCCAACATATCAAACATTAATAGACAATGTAATAATTTAAAATACTTTGGATTACTTCAAAGCTGTTTTACTTTATTATTTTTAGAATAAAAAAGGTGGGTGATTGTGGTGTTCATGCCATGATACTTGTACATTTATATAATTTTTAGATTACATTGTGATCATTTTTATTGGCGTTGAATAGCTGTGGTGGCTATAGGAAAATGTTTGTATGTAGGTTTTGTATTGTTTACATTGTTACATAAAACATTTGATCATTTTACTTATTTTTTATTGAAATTTAACAACTGTGATGAAAAAAAAATCAAAAAAAATATTTTATCATTAATGAAATGTTTTCATAGTTTATCTGTTTTCTGCTAATACAGTCACTTTCATAATAGTTTAAAACAAGAAATATGCATCTTTTTGTTTTTCATTTTGCTGGATAAGATAAGATGGACTTTATTGATCCCACCATGGGGGAAATTTCTCAGTTGACAGCAGCAAATACAAAAATAAAGTGCCAGATTGAAATAAAACAGAAAATATACACATATGAAACATAAAATAGAAAGATAAACGTGAAATCTGCTGTTTATATAGTAATAATAATAATCGTTATAATAATCCACTTTAGGACACTGTACAGCAAAGGATAAAAAGATAATCAATAAAATACAATACACTGTAATATATAAGTATTTCTATTTATTTAGGTTTAAATTTAAATATTATACATATTTGCAATGTAAGTATTTACATGGGGGGGTGCTGTGAACTGTTCTACAGTCTGAATATAAAGTCAGATAAGTTTTTTTTTTTTGTTTCTTCATCCTTCCACTCAAGACAAACCAGGCTTTCAGAGACTTTGCTGATGTGATGTTTATGGTGTTAATTGTGGACGAGGACAGGTGTAAACACAGTGTCTTGGTCTAATTATTGGAGCTGATGTAGAGTCCTGTTTGTTCTGCTGTTGGAGTCATGGGATCGGTCTACGTCCTGGGACTGAATGTCTGTGGAGCCTCCTGTGAACAAAGGCCGGATTGTGTTTTGGACACAGGTGTGTGTCTCATACCCACACATCCATCCAGCCTGGGTGGATGTTGGCTCTGTGGTCGGCTCTTTGTCCAGTGTATCCACCGTGGATCTTATTATGGGATGCAGATGAATAGTGGCCGTCGACCTCATCAGATCTTCTTTCTCGTCCTTTTCTTGCTTCCTCTCTCTCGGGGTCTCTGTCCCTCCTTTATTCCTCTTCTCCTCCTTTCTCTTTTTATTTCTGCTCTTCTTTGTTCAGCCCGTGCTCCCCTCATTTTCTCATTTCCTTCTCGGCCTGTAATCATCATCCTGCACTCGCTGCCAGTCTTTTTTATAAGCGTCTGTTTACCAGTGGACACAGTGGACAGCACCGCCCACGCCGTCCAATTGACAGCAATTAATACGTGGATTTGTGTGATTATCTCACAGTCGAAGCAGAGAAATGCATCCTGGGAATCACCACTTAAAATGACAAAGCCACGTGTTTTAAGAGCATCTCGCTGCTTTAATTTCATTTACCTCTGTGAAATGACAGACAAAAATCCATAAAGCAGTGACTGTTTTTTTCCACATTTCTGTTCTGTTTGCAGGGCAGTTACAGTCAGTTTACAGTCCTGTGGTCAAGTCCTAGTCCAGGGGGATCAACCTGTAGCTCTGGGGCCACATTTGGCTCTGGGGCTCTTTTCAAGGGGCTCCATGTTTCTTTGTCAAAAACATATAGAGATGCATAACACTTTTTTTTCTGTCTTTTTTTGCACATTTTGCTATTATTGTCACAACCATAAAGTCATTCTGATGTTATACAGTTGTAAAAATGTAGACTATGCTCCAAAGGAATCAAAAAACTAGAAGCAGCAGTTAAACTAAACTACTTTTTAATGATACTGAAGGTATTCATCTGTATTCTCCAGTGTAAATGAAGCCTTCGCATACCAGTCGAATTTTGATGCACAACAGAATAATGACAAGTGTCGCTGTTTACTGTAGTGTAGTTCTGTAAAGGCACAGAAACTTTTATTCCGTCATATCATGACTCACGTAAATATACACACTTTTAATTGCTGTGTTATCTGTATGCATTATAAGCTTTCCACGTGTATGTTCATGCCACGTCAAATGCTGCGCACTGAGGGTTGGGGGTTAGGGTTATGTGGTGTTAAATGACGCTGAATAATACATGAAAGGTCAAAAATGCGTACATATATCACACCAAATGCCATAAGAACTGATGTGACACACAGTGCCATTTCATGAGATCAGTTTCTTTATTCTGGACATATTCCGTACAAACTATTCCTAAAGAGCTTCTCAAACAGTCACCACTTTGATGTCAATTGGCTCCACACAGGTTTTTTTTTTTTTCTTCTTCTTCAGTCCTTAAATGGTTCTGTAGATAGTAAAGTTTGCCGACTCATGGACTAGTCCAACACTGGTTTTGTAAAGTTATAATGTATCTGTATTTAGATCCAATCTGGATAAATGTGAAGTGTGAACAGCAGGAAAAACTGAAGTTTAGGGAAAAAACAGCGTCTTTAAACAAATTCAAACTCGTTTTAGATCAGGTTCCACATTCAACTCAATATAAACTCAAGTGGGTCAGACCAGTAAAAGACTATAATAACCTATCAGTAATGTCAACTCCAAATTTTTGTGTAAAAAAAGTAAAATTACATGAAAATTCTCCCATATACAAACTATCCTGTCACAAAAAATGCGAATAACATGAATAAATACACTGTTGACTTCTTCTCATGACATGACTGTGACAAAGTGTAACTGGGACTCAGTATGTGACCATTGTATCTGATCAAAGGTGATTAAAGAGGAATAAAAAGAGAAATGTGTCAGAAAACAAAACTATTCCAACTTTATGGGCAACAGGGTATGATTAACGTGGAGTGTCTTTAGAAAAGTAAGTGTAATTTTAAGAATATTCTGCCTGCTAATAAAAGTTTTATGTATTTGTAGAGCCACTGTGAACTGTGTGCTAGTTAATATTGTTTTTTCTTTGACAGGATATGTCTAAATGTACTTGTACTTCTTGTTTATGACGTTAGTATTGTACTGGTCTGACCCACTGAGATCATACTTGACTGTCTGAGACTGAAGTAAGTCTGACCCCCTGGTTTACACGGACCAGATACTAAACTAAACACAGTAACTGAGAACAAGAGCAGGAGGAGATCCAGAAAACCCACTGGTCCGCTCACAAACTGGACATCGACTGGCTTTCATTAGTTATTCTCAGAGCGGAAACTGAAACCTGCCTCTAAATGAGTCTAAAGTCACCACATCTGTTGATTCTGTTGTAATGAGTATCTGCTCTGTTGTGTGTTTTTGTTTAGAACCCCAGACTGACTCTGGTGTGCGACAACGCAGACTGTTGGATCAATCGGCTGGCGTTGACCTCTGACCTCCCAGCAGCCAACTGTACCATCTACAGCCAAGGTGAATGTGTTCAGTGTGTGTTAACGTCTCAACAGGAATAGAATAGAATAGAATAGAATAGAATAGAATAGAATAGAATAGAATAGAATAGAATAGAATAGCCTTTATAATCATTGTGTGTTCAGTGACATTAGGAGTGCTACTCCAGTCAGTGCAACAATATTGATAAAAAAAAAAACAAAACTAGTACTTCAGAAAATAAAATTAGAAAAACTAAAAATAAGATAAGAAAATATAATATAACATTTTACAAAAGTAATATAAGAGTAGAGCTAAGTAGAATAAAAATAAAAATCAAGTGGTAATAGATAAATAGACTTTATTGATCCCAAACTGGGAAATTGAAGATCAGCAGCATCAGGGCACACAGTAAAAATAGAATAAAACAATTACAAAAAAAAAAAAAAAAAAAGAACAAACACAGAGCAAACACACTATACATGATACATTAGAAGTATAAAAACAGAAGTGGTAAAAAAAATCTGGACAATCAAACTCTGTTTATCTTTTAACAATAAGCTATAATGTGTAAAAGTTAAAATAGTCATACTAGGAAAAGTCTGTGAAGTGTTAGCCTACTGCGTGCTTTACATTTCACTCCTGTGTAGTGTTGAAGTATTTTAGCAGATGAATCCGACGCACAGACTGTTGTTCCAGATCCGTGGACGTTCCTCCCAGGTCAGTGTGTGACTGTGCCCCATGTGTTTCCAGGTGATGAGTTGTTCTGTAAACTGATCAGAGATCTTGAGGCCGGTGAGAGTCTTCTGGCCTCCCTGTCGCCTCCCTGCGGCGCCTCCTCGCCTCCGCTGGTCCAGCTCTCTCCTCCGCTCAGCCTCGTCACCCAGAAACCACCTGTTATCAAAGAGGAGCCTCTGTTTCCCGCCACCCTGCGCTCCGACATCCAGCTCCTCCCACAGCAGGCCGGCATGGCGGCCATCTTGGCCACAGCCGTCGTCAACAGTGAGTATAAATATAAAAATAGTACAGAAGCTTTATTCTATGGAAAGTGGTAAGTGTACATAAACAGTATGTTTTTAAATAACATGCTGTAAAATGTGTTGTTTCATGCACTTATCATACACAAATGGACAAACGTATGTGGACACGTTGAAGTCAGGTGTTTCTTTTCTAACAAGGGTCTGGGATACAAAACAAAAAAGACTAATGTCAGAATATAGTTTAATATTGGGATAAGTGTCATTACATTGCATTGATTGATTTTTTTTTTTTTAATCTCAAATCCTCATGAACAGGATATCTTACAGCTGTAGACATGATGTGTTCCAATATTTATGTCCATATAGTTTAGAAACATCAATATTTTCTTAAAGTTTAATGGGAGATTTTTTTCTTCCTCAGTGAAATGTGATGAAAGTAGATGGTTAATTGTGGTAGAAAATTATTATGTACAGTCAGAGCAGGAAAATATTTTAGAAATTTAGAGGAAGAACATTTAAAGTCATAGTCATGGATAATATAT
>JAPQRP010000025.1:32519608-32531675 GCA_037367295.1 Apogon hyalosoma
TATTGATGAGTGCATGTCCAATAGTTCTCTGTTTCTTTCTTTGTCTTCAACTCTTCTTGGATATATGTGTGTATGTTGAGAGAAATTAAGTCAAATCCATCTCTGAAGCATTTTGGAAACAAATATAACAATTTAAACCAAACTAACCAATACAATGATATTATCCTAATATAAACTATATTCTACATTAGTCATTATTATTTTTATCCCAGACCCCTGTTAGAAAAGAAACACCTGGATTCAACGTGTCCACATACTTTTGTCCGTACAGTTTAATTTACCATTA
The DNA here is from genome assembly GCA_037367295.1 of Apogon hyalosoma. Lineage (NCBI taxonomy): Eukaryota > Metazoa > Chordata > Actinopteri > Kurtiformes > Apogonidae > Apogon > Apogon hyalosoma. Next base: position 32,519,895 of record JAPQRP010000025.1, read on the forward strand.
CAGGTGTAATACCCTCTGTGTCCACCAGATGACACTGCAGTTCTTTGATGGACAGTGTCATTGCTCAGACAGATAGACCTCACAGCTGTGTGTTATAATGACTGACATTCAAACACACACAGTAACACACACTGTCTTTGTGCTGGTGAATATACGGGATAATTACATACTCATATGTGTCAACGCTGCTGCAAATGACAATCAAATATTAAGATGAACATGACTTCACTGGCATAACCTTTCTGTTGGGTTGCCTTGGATACTTGTAGCTGTATGTGTTGGGAGTTATCTGAAAAATAGCTTAATAACATTCCTGTAGCTGTGGGCGACAGCCACAGTGACTAGAACATAAAGTTAGGGTTAGTTCTGTTTAGCAGTGCTTCATGTGAAAGTATTACTCTCACTGATTTCTGTCAGGCAGAACAACCATTTTTGTAGTGGTTAACAGTTAATAGAGTGTCGATTTGTCTTCTGTTATTCCTGCGTTATCCCCTCACCACGTGAAAGAATGCATAGACTTTCTGATGCTGCCATTACAGGCGAAAAATTGCAGGCTTTTCAAAGATGTGAAGCCTTTTCACGTGTCATTCACTTTAAAACCACACATCACTTCAACACGTGGAAAAACAAATTCTCTCCTGAAAAGCACTGTCCCTGCATTCTGTTGGACAAAACCAGTGTCTTTTCAGAATCGCTTCAGAATGCTGAAGACTAGTCTGGCTTTGTGAGACGACGCTTGTAATTTCACTTTGTTGAACATCTCCTACATCAGGGCTGTCAAACTCATGTCAGTTCAGGTTCCACATTCAGCCCGATAGGATCTAAAGGGGGTCGGACCAGTAGAATAATAACACAGTAACCTTTAAAGAATGACAAAGACACACTTTTCTCTATGATTTAGATGGATAGAAGTAAAATTACATTGTTAATATGTTATGTCATTAATGGTATGGCATTGTATAATGCATTTAATTTTGTAACTAATATTTATGTTCTTCATTTTTATTTATTTATGCGTTTACTTTCTCCTCTGTGTAAACCTTGATAGATGAAATGTGGAGCTGGGGGGTTGGGACTGGGGTTAATATAGTTCATATTGTATGTCTGTGTTCAGTTTGTATCTATGTACTTTGATTCTAAAATTCAAAATTCAAATAAATATATGTTTTTAAAAAATTACACTATGAAAATGTTGCAGTTACAAACTATCATTTCAAAAAGGTGAAGAAACTGAAATGACATAAGAAAAATAAGTGCAATTTTAACAATATTCTACCTCAGTTTATCATTCACACGTGTACACTGAAGCTTACAGATCACAGCGGATCTACAAATAACACAAAACATTTAGTAACGAGCTGAGTGTTGTTGTTAAATATGTTAAAACTGCACCTCTGTTCAGGTTGTTCACATTTAGTTTAAGGATAATTTGTGGAACCTGAACTTGATCCTTGATTGTTAATATCGTCACTGTAATTTTTGCATTTTAGAAATAATCCCACGGGCCAGATTGGACCCTTTAGCGGACCGGTGTTGGCCTGTGGGCCGTATGTTTGACACCTTTGTCTGTTCGTTCTCACTTCTAATCACTGTAGTACATTTGCTCCTTTATTATTAAATCATTTAACGTTGAAGAGGCAGGATGTGTGTGAACTTGACTGTATTCTTGATGAAGTTTGTTGTAGTAGTGATGCGCTGTTTCGTCATTTAACTCCATTCGTTGTTGTCGTGGCAACCAGAGGACATATTCCCCTGTAAGGACTGTGGGATCTGGTATCGCAGTGAGAGGAACCTCCAGGCCCACCTCATGTACTACTGCGCCAGCCGACAGAAGCAGCCGGCCGCCGCCTCGTCTCCGCCGCAGGACAAACCCAAGGAGTCGTACCCCAACGAACGCATCTGCCCCTTCCCACAATGCAACAAGAGCTGCCCCAGCGCCAGCTCACTGGAAATCCACATGCGCACTCACAGCGGTAAGAACAAAAAAACAAAAATGACAAGGTGGAGGCTGAACCCTTTAACCCCTGAGCCCTGATTCCTGTTTCAGGTTCATTAAAGCTGCTGTCAGTTTGTGCTCGTGTTCCTTTTCTTCAGCGGTTTAGTTTTACTGTGTGTTTTAGGGTCAAAACAGGTGGAAGAACAGAAAAGGACAAAGAGAGGAACTGAAGTTTGACAGGTTTGGACTAAATAAGGCACTAGAATGGACATCAGTAAGAGATTTAGGATGTTGAACATGAACAAACTGAACAACAAGGATTTGAATTTGGATTCAGTAGGTTTTGTTTTTGGGCCTTTTTTTTTTCTAAATTAGTCCAGCTGCTTTTTGACACCTGGTTAAACTCCAAAAAACAGCGACACGGTCAAAACTTGGTAAAAACACTGTAAAAGTAAATGTATAAATAAAACCATGACAACACTGTAAATAAAAGTAAAAACAAGACACATTGAAAACGGTGTAAAAAAAAAAAAAAAAGCCCAAATCATCTGTTTATACAGTGAGTCGGTCTTACTCACTGCTCTGTGTTTTACCCCCACTGAGCACGCTCAGATATCTGACAGAACAAGGTCTGTTCTATCAGCATGTTTTTAAATTTTGCGTATTGAGCAAAAGGTTAAATTTTTGTGAATATTCAACCCATAAAGACCCAAACAGCCACTGACGACCAAAACCATCTACTGATGTAAATTGTTTAATCCCTGTTGATCCACTAATCCTATCAATCCATGTAAATAACAGGTGTAAATACAGTTCTTCGTCTTTTCATGGTCATCAGATTGGACCCATTTGGACGTTCAGAGGCTCCGTAGTGAATGTGCAAAACACCGTCATCTTCTACAGCATTGATTCACCAGTTGGTTCAGTGACAGTGGATGGAAACACTGGGTTTATGTTTAGTCATTGATATATTTGTTGAAAATGTCACTTTTTCTTCAGTTTTCTCTGTTTCTGATTTAATAACCTTTGGATTTACTCTGAGCTTGAATGAACATCACCGTGATCAATGGATTAAATATAAGGAAATACCTAATTAACACTAAAAAAAAAACTCTAAATACAGAGGATAATATTATAGTAAATGGTGAAAAATCACTTAAGAAAGGTTAGATAGAGAGAAAAATATATCTTGGAATTGTTGCCAAAGTATTGTTGGGTTTTCATGGGTTAAAATAATACATTCTAAACACTCACCACAGACACGTCAGGGGTTAAAGGGTTAATGGACCTTTGACTCGTCCTCCTGCAGGTGAGCGTCCATTCGTCTGTCTCATCTGTCTGTCGGCCTTCACCACTAAAGCCAACTGCGAGCGCCACCTGAAGGTGCACACGGACACGCTGAACGGGGTGTGTCACGGCTGTGGCTTCATCTCCACCACCAGGGACATCCTCTACAGTCACCTGGTCACCAGTCACATGGTCTGTCAGCCCGGATCCCGCAGCGAGGTGTACTCTCCGGGACCAGGTTTACCCAAACTACCGCTGTCCATCGGTAAGTCACACTTCAGCACCGTCATCCTCATCATTCTGAAGCTGTTGGAGCTGTTTAACCCTTGCACATCCTTCTAAATGCACTTGCACAAAAAACCGCTATAAGAACATGATAAACTATGTGGACGTGAAGCTCCTCATATTCACAGTTTCTCATTGTGATTCTCCTCATCAGGTCTCAGTCCAGGAGACTCGGGGGTGGTGCTGAAGTGTCAAGTTTGCGGCCACAACTCTGACTCCCCCGCCCAGCTTCAGCAGCACGTACGGACCCACCTCGAAGTCCGGGTCCCAGCTGAAAGGAGCCCCACCCCTCGCCAGAGCACCCCGTCATCGGTCGACTACTCCCAGCTCCAGCTGTCTCCACAAGCCAGGGATTCCCTTGCCAGTGTCCCAAAACCGGACTCCTCCAGTCCAGGAGCAGACGGTGCTGCTGCCACGCCACAAGGATGTAGCCCCCCTGATGTCCCCAACACCAACCTGATCATCAAACAGGAGCCTCATTCAGACTCCGAGCCTGAAGAGCAACAGGTGGAGATGGAGGAGGACGGAGAGAAAACAGACGCTAACGGAGGAGACGAGGACCACGAAGCAGGAACGAAGACAAAGGAAGAGCAGACCTCTAACTCCTCCTGCCAGACGTCAGCCTCACCTAAGAGTCCAGCCCCCACAGCTGTCAAGGCAGAACCAACTAGTCCCACACCCGGTTCTAGCCCCGCCCACGTAGGAGGAGCCGGCTCAGTTCTTCCAGGAGGAGCATTGTTTCTGCCGCAGTACATGTTCAACCCGGAGGCGGCCATTTTGCCTCAGGCCTCAGAAATTCTGGCTAAGATGTCAGAGATGGTCCACAGCCGCCTCAAACAGGGCCAGGCAGTTCCTCAGAATAACGCCGCCACCTTCTTTCCCTCTGGGCCGACTCCACCTACAGCCTCAGCCACTCCACCGCTCCACAAAGGAGCTACCTGCTTCGAGTGCGATATCACCTTCAACAACATCAACAACTTCTATGCACATAAAAGACTGTACTGTTCCAGCAGGCACCAAGCAGAAGGTGCAACATCAGCGGCTGCAGGATCCACGAGGGATGCAGCTCCAGCCGCAGTGCCTTCTGTTGGAGCACACGGCTCTTCGGCATCTCCTCAGGGTGGATCAGCGAGCAGAGCAGCCTCTGCCTCTCCTCCTGATTCAGATCCTGCTGCAGCAAGCGGAGCAGCAGAATCCAGGAGGCCGGTGGAAGTTAAGGTCGAAAAGGTGAAGGTTGAGGGAATATCATCTTCCTCTGAGGGAGAAGGTGGCAGTGGAAGTGTAGGAGGAGCAGGTGGAGGAGGAAGAGCAAGCGAAGGCAGCCAAAGTCCTGCCAGTGGTTCTGCTGAAGACCTGGAAGACGACCCCAACAAAACCTTCTGCGAGGCGTGCAACATCCGCTTCAGCCGCCATGAAAACTATACTGTTCACAAACGCTTCTACTGCGCGTCACGCCATGACCCGTCCAACCAACGATCTGTTCACATGGCCAAGGCGACCACTAATGCAGCCTTCCTTCCCCAACCCATCCGCACCCGCAAGAGGAAGAAGATGTATGAGATCCACATGGCCAGGACCGAGGCCTTGGCCAACGCCGCTGCCGCCGCAGCGGCCGCCGCCACTGCTGCCGCCTCTGCTCCTTCACCATCTGTTCTGGGTTTGGCAGTGAAGCAGGAAGTGTCCCCTAATGGAGCGGAGGGCTCCAGTCCTGATGGAGACGGGCCGATCGACCTGAGCAAGAGGCCCCGTCTGACTGAGGTTCCGCGCCACGGCGGCAGCAGCAGTATCCTTCCTGCCCTTCCGCTCACTGACTATCACAAGTGCACCGCCTGCAGTATCAGCTTCAACAGCATTGAGAACTACTTGGCTCATAAAACCTACTACTGCCCTGCCACCACCCTCCAGCCACACACCATGGAGCAGTTACATCGGCTCAAGAGATCGGCCTCCACCTCTCCCAAAAGCCGACCCCAGCAAGAGCGCCAGGACCTCCTGCATCCGATGGAGGCTAAACCTCTCCCTGCCGAGTGGGTCGCCGCCCAGGCTCAAAGCACATCATCCAGCCCGCGGCCCTCCACCATACCTCCTTCTGACGCCACGTCTCCTCCTCATACAACCACCCCGCTTGCTGCTACCCCAGGAGCTGGAGCCAAAGGCACTGGTGCCAGCACCTCTCAGGTGGTTTGCCCATATTGCCCAAACAGGCCCATAACCTCCGATTTGGTGGAGCACTTCAAAACTATTCACGGATTAGTTGTAAAAGTTGAGTCACCGCATGAGGACCTCCCCCAGTCAGCCAGTGGGGTCAGCCCCAGCCTTAGCCCGAGGGATGGACCCAGCGCTGCCGCCTCCTCCGTCACCCCGACCAGCCAACCCCGACTGGTCTCCAGAGTCCACCGGGATAGTGTCAACGGCCAGGCAAGGAGCGGCCCGACCTCCCCCTCCTCTCCACTGGTGAACGGTAGCCCCTCAGGCGAGGGCGGCTCCCCTTCATCCGTCTCCCCTCTGCCGGTGTCCCCGTCCAGGGCACCTTCTCTGACTTTGTCACCTGTGCCTGAGGTCCTGAGGGAGGCCGTCGGGACATCCCATCCTCTGGACAAGGCCACCGCGACCCATCCCGTCCCCAAAACCCCAGTGATCTCCCCGGTCCAGAACGGTAACTCCCGCTACTGTCGGCTGTGCAACATCAAATTCAGCAGCCTGTCCACGTTCATCGCCCACAAGAAATACTACTGCTCCTCCCACAGCGCTGAGCACGTCAAGTGAGTGCAGAAACTCCTCCTGCTCCTCCACCCCTTCCTTTCTGTTCCTGGGTGGAGGCTTTCCCTTATTCAGTCCTCCCTTCTCCTGTGCCAGTCCTTCCACTCGGGTGCTTACGTGGCCCTCCGGTGGCGTCGAGTGACACTGACTGACTGTTACTCACCTGGCAGGGCGGAGCCGAACCGACGCCCACCTGCTCCACAGGACAGTCTGTAGGTGGTGTTACGAAAATACAGAAAACTGCGATAGCGCCTCCTATGGGTCAAAGTTTGTAGAACACTAAGAGCTGATGGAAGCTGCCGGAATACTCAGTCTGTGTTCTTGTCCCCTTCAACCGCCGTCTGTCCACTTCGTCTTTTCTTCATCACATTACGAGGGACGTTCACGCCCACCGTGTCTCTTCCACGACTCGACTGCGATCGCGCATTAGTCTCTCCTCGAGCTCCTGATGTTCCAGACCTGAACGGAGGAGCGGGTCCTTGTGTGGAAAAGACTTGATCATTGTTAATGTTTTTATTATCTGTGCATAGTGTATGATGTCTGAAAAAAAAGATGAATTCTATAATGCTTTTGGTTTCAACACTGGCTCTTTTTGCTTACTAGAGAAGCTAAAGCGTTTTTAGCGGAAAAACAAATACGTGGCATCACAATGTTACTAATTACTGAAGGATAATATTTCAAAATGGACAGTTTTGCTTTTCTTTCATACACACAAATTTTTATTTTCTCTTTAAAATGCAAGGGAGAAAAAAAATGTGAAATATTTATCTTTTAGTCCTCACTGATTTCATGTCGACAGAAAACTACCTACCTAGTGTCTGAGAGTATTTGTATTTTTTATTTGTATATTTTTCATACTGTTGGAAGGAACTGTTTGGATCTAGGTGTGTTGAAGTGTATTTTCTAAGTGTAGATATGTAATATCTTCTCACAGTAATCACTGGGATCACCCTGAACTTTATCATGTTCTGTTTATTTGTTCGGCGCTGATTAGATCAGAACAGCTTTCCCACAAACGCTCAAAGTTCAAGCACACACTTCTGATACTGTTGCTTTTATACTTGGGTGAGAATGATTTGATGCTTTACAGTAAAAACATTCGGAGTAAATTAAAAAATAAATAGAAGCTCCTCAGCCCTAGACCAGTACCACACAGCGTTACAGGCCATTTCAGACCATTCAACACACACACAGGTCAGTGTTCCATCTGATTTTTTAGTGTTTTTCTCTTCAATGATTGTGTTTGTATCCGGTGATGAAGGCCCAGACGGAAAAAAGCCGCTTCCTCTAAAAACTCGTCCCAGTAGAATCATCACACATATAAAATCCACCTGTTTTGACTCGTGCCGTTTGTTGCAGAGACGCTTTTTCTCATCTTATTGCTTTTTCTGTCACAGTTTACGTCACTTTCCCACGATGCTGCTGTTGTCGACGCAGTACAGTATTAAAAATAACTGTGAAACTGCTTTTACATTAATGCGAACTCAAAGGTCCGGTGTTTAACATTCAAGGGATTTAGGGGACAATAAAAATAAAGAAATGGAATAATATTCATAGTTACGTTTTCATTCGTAATTTCACAAGTAGGTTCCTTCTAAAGGGTAAGTGTCAGCTACAGGATATGAGTGATTATCTCTGTAAATAAAAAGCCCAGAACACATGAAACAAGAGGATTTGTGCGTTTTTAGCGCCCACTAGGGGTTTTCCCTGACCTGCGATCTGCAACTTCACCACTAGATGTCATTAAACATCACATTGAACCTTTAAACACCAGCTTATGTTGGAAAACTTTGATCCACTCTTAAATTTAAGCCACAAACTTGGTTGTTTCGATGCCATTTTTCCGAAAATAACACAATAAGGAGATGTTTCAAGACTTTTAAGGCAGTAAATAAATTCTAATAAACTTCATCTAAACGGGCTGAGGATCGATTGCAAATATTTAACACCGATACTTTCCCAAAAAGTAGAAAATTACAAACACTACGACTCTGTGCGATGGTCAAAAATGTAGTTTCATATCGATAATTATCACGTTTATGTCAAATCTTTTCAATTTAAAGGCTGATTTTTGAGTAAAAGTTAAACCAGAAACGGTTAATTGTGAAGCAAAACGTTCCGTTTTATTGCTAAAGTACGAATCTGAGCTTTGCTGTAGCGCTGCAGCTGTCGATTCTTTCTGAAGTCGAGTATTCGATCAAATATTTCAGACATTAATCGAGTAATCCGACTTCGTCATCATCGAGACTCATTATTATAGACGACAACAAACGCGCCGCCTCCGTTCTGACGAGCGCTTTTTAAGTTTGAACTGATCCAAACGTCGGACATATTCAGCCTTTTGCAGACGGTCTCCTCGCTCTCTTCATTTCACCAGCTTTTCGACCGTCACCGTTTACACTCCACGTAGAACACGATCCCCGGGGCGGAACGCAAGCGACTACTTAAACAGAATTAATAATTAAACTGATACTCGAAGCAGAAAAAAGGATCCAAGGATTTTTTTGTACTCGAATTACTGTAATTACTCGAGTACTCGCTGCAGCTCTACTTTGCCGTTTCCGTTCATTTGGATTTTTCTACTCGAGTTCTTTATCTAATGATATTTTTCACACTCGATACCATTCAATTCGGTTCTCAGTCCTGTTCAGGAGTTACTGAAATGTGTGTTTCATGGATGATTTTCCATTTGATAGAAGGTTCTGATGCAGGTGTTTTTACCTGGAACGTTAAATGACGCTGTAACACAGATCTGGATGTGGACGTACAACGTTCTTTCACTTAAACACATTTAACTCGCATTTTTTGTGTTAAATTGGGATAGAATTAACCCTTTAACATCCAGTGTTTTAATGGAACACAAACCCTCAAATTATGGTTAAAGTTGGGATTAAAATAGAAGAATCAGGCCAAAATACAGATATTCAACTTGATTTAACAAACGACATCTTCTAGTTTCTGTGTTCAGTGTGGGTGAAACATAAATATTTACTATATGGACAAAAGTATTGGGACACGAATTCAGGTGTTTCTTTTCCGTCGTCGTAGATGTCATAAAATAGTTTATTTGGGGATAAATATCATTGCATTGGTTCGTTTGGTTTAAAGTAAACTTAAATTCTTTCTACTTTGATTTTTGTTTTTATTTTAAGTGTGAGATGTGAAGAAAGTAGATGGTTAGACGTGGTAGAAACAAATATTTACAGTCAGAGTATGAAAAATATTTTAGAAATTTAGAAGTAGAACATTTAAAATCATAGTCATGATTAAAAATAAACGTGAGAAGTGAAGTCAGAACCATCTGAGGTATTTTAGAAGCAAAGATCATTTAAACCAAACTAACCAATGCAATAAAATTTATCCCAATATAAAACTATATTATGACATTTGTCTTTGTTTCGTATCCCAGAGCCCTGTTAGAAAAGAAACGTGTCCACATACTTTTGTCCATTTGTGGATCTACAGCGGTGACAAAGCAGCCGCCAGTCGACCAATGAGAGTAAAGAGTCGAAACCACACCCACAGCCAATCACTGTGAAGCAACCGTTTCGCATTTCCCCACTAAATATAATTAATTATTAGGGCGACTTTGAGGAATTCAGAACAAACTTGGTTACGTTGAGATACTTTTTTACTTTCCGAAGGCGCTAATAATACGCATTAAAATACAGAAAATTAAGTCACGAATTCAAGGCCGTCTGAGTTTGTTTCGTTTCCCTTAAACTGGTGTTTTTCGTGTCTAAAACTGCGATTTTTTTTTTTTTGTTTTTTGCCCAAACCTGCAGATTTCCAGCCGATTCCCTGACTTCGTGCTCTGCTTTACACACGTCTGAATAAGTGTTTACAATATCGCGGTCTGAGCGTCTCCCATTGGAAGTGAATGCTGTACAAACCAGATTCTGCCCCTCCCCCTCTGTTGCACTGCGTTGTAGAAAATGGGCTGAATGTTTTAGTTTTAGGGAGTTGTTTTTTTTTTTTTTTTTTTGTAAGATATTTATGTTATACAGCACTTTTCTCTTCTAAAAAAGCATCATCATTCTATCTTGAAGGACTTTTTCTGAAAGATTCCAACCTGTTTTTGTTTTTTTTTAAGTTGTAAATGATTCCTCTGATGGAGAAAATCACCATGAATGTCAAAACTTTTATTTCTTTGTTTCATTTCAGTTTCACTACACTCTTGTCCAAACTATGCATGGAAATAAAAAAAAAAGTTCTGAGAGACACTGATCAAAGTGCGTCTGTTCTCTTTCTTTTCTACTTGGCTGTTGTCGACGCCTACACTCGGCTCATCGCTCATCGTCATCCTGAGCCTTGACTTTTGGAGCTTCTTCGTTCACTGTCGCTGTTTTTGCTTCTAATTCACTTCGTCTGAAAATAAAAGTGTGTGTTTCGTGTTCGGTTCATGAAGGAAACCTTGAATTATTCGTCGGACGCTGAAGCCTTTCATTCGCGCTTCAAGGCCTGAAACACAACGCACAGTAACTCCACCTGCCTGTGTTTAAAGGGGAACTGTGGAACATGTTACTGTTTTGGTTCTTCTTCGCTGTTTTTGTAGCATTTTTCTCTACAGAGCTCCCCCGACAGTTTCCAGGTAAATATTCACTGTCGTAAAGCCCACCGTTACCCCCCCGACCATGATTTAAATGAAGGCGGCAACAAGAAGGTAAAGAATATTGATCGAATACGCTACTGGAGGAGAGCGGAATGGGAAACTTTAGCCAAACACTGAGGAACACGTGGAACCAGAGCTGCCCTTAAGCTCTGGAGCCTCAGACTGACGGTCCCTACACCCACAACTGGTGTGTGGATGTGACCCATCGGACCAGGGGGTTCCTGTCAGCAGCACCCCCCCCAGCCAGGCAGATGGGTTCATATAAATATATGTAAATATTTACAGGAATGCACCATAAAACCTCACCAAAACACAGATTAGTCATAAAAATATTGCATCTCTCTCACTGACTGCCTTCTGCCGCTCTCTGCTCCGCCCACTTCCACCCCTCCCCCTCGGCCAACTCAGACCTCTACCCTAATGTGTTATAGACCAATAGAAAGAACCCGATCTCAGCTGAAAGATGCCGTTTTTGTTTAGTCCAAAGTGAGAACGACTGTCACCACAGACACGATCGTCCTTAAACCTGAGCTTCACGTCAGAGCTTCCAGTTTTTACTCAGACCAGGGAGGTTGTAGGTTTTCATCCCCGTCACTAAAAGAACAAAACAGGGAAAAATGTTATTGAGTCTGGATCAAACTTCTGAACCACAGCAAATAAAAGAAAAGCAGTTCCATTCATCGTGTGATCAGGAGGAGGCGTCTACGGCGAGTTCCACGAGAACAAAGACCTGCAGACGTTCATGTAAGAACACTGAAGGAAACTGTACGGAACAAACGCATACTAGTACACACTAGTACACACTAGTACACACTAGTACACATACTAGTACACACTAGTACACACTAGTACACACTAGTACACACTAGTACACACACTAGTACACACTAGTACACACTAG
>JAPQRP010000025.1:32531775-32543412 GCA_037367295.1 Apogon hyalosoma
CCTGGCTTTACTGCCTCCGTCCACAATAATAGACATTATATAGACTAAATGTGTCTAAAATTAATGTTTATTTGCAACATAGTATAGCACACTATTACATGATCAAAAACAAATTAATTTTAGCCAAAAAAACCCCAAAAGTCTCAGTTTTGAATGTCTGGGGTTGCCAGATGTGATGTTAAAATGGGGTCACGAGCCAGAAAAGGTTGGAAACCACTGGTTTAAGGTATACACTGAATACATCATAGGATGAAAATGTCAGAGGAACTTCACTTTGGAGAACTTTGGAATTCTTGCAAAAAATAGGCATTAATTTTTTTTGTCCATCTGTGACGCAGTAGTTTTTGATATTTTTCGTTTAAAAATATTTAAACTAAATGTTGCCCTTTGAGTATGTTTAAGATGGCATTTAGACTTTTACAATTATGTGTAATATTTGTCTGAAACTTGTCTGGTTCAAAAGTTGTGAATCAAAAAGTAGTGGGTGGTCCATCTGTGACGCCCTTGACTTCGCCCAGTGTTAAAGTGTTTATAAATACCTACTCAAATATGTCTAATACATGCATATAAGTTACTCTGCTTACATGACAGAGACTGTTGAACTCTAAATGTGTCCACGTGTTACCACTTGATTAACCCTTCTGTAAGTTCTTCATGAATATTAATGTTTCTTTCAGATGGACTTACTCTTCTCAGTGTAAATGAGGACACTCTAATAGGCTGTATTTTAAGATAAACTCGTGTCATGGACCACACAGTAACTGTAGGCTGTGTTTAATGTGAGCTGCATGAAAAACCCAGACATGTTTTATCGTGATTTCCCTCGGAGTCTGCAGTTCCAGATTTATTCACAAATGAGCTTGCGCAGTAGAAGCTTGTTTCATTTACAACCTGCAACTTCAGTTAAATGAGATTAGTCATTTCTTGTGAGAAATATATTGGCTCATGTTGACCAGATTAGCTTCATGGAAGTCCATTTATTATTTATGTTAGAGGAAGATGACCAGCTCACTGTGGTTCACACAGTGGGATGTGCAGCTGAATCTGGATTTCATATGGCAGAGTATCACCATTTGCAGCTATGGCATGAATACTGTATACTCTTTTATATTTCTGATGCAGTCTTTTTCAACCTTGGGATTGGGACCCCACGTGGGGTTACCTGGAATTCAAATGGGGCCGCCTGATTCAGCAGAGAATTTGCAGCTGCAGGATGTATATAGAGGAAACCCTGCACATGGGTTCAGCTTATGTCCACCCTGCTTCCACAGTGTTTGTGTTCTTCACATAGGCTACATGTATTCGTTCAGTACACCTCTGTATTGTATCGAAGCCCCAAACCGAAACTGTCCGGTACAAACGAGTGCACCGTTACACCCCTACTCTGCGATTAGTTGCACAAGTTGCACATGCAATATTTGACTGCACCACCTTTTGGTTTTGATTCCAGGAGATATTTACTGCAACATCTTTTTTTGCCCCATAATGCTTCTGTAGTGTCACAATAAGGTTCATAATATTTTTTCCATCTATAGTTGCATTCATTTTTGATTTTTGATGATGGAGAATTGGAACGCTGCATCAAGTCTAAATCACATCCCAAATTAGAGTCTGGACTTTATGGAGGCGAATCCACATTTGAAATCAATGTCTCATTCTCCCTGAAACATTCTGTCACAAGCCTGATGATCCTGATCAGTCCTGGCGTTTTCCAGTCTTTTTGACATTAAAGACATGAGAGGACACTGACTGCATCAGTTAGACTTCAAAAACTTGTTACAGCTGAAATATTATTGACCACTGCAATACTGACCCATGGAATACTGAAGAGGATTAGGGCCAGCCATGGGGAAAAATTACATAGAAATTAAGGGCCAATTTATTTTTTTTATATCATTATTCTGATAGAATAATAATAAAAGAATAATAAAAAAGTATATTGGACCTTCATTTTTTATTTTTTTTTCCCAGTGGCCCTAATCCTCTTCTGTTCATGGAAGGATCTGAACTATTTGCTTAGTTAAATCCAGACAGTTACTTTTTTTGTCCAGACTATTTATTTAACTCTATTATTGTATGTGCAACTTTTTTTTTTTTTGGCCAGGCAGTGTATATATGTGTATATGTGTATATGTGCACTAATGGGAGTAGACCTTGATCATACCAACTCCATTTTCCTCTTGAATTACAGTCTCAACTTACATGCTTCAGCCATCCATGAATCAGTGTGCATCCACTTCACTTAAATGTTATTTCTAAGTAGGTTGTGGAATCAGCTGACATTCTTTTTCGGCTGAAAGAAAAAAGCATATATCCTGTGCAGTTAGGTCTGCAGTAAACAGCATTGCTTTGCTGGATTATATTAGGTCGCAAGTAGTGAAGTTCTCTGAACTAAGATTGTCCTTGATTATTGTTTTTCTCCACTTTATTTTCTTCAAGAGGTTGCAGTCACTTAAAAATAAGTACGAACTTTTATTAGAATGAAAGTTTTGAGTGTTGATTAAAAGCAAAGTTCTGCTCCTCTGCCAGTGCCCTTCACCTCTTTTTTTCCTCCATCATCACCGCTTTTTAAGAAATGAAAACAACACGATGCGGTATCTTATTTGAGACGAAACAGTCCGTTATTGATTTCAAGTATTGAGCTACAAAGGCAAGAAAACAAGGACAGGGAGAGTCCACAAAATAGATGTCCAGAAAGCTTTGTGTGCTGCCAAATAAAGTGGAAAGCCCCTGGGCCTGATGGGAAGTAATTGTCAGGCCATGTCTGTCAGTTGAGCCATGCTGCATACAGGACCTGTTCAGATGCACACCATTACAGTTGGAGTCTATCTTTGTCTTCATCCTCCACCTCGTCTTCATTTTCAAAAGTAACCAGCAATGTTAAACGATCAGATTTCTTCACTTTAATTTTTATATTTAAATACTCAAATTGAACTAGTCTTCCAAATAACACATTATCCACAAAATCTGTTTAACCAATAAGTTGGGCTGGGCGATATGGAAAAAAAAGTCAGGATAATTTTTTTCATATCAGACGATATATATGTGTGTGTGTGTATGTATATGCATATGTATATATATATATATATATATAAATATATAGACAATATATATTGCCCACCTCTAGTTAAGACCCCCACAGAGTTGGTGTACTCGACTCCACAGACACTGTGTGGACTCCGTATACGTGTACTGGATGTCACACAATGTAGGATGACGTAAATGTAGGACATTGTCACGAGAAATGTAAGACATTGGTACGCTCAACTATGAAACCTGAAACGTCTGCAGACAGTGTGTGGAGTCTGCGCCACTCAGTGTACGCCTGACTCTGTGGGAGCCATTATATTGGTTGATGAGGTGCAGTGAAGACAATGATCCAGTGCTGCACAGACCAAGCCCTTAAATACAGGGTCTCCTAGTGATAAAGGAGCCCAGCAGGTGGGAATGGTGTGTGATTGCTGAGGGAGGGGTCCGCGGCCATGCCGGAGCAGACTGCGACACCTCCACTTCCCACCGAGCGTGGTAGGTGAGGAGGGGAGCGTCCTAGGTCAGACAGGTGGAAGCGGGCGGGGCTTTGGAGGGAGGTGGGTTATTTATGTTCAAATTTTTACTAACTGTACCTTTTAAGATTTTTTAGTTGCTTTTTCACATTTTTCTGTATTGTACCATGAAGTGTGCCCCAAAAGTGAGATGATTTTAGAACAATAAATGTTGTGTACAGTGACACCCCCAAGCACAAAGAATGGAATTTATCCACAGACCAACATGTCCCTGCAAATGTAAGCGACCGCTGTAGGAAATAACAGACTCTCATTGTGAGGAAAACTAATGTCATAGCTAAGTTGAGGATGAGAACCACTAAGAAACAACTTTTAGAGTTGGTGATAAAAGTTAGAAGCACTGTTGTTTTCACCACTGGACACAGCTGCAAATGAAAAGAATGGAGTTTGATGAAAGTCATTTCAACATAAGACATAGTAATGAAAGCTCATCAGAGAAGTAGATTATAGATAATGATGCCACCACCTATATCTGCTGAAAATGGCTCCAGTATACAGTGAACACATGAACAGTGAGTGAACAGAAAGTGTCCAACAGTTTTAGAAACAAGTCCTTGAATCAAAGTCAAACCCATCTGAAAAGAATATTTAGACTGAAATCTCTGCAAACCTACAAAACCATGCACCCAAGGGTTTCAGAGAGGTTCCTTTTAAATGATGAATGTTTGTCATGTGTTTTTACTCATGTATGTGTTTTTATGTGTCTGTATTTAGATACTTTTACTATTTTTATCCTATTTTTTTACCTTATCGCTGGGACTGGAGTACACGTTTTGTTCTTTCATGCGCTACATTGAATGAATGACAATAAATGAACCTTGATTCCTACCTTGACACAAACCTGATATCCTAGCAGTAGCAGAAAGCACAGAGAAAATGCCTGTGTTTACTAACCCAGTTGGACTGTGATGTTTTTTTTATAGCAAATGGCACCAAAGAGTAAAGATCTTTGAAAAGATCAAACATCGGTGAGTCCATTTCCCCTCTGATGGAGCCCAACCTGTTGCTCTTGAGGAGGTTTCTGGTTTTTACTGTGCTAGCAGCAGATTTGGCCAGTTGATCAAGATCGATCAGTCTGGAGGACACATACTGATATGTGTGTTTTCAAAAAAGACAAATCTGTGCTAAGTTTGACATAAATTAAGCATACATTTCTAAATTAGCCAAGAAAAAGAGGCTACATGAAGGCATACAGCTGCATTTGTACTGACGTTTTTGTGCACCTACTTAACCTCCCCATGTGGCCAACATTAAATCTAAGTAGTAATCTGAGAATGGTGTGGAATATTTGGCACAAAATGTTGTGACATTAAAGTTACAATATCTACAATATCCCAGTGAGGTTGACCTTTCTGTATGGGATGTAGAAGCTGAGTTGAGGAGTGAGGTTTTATATATGAGGTACAGATTGGATGGCGCTTTTAATTCCGTTGTACTTGTTGCACTGACAATAAGCCTATTCTATTCTATTCTAGTCTAGTCTAGTCTAGTCTAGTCTACTCCATTCTATTCTATGTTTTGAATATAAGGTCTTGTCTGCATTTTGTCTTATTTTATACTTGTGTGAGGCCTGAGTTATGTTTTATTGAGTCACAGTAACCTGGACCTTTACATAACAACATCTAATCAGTTCACCCTTGAGTCCACAGGAAAGTTTTTGCCAAATCTGAAGCCATTTAGATACCGTGTTCATCTGGGATGTGATAGATGGACTGGCTAGCGCTGCCATCGAGGGATTTAAAGAAAAAGTAATTTGCTTATTACTTATCACTTGTACATGCACAAGACTCAAGGGTTTTGTTGCATAATTTATTTTAAGGAATCCCTGTTAGTAGGGTCATGTACAGATGTATTTTTTGAGGAGTAACACCCTGAGAATTAGCAACAGCCCTAAGCCCCATTTGTACAGGACTAGTATCACCTTGTGACCTCTGATAATTTGTAATAATTGAGATCATGTGTGATCTAAATCTGTCTTCCACTATAAATGACCTACCCTGTTCCAACAAACACAAGAGCTCCCACGATAACAACCCTGTGCACACAGACATCTGTACAGTGTGAAGCATTTTTTTGTTTGTGATGTGTATTATTCAGACTATATCCTTGTTGAGGATGATGGATTAATTGCTGGTGATTACATATTAAAGTTTTAAGTGTTCTGGCTGCAAATTCATGTCATGATATAGCATCTGTTCACTGAAATAGCAAACGTTAACCAGAAAACTAACATGACCAATGATGATGACTGAGATGAATGACAGCTATAGTAAGGAACATTTTATATTTTTCAACAGATATCAGTAGGTGGTGAATGACTAACAAATAGACTTGGCCAATTCTGTGTGAAAGCACTACACTAGAATGAGGAATAAGTCAATGATAGGCCAGTTAAGAGGTCTAAATTCCTACTGTAGCTCTTACAGTTTGAGCTATAGTAGTGCAAATATGCCATAGCAGCCATGACAGCTTTTCCCTGAGTGAGCTGTCCATCCATCTGGTCTGCTCCTTCAGCCAGATGGAGTTATTGGTCAACAGATTAAATGGCTAGAAGAGTCTAAACATTGTGCTGGCAGTGGTAGGTAGACATTTGTAGCCGTTGTTGGATTTTCAGTTTAATGAGTTCGTAGATTCGTATGTGGTGGGTTAGTAGGAGAGTAGCTTACATTCTCCTGATTGCTCACTCTCTGCACACATCGAAGACCACATCCACAAATGTGTAGAATCGCTTATCAGGGCATTCGAATAATGACTACTGAATTGTTAATGACAAAACAAAGGCTGATCTAAATTGCATCAGTCTGGAGGGCAGATCAAGTGTGAAAGGGTAAATGATGTGACACGCAGTGTTTGCAAGGTCATTTTAAGCTGGACAGATCCAACAGCAGAGCAGGCATGGCAAAAAAGACAGGAACGTAAGGGTTCAGACAGGCCACTGGACTTAAAAGGAGGGTTTTTTTATTGCTTATGAGTAACTTATAAGAATTATCAGTAGAAGGTGGTGCTGATAATGGTCAGTGGTATTCCAAGGGTAAATGATAGCTGAAAAAATTGACCCCACCTCAATTTTTAGTAACCAACTAACTCATTTTCTTAGTTTGATGATCTGATATAGATTTATGTACAAGATATAACCTCCTGAGACCCAGGAAAGTACAATTTTTATTTTTTTTTTACATTAAATAATTCTCTTGATTGGAAACAGCAAATGCAACAGTTTTTTTTCCAGATACATTTTTTATTTTTATGAAATGTCTTTTGCAGTGGACAGTGTTTTGTTTTTGTTTTTTTTCTTAAGTAAAGCTGTGACACTCTTGTCCCCTACAGAGGACAAAAATGCATTGTTTGGTCTCAAGAGGATAAAATAAGATATTCAGACATAGAAAATACATTTTTATTGTCAGAAGTTTCAGGGGAAAGGTGTAGGGATGATTAATTAGCACCTATACACCTGGGTTTAACTCAGCCTAAAGTTCAGATCCTTCCATTGGATAATTACTGCAGTGATGAATATGTTTCAGTTCTTTAATCCTTTAACTGATGCAATGAGGAGCTTCTCATTTCTTAGACAACCATCAGTTTGTAGAGAGAATAAAGACTGGACTGTGTTTCAGTGGATAAAGGTCACGTGGTCTGATGAGTCCAGATTGATTCTGTTCTAGAGTGATGGATGAAGTGATTACCCATCATGCCTAGTGCCTACAGTATATGCCTGTGAGGGTAGTGTTATGATCTGGGGTTTCTGGCATTGATATGTGTCCATAAAATGAGGGAAATAAATGTTGCTTAAGGTTACTGAAACAATGCTACGATTAATAGTGCCATAATCTAAAGGCAGTCCACTCAAATATTAGAACGTGGGACTTTTTTTTGGGGCAGGCTGTGTATAAAGACAGATGGATGACACAATACCACTCTGAGGGCAGAGATAAGCTTTTAACTACACATCATATGCACATGATTGTTGCCTGGTGCATCTGTTTGGAGACTCTTGAGCAGAAAGATTAAATACTCACACATAACACGTTCTCATTTGCAACTCATCATTTACTGACACTTGTTCAGGGACTCACTTTTCAACCCATATGGCATCATTTTTTGACATTTTGTTTGTCCAAAATATGACACTTATGAATGCAAACAACTTGATTGGAGCTAGAAAATGGGTTAGGTTTACTAAAATGGTTGGAGGAAGGGCTAAAATAAGAAAAACAAAAAAGAAATACAACCATAAACAAAGCAGCAGTCCACAAAGTTAGGCTGCTTACATCGTCAATGTGTGCGACGTGCGCAAGCGATGCGTCCGACGCGTGCAACGCATTTCCTTTCATAGTCAATACATCGAACACAAGTGAGCTGGGCAACACATAAAATGCAATACATCGCTCATGCAACAGAGGGTAGCTCTGAGTTGGGTACAGTCCGGGTGTCAAACCGTGTGATATTCATATCAAAATAGCTACTGAAGAAGAGTGTATTCTAATGTTTGTTGCACCAGGCATTTTAAGGGTAGGAATACTGTGGTAACTCACCCAATTCACAGGAGAATAATCACATATACAGTTATCAGTAACGTTAGACCAGAAGTCACTGAGCCTGTGTCACGTTTTATGAGTGAACATCCTCTTTGACCCTTCAGTTTAAGAGCACAAAGAACACACAACAAGTTCTTATATATAAAACAGTTCTGATTTTGAATCAGAGAGACAGTGGGCACATATTGAGGTATTGGCATGGATTCTGGAGGTGGCTACCATGGCTTCGTGCCGCGGTGTCATGGTGGTATGTCCGGCCTCTGAACTGCAGCAGAGACAGAATCAGGACGGGGAATTCCTTTCTCTTGTTCGGTCTATGCAAATTCTAGACAGGGAGAGGCATTTCCAATATTTCCAAATGTCTGTCTCCGACCTGCTGGCTCGAGTGACTCACTTTCTGCTGGAGACTCAGGTGTATCACTGGCATCTTCTTCTTCTGTAAATGTAACAACGTGTTAAAACTACATCACTTGTGTATTGCCCCCGCTGGTGATGTATGGTATTACACATGTCGGTGCGTCACGTATCAAAAAAATGGACAACACATTTTGAGATGCAAGCACGCATCATGGCAGCCAACGCGTCTCGATGCGTCACAATGCGTTAGCACCTGCGTGCCCTTGCACTGACTATGAAACGGCCCTTAGGGGTCCCCATGGCCTTCCCCAACTGTCTCCTTTTAAGCT
Organism: Apogon hyalosoma; assembly: GCA_037367295.1. Classification (NCBI taxonomy): domain Eukaryota; kingdom Metazoa; phylum Chordata; class Actinopteri; order Kurtiformes; family Apogonidae; genus Apogon; species Apogon hyalosoma. Next base: position 32,540,560 of record JAPQRP010000025.1, read on the forward strand.
TTTGCCTTTCGAACATTGTCACCTGGCCTGTATTAATTTGCAATGTCTTTGTAAGATTGACCTTTTTTATTGGATTACTCTTGAAACTTAGCGCTAAAGAAATACCCAGTCTGTTGAAAACTGATACAAAGGGGCAACAACCAAGTGTCAGCATGTGACTAATTACAACATGCTCTAATGGTTGAACAATTACTTTATTTAACGGTGAACTGCTCTGGCTCACTGTGTGTGTGTTGTGATTTATAATCAGCAAACATCCTTGCAGACTTTCAAACATACTGATTGTATTTCTCATCAGCAGTTTGTTGGATTTGATTTGGAAGCATAACAAACAGAATATGCTGAGGCTACTGTCTTTTTTTTCTCCAATAATCACAGGAATAACAAGTGGTGCCAGGCACAACAAACCCCGCCCTTCGCAAACATTTTAGCTCTTAATGGACATCTCCCTCTCAAAACGTGAGACTATGGGTTTGACCTTTCAAGGTCACTCAAGGTCAAAGGTCATGACCCCATTTTGAAGCCCATGCCAGGTTTCCTATCTGTCAATAATTGTAACTAAGTCTGTATCTCCACTCGTTTTTCCATTATAGTCCATTTTAGTTTTTTAGGTATTGACTGTGTGACCCCCGACCTCTTGGGTCAACAATAGGTCCAAATCTATACACACAAGATGGAGAATTGAAAGACCAGTATTTTGGTGCTCATTGGAAGTCTGTAAGATGAATAGTTCCAAAGTTAAATCCAAAATTAGATTTTGACCTTTATTGTGACCTTGACCTTTGACCTAGAGTCTTGAAATTTGGCCTTCAAGGTTCTGATGTCAATGCACATCAACAGTGAGGCCAAAAAGAAGCTCTATGCAAAACTGAGTGAAGCGAAAGTGAAAGTTACATGCTTTCAATGTCTGACTCCTGTCTTCTGTTCCTCTATTAAATAGCGGATCTTCATGAAATTTTCACAACTTCTAACCTGTATCCACTGGACCCCCTCCACATGAATTTGTCACGTTTGCCCCCCCTCCTTTTATGGTGCCCCAGCTTGCATATAACATTATTTTGACCAACATCAGTCAAAACCAAACCATTTCCAGGCTAGTGATATGGACTCGCGTCTCGTTGTGAAATTATCCGCTGAGACGGAGACTCCTGCAGATTTCCTCCACATGAGACAATGTTGTGTTTTGGTGCCGCCGAGTCACCACGAGACTGAATCCTGTCCGCTGACTGACTTCTGAGGCACGGCCAATGAGGACTTTCATGCACCTCTCCTTTATCATCGATGCACTGTCCGTTTGTTTTCTTTTTGACAGTATGAATACTCGATAATGTCAAATTGCTCATTGTTAAATCAACATATTTGATATTATCGTAGGCGATATATATCGCACACCCCTATTTTCTACTACACACAACAGGTACAATATCAATCAAAAAGGTATGCACAAGTATAAAAGTACATAAAGTCAAGGTCTTGGGGAATAAAATAGCAGTTTTGAAAATGTCTGGAAAAAGTCTGGAAGTTTTTATTTGGATAAAGAGCAAGCACCCTGAAAATAAGAAAATAAACTTTTCACATAGGAAAGAGCAGGACTTTTTAATGATCCAAAAGTTACAGTCACACACAAACACATAAACTGTATTGTATTATATTTCCTCTTATCCAGTGATTTGGCTAAAAAATATATTCTGGGTTTAGACCGAATAAGTAAATTTTGCCATGCTACATGAGATGGTGACTGTTGTAAACCGTTGATGTCAGAGTCACTGTAATGGTTAACTCCTATTGTTTCTGTATTTAACAATGCACTCATCCAATATTTCAGCTTAAATGTCGAAGTGGGTTCACAGCTGCAAGCTCTAAAATCTTATTCATGGGTTTGTGGGAAGTCCACTTAGGATTTAGTGCAGATTTTAAACAGTACAGTGAACATTTAACTAGTAGTTATTTCAGAGGTTCAATGGCTCATCGACCTCCACAGTCCAGAGTCCTTTCATCATTATATTCAAGTGTGGGCTGTACAAGTAAAATACATTCCAGAAGCATAACATGCCAAGCAGAAGGGAAGGAGAGAGTGTTAAAGACCAACCAAAACATTTGTCATGTAACAGGCTTTTCGCTCAGCTGTAGCACTTAAATCTGGAGTGGAGCCCAGAACTAGTTTTTCAGAGGTCATTAGCAAAATAAATAAAAATTTGTGGCAATCTGGAATAGATTTATTCTCAGTGAGCTTTTTGTCTTGAACATTATGTTGCTCGTTGGCTTTGCAACTTTATACATTTCATATACAATCTATGACTTCACCTCAGTCATCTCTCTCATTGGCATTAATTGCTCTTTTGAAGCCATAACACCACATAGGAAGGTGAAGTCCCTCCACTTCTGGTTGTGGTTAAAAGAAAAATAAATAAATTTAAAAAACCATCACAGTCACTAGTGGGATACAAGTGAATTACGGCATCATTTACACATTGTCAGATTAATAGATAATTTTACAATTCAAGACAATCACAGTTTGTGGTAAAAGCACCAATCAGACAGAGAATATGCAGACTGTATCCTGGTCTTTAAAATCCTTCGTGGATTAGCCCCTGCCCCATTACAGGAATTTGTACAAATAACCCAAAACAGATTGGTCAGAGCTAATTCCCAAGGTGACTGTACATAGTTGTGGAAAAAATTATTAGACTTCCCTTGTTTTCTTCAATTTTTTGTTAATTTTCCTGCCTGGTCCAACTAAAGGTCCATTAGTTTGGACAAATATAATGATACCAAGAAAAATAGCTCATAGTAGTTGAATTTCAGAGCTCATATCTATCCATTTTCCATGTTTTCTTGATAATAACCCAAATC
>JAPQRP010000025.1:32576143-32592477 GCA_037367295.1 Apogon hyalosoma
AATGTTGTAGAAGATGATGGTGTTTCCATGGTAACTACGGAGCCTCTGAACGTCCAAATGGGTCATATTTGATGACCGTGAAATTGCATTTTACACCAATTATTGACATGTATTGATAGAATTAGTGGATCAGCAGGTACTAAACAGTTTAGATCAGTAGATGGTTTTGGTCTTTAGGTCTTTAAAGGTAAATGCAGATACTGACTGCACACATTTTATTGAGACAGAGTTAAAAAAGCAAATGTAGTTTGATGCGAGTGGAGAAAGTGGCCGCAATGCAGGAATATATATTTGTGCATTGATGAGAAAGAGTTATTGCTATATGGAAATGTTATTGAATGAGAATCAGGCTCCTCTGCAGAAAGAAGAACTGTGGGTGTGAGGTACTTCAACAAATAGCTTTTTATTGATTTTAAAGTACTGAAAGAAAAACACTGCACAAATTAGAGCACAATGCTTATCTGATAAAGCAATCAAACATCATTTTACAACAGCAATACGAAGATAATAAGATAAAGCCACCTTAAAAAACAAAGTGCTTGAAAATCAGTGATTACAACACACTGGAAACACAACAAACCAGCAGCTCTCCAGGGCTAAATGACGACAGTGTTAGACACACACACACACACAGACACACACACACACACACACACACACACACACACACACACACACTGGCATGACCGAGGGAGTTCCACTACAAAGCTACAATCAGTCAGTTCATGCACTGCAATTATCCAAAAGGAAACATGTCATATGCAATACAAGTCATTTTAGTTTGTTTCAAGTGCGCAGTTTCAGAAATAAGTTGTGAGTCACTGTGCTCTGTTCTGAGATCGTAGTAATAATTAAATCCTCTCCGTGCACTGTTTCTCTGGAAGCTGTCGGCGGGAAACCAAGGGATTTTTTACATGGCTGCACTTACATGGCAGTTCGCTCTTTGTATGTGATCTCAGTTTTAATATCCAGCTCCCTGCAAGTAATACAGCACACATACACAGTCACACACGAGTTCAATCAACAGTGACACAACTTGACTTGTTTTACTGTCTTCACTATATATATGTGTATATACATATATATTTACATTCAGGATACAAAGAAAATGCACAAGAAATGTAATTTGGTAAATGATGTTAAAATATATATATCATTGCCAAATGACCATCATTATGCATGAAACGATAATAGGACAATAAAACATAAAAACATTGCACAACAGTTATGATCATAAAGTGTGTGTGCGACAGTAATTAGATCCTAAAACTCCATGATTTCATCCCACCATCATTGTTTTGCAGGTCAGAACTTCCTGTTTTTCTGCTGATGTCCGTGTTTGGAAAAAGTACTAAAATGCCTGAAAATATCTTTATTTTTTCAGATTATATGACGTGGTGTTGTATGAGATGCCGCTTTAGCGAAGGACATGAGAGATAAATGATCTGAGCTGTAATAACTTACTGTAGTCACTTAAAAAAGATCCATTTGAAAATCCATATTAGTTCAAGGGTTCATTCTAATGAAAGATGTTTCACTGCTTTACTGCCTGTCAGACAGTTTTTTCTAAATTAGCTTCCGTGTAAACTATGGACACTGATGGACATTCAGGGCTCCTGTTTCACACTGTTTCAACACCATCAGAGGATTCTGTTATTTCATTAGCCTCATAGCATAATAGCCTACCCCATACGCAAATGGACAAAAGTATGTGGACATGTTGAATTCAGGTGTTTCTTTTCTAACAGGGGTCTGGGATAAAAACAATAATGACTAATGTCAGAATATAATTTTATATTGGATAAATATTGCATTGGTTAGTTTGGTTTAAATTGTTATCTTTGCTTCCAAAATGCCTCAGAGATGATTGATTGTTGTTTTTTTTTGTTTTTTTTATTCATAACTATGATTTTAAATGTTGTACTTATACATTTCTAAAATATTTTTCTCTAACTAAATCATTTTCTACCATAACTAAACATCTACTTTCGTCATGTCTCACTGAGGAAGAAAAATCTACCATTAAACTTTAAGGAAATATTGACGTTTCTAAACTATATGGACATAAATATTGGGACACATCATGTCTACAGCTGTAAGATGTCCTGTTCATGAGGAATTGGCATAGAAACATCAATATAAATAATCAATATGATATTTATCCTAATATAAACTATATTCTGACATTTGTCATTATTTTGTGTCCCAGACCCCTGTTAGAAAAGAAACACCTGAATTCAATGTTTCTACATACTTTTGTTCATTTGTGTATGAGTTCAGTAATTATGCTATAAGGATAACGGTATATTTATTAATATTTTACTTAATAATAATTCACAGCTCATTAGCTACAGTAACTACTATTGGCATGAATTCATAAAGCAGTCTGCTAATTAACACAGGTAGCGCTAGCTGGTTTATAACACAGTCTCTATTCTCTTCATATTTTTAATAGACAGGATTTCTAGGGGAAGCCAAAGGGGTTTTGGTACATTTAGGTATTTTAGACCTAGCTGTATTTCCACTGGAAAACACGACTTTTCTATTGACCGTTTGTCGACTGTATCTTAGTAAAATGGCTGAAATGTGTTGGCCTATCCATCAATTTCAACATACGGTACATCTACACACTATACATGTAATGTATTTTAAAGTGCTAAAATATCCCACACAAAATGATAACATACAAAAAAACTGAAAATCATACACATACAAACAAACAAACAAACAAATAAATAAATAAATAGATAAATAGATATTACGTCAATTACAGCAGAAAAAGCCAATTAAGCAGGATCAGTGCAGGGAGGTATTGCATTTGTAGAAATATAAAGAAAAACAACTAGTGAAACCAGTAATTCATGATTTTTACAACCATACATCAATTTAATTAATTTAATGAAAGAGAAAATGGAAAATGTTGTTTTCCACCAAGACAGTTTTAAATTACACACTTTAGGTCCAACAGCTCAATGGTGGAAATATATTTTTTGACTCTGCCAATTATCCCTGTCACTAATTCATCTATTACAGCAAAGTACAGCAAACACAACAGTGAAATGTTACGCTACGTTGATTTAAGATATCTGTAAGATGATTTCACCAAACACAGCTTTGGTAAAGTAAAAAAATAAGCAACAAAAAGCAACTGGTGTCAGTTCTGTCATTAATTAAAGGGTAAGCTGACTTATGGAACAAGTTCCTCAGGACCTGGTATAATCCCACAAAAAATAAATATGTACCAGAAAAAACAATGTACATATACTATATATATTTTTATATATATCAACCTTTTCCTTTTCTTTTTTTTTTTTTTAATAACTAACAATAGAATGTATTCTTGCCTTGTTCCTTAACCTCCTGAGATCCAGGAAAGTACCTTTTTTTTTAATTAAATAATTGTCTGTATTGGAAACATTATGATGCAACAGTTTTGTCAGATGCATTTTGGGTTTTTTTTTTTTTGTAATTTTTTGGAATGTCCTCTGCGACGGACAGTTTTTGTTTTTTTATTTGTATAATGCTGTGAAACTCTCATCCACACATGTAGACAGAAAAACCATAGCTGGGTCTTAGGAGGTTAAAGCTAACAATAAATGTGCAAAAGTGATGAAATAAAATGTAAGTGTACACATTAAAGATAAAAACATAATATTCTTTAAACCAGTGATTCTCAACTGGTGGGTCACGACCCCACAGTGGGTCCAAACCTGTTTTCAGTGGGTCGTGGGCCTTTGTCTAGGTTGAAATAATGTTAATAAACCAATCCTGTGCTTTATTTTTTGTGGAGCTGAGGGCGTCCATTCACACTCCCCAGCAGTAGGTGGTGATTAATGCGCTGTAATGATAATTAACACCAGACATTTCACAGCAGAAAAGAAGAACCAAAAGTTTCTATTCAAATCATGACAAAACGCGGGTATGACGTCGACTCCATCAGAAATGGTTTTACCAATACTGGACAAAAAACTCAGTGTGTTTAATTCTTGAATAAGTGACTGAATGCACTTTTAATTTTTACTGAAGTGCAAATTTTTGGTGTTGGTTCATTTATTTTCTGAACCTGCTTTATCCTCACTAGGGTCACAGGGGTCACTGGAGCCTATCCCAGCTATTTATTGGTGAAGGCGGGGTTCACCCTGGACATGTGTCCAGTTCATCGCAGGGCTGAACATATAGAGACAAACAATCACTCTGACAATCACACATATGGACAATTTAGATTAACTAATTAACCTATCAGCGCATGTCTTTGGATGGTGGGAGGAGCCAGAGTACCAAGAGAGAACATGCAAACTCCACACAGAAAGGTCCCGCCTCCATCGACCATTGCTGGAGTCAAACCCAGGACCTTCTTGCTGTGAGGCACAAGTGCTATCCACTGCACCACCGTGTCTCTGGTTTTGGTTAAAATGAAAAAAAAAAGTTTTTTAAGGGAATATTTCCATATTTGTCATCGCCACCTGCTGGTCAGTTTGCATTCAACTTGTCTTCTGTGTTTTCATACTGTGATACTCTGTATTATCGGAGGTTCAAAACACACCATCTTTTATTAAAAATATTTGAGAAGTTTAACTTTCATAAGTTTGGGTCTTGTCTTGTCATTGGGGGGTGATAGTGGGTCCTGAAGCCAGACCAGTTGAGAACCACTGGATTAGACAGAACAGAACTCTGATATAATTTCTTTTTTTTTTTTTTTTTTTTTTTTGCCGAGAAACAGATCATGAACAAAAATACAGGAGGGTAAACACTTGAAAAACTGTTGGTAAAATATTCTGAACTTCAGGGTCACGTCTTCATATTTGTGTGTGACCGTGTAGAGTCTGTTTTGTGTGTTTGTTGTCTCGTCTTTGTCGCCTCCATCACTGATCACAGCCTGTGGACTGAGTTATATGTTTCTATGCTGACGACTCATGTATGTTTTCCTCCATTGCCTATTTTTTGCTTCTCTTCAGCAAAAACATTGACACCTGCTGTCATTAGCTCCACTGGTTGAGAGGCCGATAGAAAAAGACCATGAAAATAGATTAAAACAGGTTATGACGGCGTTTTGGTCCACGACTGAAAAACATTTTTCAGCATATCTGATGAAGCTGTGACAACAACAACAAAGATGGTGGAAGTCCATTTTTATACGTTTCACATCCTTCAGGTCATCCTGATCATAAGTACAGTTTGTCCACAAAGTCTGTTGACAATTTAAAAAATTATTACAAAAGCAGTTGATGAGATCTGTTAACCAGATTTGTTCTTTGTACTCAGTGGTTATTAAAGTTTTTAATCACATTATTGGATCATGTGCAATCAAATCATTGGTCTATCTTTCATCAACGAGAGATCAATTAGTGCAAATGTTGACCTTTGACCTTTGGACTGAATATGTTTCAACACGACTGGATGACCTTAAACGCACCATCATTTCTAAGGTAGATGGTGCACCACTGCACGTTGGTGGGCTCTAAATCAAACATTTCCAGACCGGTGGATTGGAGGGGATGGTCCAGTTCCCTGGACACCTGGTTCACCAGATATCACTGCCCTGGGTTTATGTCTACGGGGTCATGTTAAAGATATGGTGTATGGAACATAGATGCGGGACGTCAACAACCTGAAGTAAAAGATGCCACTGATGAGGTTATGATATAAACATGGAAACAAATCCAGAACCGTCTGGATGGGCTTCACAACTAATGGTCCCATATAGAGGTGGATTAAATGAGGCAAAAAACAAACAAAAACTTTCAATATCTACTTTTCATTTTGTAATAATTTCCACAGATTTGTCTATTCATTTGCTTTTGTAATAAACATGTTGAATTGTAAATAGACTTCATGGACACCCTGTACTTTAACAGAAAGCAGCTGGACGTCCTGTTGGCTCTTGAGAATGTGTTACCTCTGGTCCAAAAACCTCCTTCAGCCCTGGTTATGGAGCCTCTGTGGACTTGATGATGCAGAGTCTTTGCTCCTGGAGCACCTCCTCTGCTGGGGGATGGGTCCAGTTCAACAAAAATACCTTTCTCTTTCTCTTCCATTATACGAAGGGTGTCAAACATACGGTCTGTGGCCCAAATCTGGCCCGCCAAAGGGTCCAATCCAGCTCGTGGAATGAATTTGTGAAGTTACACTGAAGATATACAATCAAGGGTGTCAAAACCATTTTAGTTCAGGTTCCACATACAGACCAATATAAACTCAAGTGGGTCAGACCTGTAAAATACCATTATAATTACCTAATGTAATTATGACATCTCCAGTTTTTTCTCCTTCTTTTAGTGTAAAAAGTAAAATCAAACAAAAATGTTAACTTTTAGAAACTGTGAACAAATCATGTGAATAACCTGAACAAATATGAACCACATCAAAAGGCTTAAGTGAAGTGCAAGTTTAACGTAATTTTGTTAATGTTTCTCAAGTTTTTGTTTGTTTTTGTGCATTTTTTGTTCTTGTTATTCTTTATTTTGTTCATTTTTTTTTCAGTCAGTTGTGTTCATATTTCTCAAATTTCTCAAAACTACTAAATATTTTCTGTATTTGTAGATCCACTGTGATCTGTAAGCTGTAATGAACTTGTGTAAATGATAAACTGAGACAGAATACTGTTAAAATTGCACACATTTTTCAGGTTGTTTGTGTTGTTATTTGTGGTTGTTATTCATCTGTTAAAGGATAATTTGTAGATGTAAACATTTTCATATAATGTAATTTTACTTTTTGACTGTTATTATGTCAGTGGTCTGACCCACTTGAGTTCATATTGGGCTGAATGTGGAACCTGAACTAAATGAGTTTGATGCCCGTGCATTAATCCATCTGTCTTTGTTTAGAACATGTACACTGGTGTCCTCAGAGAAGCGTTCCTTATTGTTCAGATCCAGGTGTTCTGTTGGATCCTGACCTCCAGGAGCTGGTTCTCCTGTGTTGGACTGTGCACTCGTGGTGGTTCTGTTGTTCCTCTATATCCTGAACTGCATATGCAGGAACGGGTATCGAGAACTTCTTGGAGAGAACCAGCTCCCAGTAGCTTAATTCCTTGGAATCATTTGTCTGTTTGCTTAACGATTCTACTTATCGGCTCCGTCACGTCAAATGGGTCATATCCGTGTTTTGACTCAGAACGTGTCCAACATGTCATCGATGCATAAGCTCTGAATTACGGTTTTATTTCATTTTACTTCCATTTACAACAGTTGCAGAGCTTCCGTTACGGCAAAGGGTTGAATACTTCCAATATGCACAAACATTTAACCACAACATCCAAATAAAGTGCAGCAATGGGACAGCTCTGATTGGTTGCTTAGAGACGGGGGCAATGACTCTGGAGGCGGAGCCAACAGCGAGGCGTCCAACATTAAACTTCTCCTGGTTTTATCAATACTGTTAATGTTAGAGTCATTTCACTGTCAACCTGCTTTACTTTTGTTTATGAATAATCTCCATGACGACCAGGCTCAGAGGCTGCAGCAGGTAGATCTAACACTCCTTTAACTACACCTTTAGAACCATTTAGGAGGCTTGATCTAATCCAGTGCCAAGTGCTAGTGAATATTTGACATTAAAGAGCTGATGCAAACAAAGCCATTTGTGCTACAGTGAGTAAGAGAGATCAATAGGGAATCAAATCCCTAAATGATATCACTAATTGAACCATAATTGCTGAATTCTTATTAAATCTCATCCCTATGCATGTGTAACACTGATTAGTTTGGACCCGATCTGTCTGTCAGGTTCAGACTATTTGAAATCAGCCCAAATACAGACTGATCAACATGAATACTGATCTTTTATCATGTTAGAGGGATGCTTTATCCTAGTCAGAATGGACCACAACCAACACCACATCTACAACATCTCAAGACATCAGGACCGAGCTGTGAGCATGTTAGCATGTTAGCGTGTTAGCATCACAGCGGCTTCTGTTTTGTCCATGATGTTGACCAATAGAAACTAAGCACTGATGTAACTGTCCTGCATCAACACGACCTTCTGTCAGAACTAATGGCAAAACATGCAGCAACATTACAAAACCAGGAGTAAAACAAACGATCATGTGTTTAATTTAACGGTGGCTGGACTCAACAGTTACCCTTACAACTCCCCACATAACCAGTGATCTATGATCACTAACATGTGACCAGGGAGTTTTAGTGCTGCAGAACTGCAAAACAAATGCTGACGCTCTGTGGACTGTTACCCTGTCTCTGGTTAAGTCTAATGTCTAATAAATTATATATAATAATGTATCATTAAAACAGTAACAGGCTACACTTCCACAGTTACGCAGTTGCACAGTCTTTTTTCATCAGCAGCAAAAGTAAATATTTAATAAAATGTTGGATGAAAAGTGTCTGATCTCAGAAAACCAGATACTGTTTTATTCATATGATTCCATGAGTGGAGGTAATTTCAGTAATATGGCAGAGCAAGTTGTTATTTATCCATGCAAACACACCACTCTTTTCCACTTTAGGTGTGTTTTTGCTGTTTTACATATTTTAAGCTGACGACTAACATTATACAGGCATAATGTGCATCCCCTCTATATGAGGAATTAGTGCTCTTTTGGTACAACATGGTCACTATTTTGTCTTTTTTGTTTCTGTTTTTAGGCATTCTCAACTGGAAATAGCCAGTTTCATACACACCACCCCAGACACCATTGTTTATTTACATTCATGTTCTCCAAAGGTGGTGTCCACAGGAGAACGTGGTATTCTGTCAAATCTCTCAGCTGTAATCAGTACCATGACAGCTGAAATAGACAAAATGTTTTCCATCTGAACTGGGCATACCAGAGCTGCTGGGTTGGAATTGGACCTGAACCCATATAATGTGCTTATTCCCATGAATATTTCTGTTCTGTACATCCGTCTCCAGGACTTCACATTAAACACACTTGGCTCAGTCCACAATGATGCAGTAAATTTTCTACGTACTGATGGGCCACTAGTCTGCAGTATAAGGTCGGTATATTAAAGCTACAGGTCTATTTCTGTTCTATATTTAATTATGTTTAATGCCATACACTGAAATTTTGGATCATCTTTATCATATTTTGCCAAATTTCAAACAAAAACCACAAACTACAGTTTATCACAGAATTATTTCCCCAAAACCCGACTTATAACAATTGAATTTTACTGATCTTTAGCTCTAGGTTGATACTTTATACCTTTTAATAAAATTGAGTATGTGACAGATTTAAAACTTCTAGCAGCCTCATCAATGCAACCTGTAAGTAATATCTCAGAAGATGTTGTCGGAGGTTTGTTTCAAAGGTGGATTCTGTGCGTGACAAATCCACAGCGGCGTGGAAACACCATATCTTCACAAACTCACATAATGGTTCAATTTAGTGTGTAACTATTTACATATTTGTAAGTATCTGCTGATCATTTGTCGTAGATGTGTCTGACAAAGTGGTGTTATCGTGTGTTGAAGGGCTACCTGACTCCTCCCTGTCAGTGGGCATCTCAGACTGACCTTCTCTATCACTGAACGCTCCCAGGTCAGTGGACTTATCTGTGTTTGTTCTATTGACTGATATGGTCTCAGAACAACCACCACCGTTCTGCTTTGTGGTCACATCGATGGGCTCATTGAATACTGCTCTCCTGGCCTTTTCATTGGTTCCGTTGCTGTTGGCCTGGGAGGTCCGTGGGTCTCGGACGGTGCCGAGGCTTGCCTGGATCACTGACATCGTCCTTTGGTTTCCTTCCAGCCGCTGACAGCGGTAAAGCCCACGAAACGCTGAGCGGAACTTCTGCGACATGGCGTTGTAAATCACAGGGTTTATAGCGCTGTTGGCGTAGATGCAGGTTCGACAAAACAGCAGGAACCAGGCATCCAGGTACTCCTTGGACACAAAGGAGTTGATCAGAACCAAGGTCCGGTAGGGCATCCAGAGCAGAGCGAACAGGATAACCACAACAGCAAGCATCTTGGTCACCTGTAGGAAAAACAACTGATTAAAGCCTGGATTATGTTCTGAAATGCACACAAAACATAAAGCAATACAGCAGGTTCTGTTTGAAGAATAATAATACCAGTGACTTTGAACCTCCCCATTTCCACCTGATCACTGGAGACCATTATTACATTAAAGTTTCTCCATTAAAACCTTTGTCAATATAGACATGTTACACCTGGTTGGAAAGCTTAGATTCTCCTTAGTTGACTCATAAATATTTTATAAGTGTATAGTTTTGGTTTTCTGTCTTTTCTGCATTTTATTTTGGATTTATTGCAGTCAACTGAGAACTTTCCCCATGATGGATCAATAAAGTCTATCTTATCTTATTTTATCTTATGTTATCTTATCTTATTCCTGAACATCAAAGCATAATCAGTGAAAGAATCAACTGGATAAATAATCAAAGCTAATAGGAATCTAATAGCGAATGAGTTCAGGATGTGTTCATCCACATATTAAAAAGGAAATGTTCTGAAACTAGAGGTTGTTACTTTTCAAATGAGGTATCATATTGGAAAATTGGAGAAAATTAACACAAATTAGGTGAGAAGTTACAGGTCGATATCCACGATTGTATATAAGCACACTTAGAATGAAGTTTCTTAAATGTGTCCACAGTCAAAAAAGAAAAGAAAGTTAATGATAATTGAAAACAGGATAATAGTATGGGAAGCGTTGACCAAGGAAGTCTAACCTGAGAGTATCCAGGAAACTAACGGACCAGACATTTGGATTAAATAGTATGTCCGTGTTGGAGCTTCCATGGCCCATTCAATTCTTGTTAAATTGTTTCAAAAAGGGAAAAAAACACATTTCATCCAGTAATTTTGTGAAATGTAGATGAAAATATGCCCATGAAAACAAGGCTAATAGTGCGTGTAGTTTTATGTGGTGTTCTTATCAACCATCCAGTCTTGTAATGACTATGGCTGTAAGGATTCATAATTAACAAGAAAAACCTAATTAAAAAGTAGTTGGCTTGACCAGGAAAAGTACCAGTGTAAAATCATTGCAGTAATTTAGTTTTTGTATTATACTCATTGACAAATTCACTTTAATATCATTATATATACATTTGTTATTATGTATAAATGTAGTGTAGATATTTGAAGTGGCTGCACCCCAAGAAACCTTATGATTTCTCCGTATAATGTGTAAAATACAGAATTTTTACAAAAAGTTTTTATTCTTGCTCAGTGTAGTTTACACCTTCTGCTCATTCACACCTCACTGATTTTATTTTCAAGACTTTGAAAGTCAGCTGACTGTTCCATGTTATTGGATTTTGCAGCAGTTGGTCAGAATTTGTAGTCGAAATGGATGTAGGAAAAAAAATACACAGCAAAAAAGTCACCGCTCGGATTTAACCCTTGAAGACCCAAACATCCACCATCAGCCAAAACCATCTACTGATCTAAACTGTTTAATACCTGTTGATCCACTAATCCTATCAATACATGTAAATAATTAGTGTAAAATATTGTTGTCATCTTTTCATGGTCGTTAGATATGACCCATTTGGACCTTCAGAGGCTCCGTAGTTACCGTGGAAACACCATCATCTTCTACAACATTGATTCATCAGTGTTTTGGTTTAGGAGCTTTGTACTACTTACATAACAATTTGATTGAGGGGATAGATATTGGACTGTGTTTCAGTGGATAAAGGTCACGTAGTCTGAGTCCAGATTGACCAAGTTCCAAAGTGATGGACGTAGTGATTACCCATCATGCCTAGTGCCTACGGACAAGCCTGTGATTTCAGTGCTATGATCCAGGGTTGAATCAGTTGGTCTGGTCTAGGTTCACAACCTTATGTGTCCGTAAAATTAGTTTAATTGACCCTGAATACACTGAACGACCAGAAAGAACATTAGTGGATTTCATTATATGCTGATGACGCGCATATATTCCAATATGACAACATAAGGATTTCACCAGGATCAGACTGTGAAAGAGTGGTTCAGGGAACATGAGACATCATTTACACATGGATTGAACACCACAGAGTCCAGACCTGAACCACATATTGAGTCTATGGAATGTGATGGAGACTTTACACAGCAGACTGACTACATATCATCAGTACACGAAATAAATTATGTGACATTTATTGAGACATTTCATGAGCATTGAGAGTCATAAACAATACCATGAATGCACCCTGTATTCAAAGCTGAAGGTGGTTCCATGAAATAATATGTGTAGTCAGTGATTAATAATAATAATAATGATAATAATAATAATAATGATGATAATAATAATAATAATAATAATAATAATAATATTAATAGTAATAGTAATAGTAATGAGTCTTGTCTTAAGACCCACTTTTATTCTCTGGCTTTTAATTCTGTGTGAGTTGTGTGGTCCTCTGTGTCTTTTTTTTTAAATTTACTTATTTTTATTGATTTTATTACTTTTAACTGTTTGATTTTATTATTTTATTTAGAGCATTGTTGTAGTTTTATGTACTTATTTATTGTTTTTAATATTTCTTGTAATTGTTTTATTGCTTGTATGATGTGCAGCACTTCAGAAACGTTCTTGTTTAAATGTGATATATAAATAAAGTGGATTGGATAATGTTAATAGTTACAACGATGATACTAATAATAATAATAATAGTATGAATTGAACAGAAAAAGGAGACTATTATTGCTGCTTTAGTCTTCAAAGCTACATATGATTTTGTTTTGGAGGAAACTCAAATACTTCCAAAAGCTTGCAAACATGCCTATTTTTTGCCATAAATCAGATTTCTGTCCTATTCTTGATGTGTGATGAACAATGCACTGTGATGCTGACACTGATTCCTCTGTTGACAGTTTTGTCATCATGTGCTAATGTGTCATTATCCACTGATGCGAAAACTGTAACCTTCAGTTACCGAGGACACAACTCAGTGCTTTATATTACATTAATTGGTGTGAACTAATTTATGAGACCCTGGGGTTTTGGTTGAGTTCACCCAGCCTACAGAAATGCAGGAGTCGTGCCAAAGCTCCAAAGCCCAGCGCAATATGAGCTGATGCATCGTTGGATTGTCTGTGATTAGCTCTGATTGGTTTATGATTATTAGAGCCATCATCCACACTGCGGGTGAAATACAAACAGAGCGAGTGGGTGGGTGCGTGTTTGTGTGTGTTTGTGTGTGCGTTTGTGTGTGCGATCGACACCAGTAATTAATATGTTGTTTGTGCCGTCTGTGTGTTTAGAGGTGGTCGATTGAAGCTACATGAGTCATTGAAGAGTGAAAGATGACAGAATAAGGACAAGTGAGAACAGGAAAATAAAAACATTCATAGAGGACCACTGTGACCTGGTGACCTCAGGTGATTCACATCCAATAAGAGAGTTCACGGACATTATCCCTGTGGTGGGATGTCAACACTCACTGTTATTGGTATCTGTTGAGGTTGTTTTGAAAATGGAAAACGTCCACTGCTACATTTTCAGACTGTTGTCAAATACAACGGCGTATTAGAGCCACACAGGAAAAATAAAAACACTTATGAATAAAGTCATAATATATTTAGCGCTGTTAAAAACTCACGGTCCAAACATGTGGTGTAATTTCCAGAAAATGATTTGCTCAGGTGTCTGTTTTATATTTGTTGCTTAGATGAGTAACACAGTTAACAGCTGTATTTTTTTCATTCCCAACGTGCGCCATGTCGGCGTTTGGACTAATCCCTTAATGTCGGACATTGAGTCAAATCTTTTGTCCAGAGTCAGTCTGACTGGTAACTGTAGCTGTGGTCAATGGCCGATATAAAGGCAGCAAAGAAAACGCCCAAATGTTTTTCCAGCTCAAAATGCCACGACTCACGATCCAACAGAGAGAACGTGTCATTGGCCTGTTCCGCAGGTCTGAGCCGTCTGCGCTGTCATGGCAGTCCAATCAGTGGTCTGAGTGATGGGAAAATTATGACTCTTTTTGTATTTGACTTTATTCTCATGAAATTATGGGTTTTATCTTGATATTTTACGTCTTTATTCTCGTAATGAAAAGTGTTTTTATTTTCTTATGTGGCCCTAATACGCCGTCATAGTTAAACGGACAGATACAGGAAATGTTTCCTGACCCACATTCCATTTGACTTTATAATAACTCACCTCCGTCTGGTGTTTAAACTCTGGTCATTAACCTATTTGCACTTAAATGTCATTTTGCACCGTTTCATACTGAACATTACAGTTTTATTTTGGCACATTACAGTTAATTATCCAGGTTTTTTACCCAGGTCTTTTTTTTTTTATACTTCTAATATATTATGTACATGTGTGTATAGTGTTAACTCTTTTATTGTGGTATGCTGCTGCTGCTGCTGCTCTGTAATTTCCCAGTTTAGGATGAATAAAGTGTCTGTCTGTCTACCATCTCATAAAGGTTATTACATACTCTTCAAGAACAGAGAAATTCCTTTTTTCAAGGTGGCAAGAACAACTTTTATGCTTTTTTCAATCAGACTAGAGTCTTTCTGTGTTGACTTTACTTGTTCTATCCTCCAGGTTCTCTGGTTTCCACCACCATAAAAAAAAAAAAAAGTTCCAGTGTCCCTGTATGTCAGCGTCATGTTCTATCAGAATCAGTCCCCAGTTAAATGTGTGAGGTTCTCAGGTTCTGTTCTATGTTCCAGTCCTGTGGTCTGGATGCAGATCAATCTAACAATATAAGTGGGCGGGACTTTCAAAGGAGGAGAACTCAACTAATCCAATCACAGTCCATATATGACTTCTATTATTAAAACAAGGTATTGCTCCAGTGTTATTTATTCTGCAAATGTTCTGCATAATTAGCAGCTGCTCTAGCGTTGGTTAGTTTTCAGTCCATTGAGTGCAATAATAAATTAATGCTAAATACGTATCCGACAGATACAGACACCATTTTTACTCTTCTGTTTCTTTCAAATAAGCAAAGAGCAAAAACTTCCGGGATAGAAAT
The DNA here is from genome assembly GCA_037367295.1 of Apogon hyalosoma. Classification (NCBI taxonomy): domain Eukaryota; kingdom Metazoa; phylum Chordata; class Actinopteri; order Kurtiformes; family Apogonidae; genus Apogon; species Apogon hyalosoma. The sequence goes on from JAPQRP010000025.1 coordinate 32,591,065, forward strand.
GACTGCAAATGAGCATAAGCTCCGTACGGTCTGCCATGCTGGTTTGGTTACATCTAGCTCCCACAATTCCTTGTGCTCAGGCAGCTTGGCGTGACTTGCGTGGAGCGTTGCAAAGTCATGAGTCTTAGCTTGAAGACGTGACTTACGGGCTCAAAAACCAGCCCGGAACGCAGCATAAAACACATATAAAAGTCACTGGATTTCAAAAATATAACTAAAAAGAAACGTTCCTGCCAAATTCCATGCTAAAAGCCGCAACACACAGAAAAAAATGATCACAAAATGAATTTTAAAAAATGAAGAAAAATGTACAGCAATGCGTGAGGCGGACCTAAGGGTTAAAATACAGCAGTAAAACAAACCATAGGCAATGGACACACATAAATGGGCAGCAAGGCCACTGACCCTCAAATGCCATAGGGCTGGAGTAATTCACCAAGCATGTATGTGTTTATTCGTGTGTGTTCGTGTGTATTTGTGCGAGGAGCGTGCCTTCACCCTCCTCGCCCGGCTGGTGGCCATGGTAACAGCTCAGATATTCCTGAACCCCAGTGAGACTGTGAGTGGGAATAGAAGCAGTCAGCCTGTAAGACTCCGGTGATTAGTCTTATCGCCGGCCCATAATGCTCCACACCTTCACCCCTCCACCCGTCTGCAGCCTTCACCCTCCCCATCTCCAACTCACTGTGGAAGCGCCTCTGCCTTTTTCATGGTACAACAGAACAAAAAAATATTAAACCACAGTGCAGCCGGGTGATACCGGTACCGTCATTCACACACCTCCCCTCAGAAAAATGTTATTTTAGATAAGGTCTGTGTCCGTGTGCCTTAAGCAGCGAGACAGCGACAGCCCAGCTCAGCAGGTAGATAACCACCGTAAATGTCTGCACAACAAAGCATTTAATTGGACACGAAAAAGGCGGGGACACTTTCTAATTATGTCTGTGCCCCAATAATGAGGCCGAAAGCACCGAGGCTGGCATTTGGAATATGCATATCATGAATGTAATGATGCAGCGACAGGATATTTGACTTTTTTTTTTTTTTTTTTGCAACAGACCAAATCCGGTGATGGTTTCACACAAGGGCAATTCTTCACACTGAGCCAAAGAATTCACATTTGGCTTCAGGAAACAGTCAGTCACAGCCATCGCTATTTTCAACATGTCCATGAAGAGACTGTTGGTGAAGAAACTATTAACACCCCCATTCACTGATAGTGTTCTCCATGGATTAACCTTCAGGTTTCCAGGTGAGCATATTATGCACACTTTGCACTTCAGGTTATAAAAGGTCTTTTTTTTTGTCAATGTTCTTTTTATTGGACAATCAAGGTTAAAAAAAAAAAGAAAGTGACAATCATACAAGAAAAAACAATACTTTTGGATTTTCCACATAACATAAATACAATAC
>JAPQRP010000025.1:32592577-32609250 GCA_037367295.1 Apogon hyalosoma
TGTGTGTGTATATATACATATGTGTGTGTGTGTGTGTGTGTGTATATACATATGTGTGTGTGTGTGTGTGTGTGCGTGTGCGTGCGTGTGTGTGTATTTGTTTTGGGGGAGACATAACCAAAAGGTGAGGATATGATTCATCAAATTAAGTTGGGATTAGATTAAAAAAAAAAACTACGTGTCCAAGACGGAGTGAAAGGGAAGAAGAAGAAAATAGTAATAAATGGTGATAAAATTAGTAATGCCACACTTTTCATTACTGTTACAGTTCTTGCCTCCATGTCTAGTCTTTGATTGCCATTTGTTTTTATAAATGAATTAATCTTCTATTTTTGAAGCTTCCCTCCTTTTATCTTATTTTTGTCTATGCTTCTGCCTACACTTCTTTACTCTCGATCATTTTGAGCTGAACGTGGCCCCTGAACTGACGCCCCTGGGTAGAGCCTGCTCTCCCTTCCCAAAAACATCAGAAAACCTCTGACATTTCAGTCAACACCAAACCATGGGTTTTCTAATGCCATTCCATTTTAAGAAGAACAATATTCTTCACCCTTCTGGGTAAAAAAAATGTTAGTCATAACCTTCCTGAGTGGTTATAGGCTTGAAGAAGGTAAAGGCTTTCAAGACCAAAAGGCCTGGGAGAATGTAATCTACATTTAAGAGCAGAGACAAAACTGCCAAGCCGAGCGATACCACGCAATCTACAATCTTAGCATGAGAGGGTTTTCTCAGAAAGGATGCTCTTTCAATGCTCAGCCCAAGGAAAAGAAGCCATTACCAACACAATTACCATCAAGGCTCATAACAGCCATCACAGAGAACCACCAAGAGGGCACTTTTGTGAGGCGACAGCCAGCAGAGACATCATCACCACAGCGTTAAGAGGAAATCACAGCCTCTAAACTCCCAGCATATCGCACGTATCCAAAGATGAGACTAGGGTCAAGTGTGAATACAGCTATTGCACCCCAGATAAGACAAGATGTAAGAAGAATAAAGGAGAAAACACACGGGGTTAATGGGAAGTAAAGCAGACGTGGGATGAAACACAAACCTGTTTCCTGGAGGAGAGTGCGCTCTTTGGCCGGGTCTGGCGACCTCCTTTCACCGTTTCAGAGGCTTCGCGGCAGCTTCGACGGAGCGTGGTGGCGCTGGTGTCGGGATGGTTGGGCAGAGGGCTGGAGGACACAACACACATGTTAGACCAGGGGTGGCAAACGTTTGGTCCGCGGCCCAAAACCTGCCCACCAGAGAGTCCGATCCGGCCCGTGGGAAGAGCAAAAATTACACCGAAGATACTGACAGTCAAAGATGTCGCAGTGGTTTTAGGAAAGTACTAAAGTAAAATAATAACTTAATAACCTATGAAGAATCACTCCAAATGTTCTAATGTAAAAAGCAGATTTCTCTCTTTTATCTTACCTTGTGTTATCTTATGTTATCTTGTCTTGTCTTGTCTTATCTTCTTGGTTTAATGTGAAAAAAATATTACTATATTATGCCTATAAATAATGACAACACAAAATTATGAAAATATTTACATTAACAAACTATCCTTTAACAAAAAACATGGGCAACCTGAAATATCTAAAGAAAATTAAGTGCAATTTTACCAATATTCTGCCTGTTACTGAATGTTTTGTGCCTTTGTAGATCAGATCTGTAATGTACATGTATAAATGATAAGTGGAAGCAAAATATTGTATTAATTTCCATAAGAATGTCCAGTTTTCTCAGGTTATTCACATCTTTTCTGTTTAGATACCTTGCAAATGTAATATTTTTTTAGAATTTAATGGGTTTGTTTTCAGCAAAAAAAAAAAAAAAAGAGGAAAAAATTGGAGTTGTCATTATTTATAGGTTAATATGTTAGGCTGAATATGGCCCCTGAAAGAAAATGAGTGACTCCCCTGTGTTAGACTGTACCTGATCCAAGCAGTAATGGGCTGGTCTGTCTGGTGTCTTGATATTTTTAGCTTGTTAAGAACGCTATGATGGCTACTACGTCATTTCAGCCCAGTTCAGATCAAATGTTTGTGACAAGAAGCGAAAGGGTGCGATGTGCGTCTGAGAGCTGACCCGTCTCAGGTGGGCTGGAGTCGCCTGTTGGCATTACCTGTGACTCAGATCGTCAAAACACCACCGGCTGGTTTTAGATCATAGTATAATGTTATCTGGGTTTATAGCCCACCTGTCACCTACAAAAACAACACTGTCCTCAACTCTTCCACTGGTGAAATTCCACCTCAGTAGTTTTGTTTTATCTGCCTCTCAGGGGTGACTTCATGTCCTGTTAAAAAGCTCCTACTCCAGGAATACCCTCAAGGATTCACCGTCATCAACACAAGAAATGGAACTGCAGTAAATAACCCACTGTTAACCCTTTAAGCACCAAACTCACAATATTGCGACAACATAACTGACTGAAACAGACCATAGTTCCAGATAGTTGCCAAATCTTGTTACCACCTCCCACCAGTAGATGGCGGACATGTGCCCCTCCAATCCTAACACCGTTTCAGGGCATGTTTCTATTCAAAGTAAAGAGGAGAGTCCAGTTTAAAGGTGTGGTCCTGAGCTGGTTTAGTAAATAAGTAAAGTTTATTTAGTTTAGTTTGGATAGATGAGGACAGATTTGTCTACTCTGCTGCTTGGATAAAAACATACTAAAACCTACAACATTTTACTTCCTGCTAATGTTTAAGTTCATTTATTTTAAGGATAAAATGACAAAAAACACAAAGAAAATTTCCACGTAAATATGTTCAAAGTTAAATTTTACAATATGGCCGCCACCCTGTGACGTCACAATATGCAAATTAGACAAGTAAATTTACTCCCATCATAAACTTCTCATGTACAGTTTGTCTTTATCTCTAAACATTTCCAAGATACAGCTTTTTGAAAAACAAAAAAAAAACCAAAAACAAAACTCGGACATCTAATTCATATTGTAATATTCTACAAATTGCGTCATTGTGGTCTCATTTGTTTTACTGGACTTTCTAGTAGCTTAAGTGTTATGGTATGTCTTTGTTTTTTTCTGTCTGACAGACACGTCCTCTGTGGTTGAACTAACATTTACTGTACCATTAGCATTTACCCAACTACCCTCTCACTCCCACAGCTCCATTCTTTTGTCTATATATGGTCACTTATGGCTCCTAGCTTCAGAAAAAAAAAAAAAAATATATATATATATATATATATATGTGTGTGTGTGCGTGTGTGTGTGTGTATATATTTGTATGTGTGTATATGAATGTATACTGAATATAAACCTTCATGTCTGTAATGCAGTTACCTGAGGTAGAGGACCCGTGCTATCAGAGTGTACAGCACAATGGCGAGAAGCAGCGGAATGACGTAGAAAATGGCGAAGTCGATGAGGTAGATGGGCAGGTAGAGCTCTCGTTCCACCTTGTAGCCGCACACCACATGTCCATCCTCCGTGACCTGAACGTGACACAGCGATCGCATCAGATACGACTGGAGCCAATATCACAGTACATATAAAGTACAAAGGGAAATATTCTGTTCATTAACCTCGATGTCCACCAGAAAAAACCACAGCATGCAGTACACGCAGGTGAAAAGCCAAACCCCGGCGATGATTCGTTTGGCCCGGGACACTGTGCACACTGTCTGGGCCTTCATGGGATGGCAGATGGCGATGTATCTGTGGATGGAACGTGCAGGATATAAGGCATGATATTAAACAAAGAGGACAAATGAACGGAGTCTTAATCAGAAAAATACAAGTTTGACCCTTTCATGCAGGAATTATCAAAACTTTAGTCAAGATTTTTTTTTTTTTCCCCTGAGTGTTTTATTCCTCTTTAGGCATGAAAAAAACAAAGTAATTGAGTTTTTTTATTAACCTTTTTTTTCATGGAGTTACATTTCCACTCAGCTGGAAACCATGAGTTTAACTTTTGAAGCAAACAAATCTGCATTTAATAAACCAATATCAGAAAGTGATAAACTGTATGAAAACTATGAAATAACAACATTTTTAATGCTGTTAATCTGATGCTTTCTCACATAACATTAACATATTCTAATACTAGTTGTTAGTCACTTTATGGAGGTAATATATTTTTTGGTTTTCCAGCTCTGCTCAAAACTACCAAAAATTCAACCATTTTCAGGATTTTAATCCTTTAAATGCCACTTTGAATACATAATGAACCTATTATTTATGAATAATAACTTTAATGAACTTTTATTGATCAGAGCTCAGCTCTACAGTTACTCTCCTCCTAATGATCACATGACCTCAGCTGACAAACTGAACCGAACACCACCAGGTTCAGCAAAACAACTAGAGTAAAACCCACTAAGAACAACATTTGTACTAAGGTTACCTTATCTAAAAAACTCCATAATTTGTGGTTACTGTGGTTAAATCTCAACAGCTGGTCAAGTCAAACTAGCTAACTGTCGGCCTACAGCTGAAAATCCAACATAACAGTCGTTTAAGAAATAAATGTTTACAAGCGTGAACACATACCAAAGAAAACAGAATTTACAATAGAAATGTCACTAATTCAGGAAAAATACTCAATAATTTGAAAGATGATGATATCTTATTAACTTAACGCTGAAACTGCTAGATCAGCAGAATAGAAATGAATGTGTTCCGACACCGTTACACTCAGTGTAGGAACTATCGGCCTCTCCACTATCAGCCATTTTTTACAGCGGGAGTCAATGGAAGTGTCACGACTCTGTTTATGTCAAAGACTCTGGCACCAGGCACACCAAACCCCACCCCTAGCACGTATTTCACCCATTATAAGTAAATGGGAAGATTTTTTTTTTTTTAATCATAAAAAATTTGGACTTTGACCTACTTTTACCAAAATGTAATATCTGTTCTTGGTCACTGGTGATCTATAAACTCAGTCTGGTATGAACTGAACCAATATTTTGCTGCAAAAACAATACCCCTTGCCTCCCCTTCGGGGGGCGGGGTAATAATGGCGCCGACATGGCAGTTCACCTCTCTACAGTGAAGGCGGTGATGGAGCAGGAGGACACGTTGATGCCCAGGTACTGCAGGTAGGTGATCCCCAGGCAGCCGGCGTGTCCGAACACCCACGTCCCCGTCAGGCTGTCCGACACGTTGGGAAGCCCCGCCGCCACCAGCACCGTCAGGTCTGCGATGGCCAGGCTGACCAGGTAACAGTTGGTGGGTGTCCTCATGTGGCGCGTCGTGAAGACCACCAGAACCACCATGATGTTACCCACGATGCCCACGCCACACACCAGCAGGACCAGGAACACCGACACCGTCTTGTACTCCAGGGACTCGGACACGGAGACGCTGGGGTTCAGCGAGATGTTGGTTGGGGTGTCGATTCTGGAGCTCACGTTATCGGTCATGTCTGATAAAGGCTGGGCTTTTTGTTATTCAAAGGCTGGGCTCAGTCAAACGAAGCTAAATGGAATGATGCCATTTTGTCGTTAATAACTGGTCATTCACTGTGTGCAGATAAATGTGGAGTTGTAAATGAATGTTGTGAAGCTCAGACATTTTTGAATATTTGGACTGTTTTATCAATAAAAGAGCTTTGGATTTGTCTGTACAGAAACTGAAAAATAGAAGGAAGCTCTGAAATATGCCTCGGTAATTCCGGTCTTTGTGTCCGTCTTCCTTTGAACTAATGCAGAACAGTGACGAGTTAGAACTAATTGAAGGTCATTATCCCAGGGCTTCCACACACCATTCACTCTAAACAGGTCCCCTCTGAGTCACCTAGGAATAGAAAATGAGCCCAGTTAATACAACAAACAACGACCAGACATGGTAAATATCCCCCAGACTGGATGTCATGTACACAGTCTGTAATGCATATTCACACAGATTATGTCTGTGTCCTTCAGGTCAGTATGAAACGGACGATAGTTGATTATTAAAGTCAAAAGGATGAACAATCACATGCTAGAAAAGAAGAAAAGAGGTCAACTAAAGACTTAAACCCTGTGAATGCCTATAGTGTATACCTTCTGAGTCATAAATGTACACTACACGCACAAAAAACTGCTATAAAGTCGTCACGCATCAGTAATTTTTTTCTGTTTTTTTCTTAATGAATCTCTTAAACCACTCCAGCTCTGTTCAAAACGACAACAGGTAAAACCCTGTGAGACAAAGGCACTATATATCCACAGCACCGGCCCATGTATATATGACACATGTATCCTTGGAAATGCAATGGAAATATACAGTTAAGAGATGCACAACATACTGCTGCCATTATCTGTGAAGGGAAAGGGACTGGTCGATAATGGAGAGTGCAGCCTCACTTCCCCAAAGACTCTGATGATGGATGAGGTGCAAAGTTTAACATTATGATCTGTTAAATCAGAGGTGTCAGACTCATTTTAATTCAGGGGCCATAGCCAATAAGATGATGAAGTGGGTCAGACCAGTAAAATAATACCATAATAACCTATAGATAATGTAAACTGCAAACTACTCACTGTATTTCAGAGTGAAAAAAGTAAAATGACACTGAAAATGTTTACTTATACAAACTATCCTGTAAAATATGTGAATAACATGAACCTGAAATTTCCTAATAAAACTTGTGTAATTTTAACAATATTCCATCTGTTTAACATTTCCACATGTGCATTACAACTTACAGATCACAGTGGATCTGCAAATACACAGAGCGTTTAATAATAGGCAGAATATTTGTGTAATTGCACTTACTTTTATTAAGACATTTCATATTTGTTCAGTTTATTCACACTTTTTGTGATAGAATAGCTTGTTCATGGAAACATTTTCATGTAATTTAACTTTTTTACAGTAAAACAAAGAAAACTTTGTAGTTAACATTATTTATAGGTTATAATGACAATACTAGTGCTTTGACCCATGGGAAACCACAGGTAATATTAATACCCATATCTAGGGACATAAGTTAGTAAATGCATCATTCCTATTTTTAACTTCATTTCACATCATGCAGTGTGGTACTGTGCTTCCAGTCAACGTGACTGCAAGGCTACTGTATTCCAAAATGACTAATATCTCCCAAAATATTGATCCTATCAACTTGCTGAGATATTTAAAATAGAGATGGGACTATTCCTCAACTGAAGGAACCAAACTGGCCTGTTAAAAACGGCTGAATTTCTCAGAACTGTGTAGACGCACACACACACACGCACACACACACACACACACAGACACTCTGACAGCTTCTAGGATTATGAAAGTATCGTACTGGTCTGATCCATTTGTGATCATATTGGTCTGTAGGTGGAACCTGGATACCCTGTCTTCAGTCAGTTTTTCATTTCATTTCCATTGGCTGGATTGGACCCTTTGGCGGGTCGGTTTTGGCCCACGGACCGTATATTTGACATCTCTGTTCTGTAGTGTTTGGGTATATATGTAACTACAGTCAGCAGAAGGGGCAGGATTCCTGTTTCCTCTCAGACCACTTGGATTCCAATAAGATTTTTTTCCCATATGACATAAAAAAAAAATATTCAATTCAACCGAATAAATGAAATCCTGTTTATGGACCCATTAAGGCCCTGAAACGAGCTCTAATTTACTACTGTTCTGTTGCACAATTAAATGACATGGAAATGATCAACTATGACATCTCTGCCTTTTTCACCCTGCTGGTTGTTATACAGGTGAATGGAGCAAAATAATTGTTTGTAGCTCAAATAACTGCAATATGGGGGTTATGTAATGACTGAAACAGGCCTAAAGCTGGTTTAAGAGGAACTAAAATAAATATTAATCCATAAAGACCCAAACATCTACCGTTGACTAAAACCATCTACTGATCTAAACTGTTTAACACCTGTTGATCCACTGATCCTATCAATACATGTAAATAATTGGTGTAAAATACAGTTCTTCATCTTTTCATGGTCATCAGATATGACCCATTTGGAAGTTCAGAGGCTCCGTAGTTACCATGGAAACACACAACATTGATTCATCAGTAAAACCCATGGAGTTGGATCAATGACAGTGAATGGACACAGGTGGTTTATATATATTAATAAATAAAATGAACAAAAATTAATTTAAAAACTTAGAAAATAATAAATAATGTGGATATAATAAGCAGGATAAAGCGGATTCAGAAAATGGATGGATGGATATAATAATCCAATATCTACTAAAATAAGTAAAAAAAAAAAAGATAAACAAAATGAACAAAAACAGACAAAGTAATGAATAAAATGAAAAAATAAAAATAAATAACAGGTCAACAAAACAATATGTAACATGAAGAAAATAAGCCACAAGCTGAAGTAATTTGAAGAGGAAAAAAAGGGCAACAAAATGAATAAAACCAAATAAAATTACAAATAAATAAAAATGAACAATAAAGGTTACAAAATAACCAATAATGTGGAGAAAATAAGCAACAAAGTAGAAAAAAAATTAAACATTGATTGAATAAAATCCATGTAATTTGATAAGTGACTGGATGGAGACGCTTGGTTTATGATCAATTAATAATATATTTTACTGGAAAAGTCACTTTTTCTTCACTTTTATCCATTTTTGATCAAATAACCTTTGAATTTACTCTGAGTTTTAATGAACATCCACACGATCAGTGAATTAAATGTAGAAAAATACATGATTTTCACTTAAAAATGCAGCTTATAGAGGATAATATTATAATACATGGTGATAAATCACTTAAGAAAAGGTTAAACTAAAGAAAAAAAGAATCATTTGGGAACTGAAAGAAAAGCACCGGTTCTGTATGAAAAATGTATGAAGAGTACCTTTGACCACTTATTATAGACCCATCAAAAACAGCCTGACGTAGGAAAAGAACAGAAGGGAAAGGAAATTACCTGTTCTGGACTGAAGTGTTGGTTGGATTGTGAGGCTGGAGGCAAAGTACGGTCAAAGATTAATACTATCATTTCTCTGGAGACACTTTAAGGTTCTGTAATGTTACCCAGGAGACCGTCAGATGAAGAGCCAGGACTGAAATTATACCAAGAGGAGCTGTGAGCAGATCTGGTTGAGACGCTAATAGTCAATATTCATATGAGACATTTTGCTGCTTCGGCGCATGGAGTGCAGGGGTGTCAAACATACGGTCCACGGGCCAGAACCGGCCCCCCAAAGGGTCCAATTCAGCCCGCGTGATGAATGAAAAGTACACTGAAAATATTAACAGTTAAGGGTGTTCATACAACTCGGTGTGATATCAAGTGGAATAATAGAATAATACCCTCTAAATAATGACAACGGCAAATTTTCACCTCGGTTTAATATGAAAAAAGGTAAAATTATACTATGAACATTTTTACATTTACAATAAAATGTTAATAACTTGAATAATATGAACTTGAAATGTCCAAAGAAAATTAAGTGCAGTTTTCCCAATATTCTGCCTGTTATTAAATGTTTCGTGGTTTTGTAGATCTGATCCATAATGTACATGTATAAATGACAAGTTAATGTATAATATTGTAAAAACTGCACTTATTTTTCGTAAGAAATTTCTTTTTTTGTTTCAGGTTATTCACATGTAATTGTTCAGATAACTATTAGACTAAATGTTTTTCTGCTTTTGTAGACTCACTGCACTAATAATAAGCTGAGACAGTATAATATTGTTGAAATTGCACTTATTTTTAAAAAAGATATTTCAAGAAATCTTAATTCAAGATTTTTCGCTTAATTCAAGAAAAAAAAATCTGCCAATAGAACATGTGAAAGTGATCTTGGTCAGATTTCTTAAATCATATTTTCCAGATCTATTGTCTATAAATCAGTTCTTATATCTCACTGAAAAGTTCCTCTGTAGGTGATTCTGTCTGATTTTAAGTGTGATGAGATATTTGAACTAGAAATGAGGAAAAACACATTTGGATAGATTTAGATTTTTTCTAGTGCAACAGACAAACAGAATAAACTTACAGTAAATCAGAAAAGGAAAAGTAAACACTACACCTGCTTTTGCCTAATTCAAGTCATTGTAGCCTCACAAAGCTTCATCAAGGTTATTTGATTTTTGTGCCAAAATCCTGCAAAATGTTTGACAATAACAGCCCCAATAGACCTGGAACTAATATTTGAACAGTCGCTATGTGGCACATTTCAACACTCACAGCTACGAAATGTTGAAAAATTCATGCCGGCGTCAGATAATGTGTGAATAGAAAATCTTAGTGTGCTCCCAACAGCTGCATGTCTTTCTGAAACCCCTCAGCTTTCTGTATGAAAACAGGCTTATTTTGTGATGGATGCCCACATGCATTTTTTAAAACGCTGCATAAGGCTTTGTGGGACCTAAAGGTCACCAAACCAAACGTGAACACTGAGGATCCTGCTGCTATTTCATCTGGAAAAGTTGAAAACGGCCACCTGGAGGTTACTACAGTTTAAGAAAACCCAGCAAAAACATCGAATAAAAGAAAATGATGGACATCATGCACAGACTTGAATCAATTACAGAGTTTTTATGACTGGCATTTTTTAATTTTCTTTTTCCAAACATCACATCATCACACATCTAATGTTTACATTAGAGCACTTTGAGTACACATGTATATAATATATACATACACCATAAATATCTCCACAGAGGTGTTTAATCATAGTGTACACACATACAATGGTAGGACAAAGTCTTAAAATTTTACACAATCTGAAATATTATCATGAAATATTTGTGGAAAAATCTTTTTTACGTTTAAAAAGGTGTGGCTGCATTAGACAGATACAAATACAAATTATATTGTTTTGTTTATTGTTTACAAGAAAAACCAACAAAACTAAATTCTTGACAGTTTCAATGTGTCAGTTCTCAACATTATCAGTATCAAAGTCAACAAATAACAGAGAATGTGTTCAAAACCGAACAAAAAATAAATACATCATCAAATGAATATTTAGTAATCCTGTCGTTGGCACACAGTAGAGCTCGAATCCTCGCTGGCATGTTCCCCACCAGCCTTTCACACTGTTCAGGGGTAATCTTGTCCCATTCTTCTTGAATTACTGCTTTGAATTCTTCTTAATTCTTTGGTTTACGCTTTGAAACAGACCTTTTGATAATCCACCACAGATTTTCAATGGGGCTCATGTCTGTGGATTGGGCTGGTCCCTCTAAGACCTGGATACTGTGCTCCTGCCGCCAAGTTCTACTGGCCTTGGATGTGTGGCAAGGGGCATTATCTTGTTGAAACATCCAGTTTTTACCTTGACGGAACAGTGCACGTGCAGAAGGGAGCATGTGGGTTTGGAGGATGGTCCAATACTTAGCAGAGCTCAATGTGCCATCACAGACAGTGAGATGACCGACACCAGCAGCACTAATGCATCCCCAAACCATGATCCTGTCGCCACCATGCTTGACAGTAGGTACTGGACATGCTGGAGATCATGCTCACCTGGCCTTCTGCGTACCCTCACATTAGTAGGAGGAAGCTAAAGCTGGAACCTGGACTCATCTGACCACAGAATCTTCTTCCAGTTCCTGGCTGTCCAGTTCTTGTGCGCCTGGGCCCAATGACGCCAGGCTAACCTCTGTCTCTCATTGATCAGGGGCTTCTCGTTAGCCTTGTAGGACCTTAAGCCATGATCTAAAAGTCAGCCATGTACAGTGCGGGTGGAACACTGGGCACCAGTTTGGTTTGACCACTGCTGCTGAAGCTCCTGTGATGCCATTCGGTGGTTTTGCCTGCACATGCGGATCAGGATGCGGTCATTTCTTGCTGAAGAAACCCTTGGACACCCAGCTCTTGGTTTATCCTCCAAGCTGTTGGTTCGTCTGTATTTCTGCAGAGCGTATCCAACTGCAGAAGGATGGCATCTGCACTTCCTGGTTATCTGGCGGCAGCTGTACCCTTCCTGACTGAGAATCTTCATCTTCAGGTGTGTTTCCTGCGTTAGGTTCCTTGTTTTAGCCATTTTTGTGTCTGAAGAACTTTCAAATGTGCTGGCTTTTTATAGACACGATGCTCGGCAACAAAAATTGTTTCTTTTAATAAAAAGAACGACCTTCATCACTGGTACCAAAATGACCCAATACTTAAAAGTTCTTATGTAGTTTTATGGAACCAATCAATTTTAAGTTTTTAATGGCTTTTTTTGGATTTGTTTAGTATTTTGGCTGTGACTGGACTAAAAGAAATTGCACTTGAAGACCGAAGCGTGATTCTTAATGCAATATTTCACAAATGCACGGGGTGTCCGAAAACTTTTTTCCACCACTGTATAGACATACATAGGGCATGGGATCATCGTATTTTCAGTGTGCGTCCTCTTGGTCTTTAGTCTGTGACATCTGAAGTGTCCAGGTATTCGATCCATTTCAAAAGATCATATCACATCAGATTAGATTAGATTTAGGGGTGCGCGATATGACGATATTAGATCGTGAAGGATTAGAACGTATGGATAATCCCACAAAGCAGAGAGATCATGGAGTGGTCTATGATATGATGACGTCAGAGCCGTAGAGTATTCAACGGTTCTGGATGAGGTGGTGTAGTGGGAGTCACAGCTGACGGCAAAATGGACGAGTTGCTTCCTAAAAAGATCTCCACTTCCATCGTATGGAATTGGTTTGGCTTTTCCCCAAACGACAAAGCACAAAACGACAGTAATTTGCCAAATTTGCACAGACACGGTTTGCACGCCGGATGTCAACACGACCAACCTGTTCAATCACCTGTTGAGACGACATCCCAAACAGTGTGAGAACCAAAAAGACCAGCCACAGCGCAGCCAGAGGCAACAGATGGAGTTAAAAAAAAGCAGACAACTGTAACGCTAGTATTTAATAAAGGCAGTCTTTATTAGAAGAGTAGCAAACGGCGGAAAGAGGGAACGGACGCAATGACTTTACCCTTCAAAACAGTCGAAAATGAGAGGTTCAAAAGACTGCTTAAAGTACGTAGTCGACCTGCGGTACGAGCTGCCCAGCCGTAAATACTTCTCCAGCTCTCCTTTGCACAAATCCCAGTGAGTCTGTGTTTTTTCCCCCTCCCATCCTGTGCTCGTATCTCCTGTTGAGAACCACTGACATAAGGAAATTGTTTGGTTGCACTGTTCAGAAACTGTCAAATTTGTCTCAAAGATCACTGGAAAGAATCATGATATAATTGAGATTGTGATTTTATTTTTTAAAAATTGCGACGTGATATTTTTTCCATATTGCCCACCCCCAATTAGATTAGATCAGGTTTCAAAAGATCATTTCTACACAGTTGAATGCAAGTGGTTTAACTGGTGTGAAAACACAGGAGACCATTAGCAACGTCACCTCCCAGCGCAGGCAAATGGGCCGGTTCCAAACACTTGACGGTAGAATTCCATTAGATTGGCAAATAAACCGAGAGATTGGATTAGGCTAAGAATAAGGCATACGAAGGAAATGATGCAGGAAGGGTAAATTAGAGAAAAAAATACATTTGGGTAAAGCCTGAGGATAGTTTTCATCCCCACTCCTGCAAGTTTATGCTTCCTGGTTGGATATTAAAGCCACAGTTCACCCTGAAGCTGTGTGCAGAATGTAACTTTAGCCCCTCTGATGTATTTACAACCGCAGAGCAGAGAACAGGCCACAGTGCAGGGATAAGGCTAAGTCTGAGGCTAAAGATGCCCTACGGCGGGGGTGAGGTCAAACATGCGGCCCGTGGGCCCAAACGGGTCCGCTGAAGGTCCCAATCCGGCCCCTGGAATGAATTTGGAAAGTGCAAAAATTACACTGAACCCATAAAGACCCACTGTTACTTTTATTTAACCATTCTTTAGTGACTTATCACCTTTTACTACAATATTATCCTCTGTATTTTATGATTTTGCATTGAAACTCATGTATTGTCCTATATTTATTTATTTATTTATTTATTTATTTATTTTGTCTGTTTGTATGAATGTACTACCAAGATCATTTTATTGTGCATAATTCAATTACTGCATTATTTACTAGTTGTGGGTTGAATGTTAAAATTAGGAAAAATGTATTGTTGATCCATGTATTACGTTATAAAGGTGTAATAACACTTGAGGGGTAGGATTAAATAAGCTTCTACTTCTTCCTGCTCCTTTTCGACCATGCAAAATTCAGACTTGCACTCACTTGAAGATAGACTCTGTTCATGGAAAATGTTATTTTGTTTGTCTTATTTTGCTTTGTTTTGTTTTATTTTGTTTCTTTGCATGTTTTACAATACATTAAATTTGAAAAAAAAAACCAAAACAACTAAATTTAATTAACCAATCGTGTCGATTTTCTTTAAATCTCAGATTAAAGTTGGAACGTTATTATATCAGACACATAGAAAACTGAAGAAAAAGTGATTAACTGAACATAAACACAGTGTTTCCGTCCACTGTCACTGATCCAACTCCATGGATAGAAGATGACGGTGTTTCCATGGTAACTACGGAGCCTCTGAACGTCCAAATGGGTCATATCTGATGACCATGAAAAGATGAAGAACTGTATTTACACCAATTATTTCCATGGATTGATAGGATTAGTGGTATCTAACAGTTTAGATCAGTAGATGGTTTGATCGACGGTGGCTTTTTTGGGTTTTTAACGGTTAAGGTATTAACAGTCAAGGATATGAAGCTCATTTTAGCCCAATTTGGTCTGAAGTGGGTTGGACCAGTAACGTAACAGCAGAATTACAGATAAATAATGAAAACTCTAAATTCCAAACTGTAAAATTTTAACAGCCTTTTGTTTGTTACTAAATGTTTTGTGCCTTTCCACTTTGATCTGTGATGCACATGTAGAAATGATAAGTTGAGGTAAAATATTTTTAAAATTGCACTTATTTTTCTGAATCCTTTATCAGGCTAGTGACTATTTTTGGTAATTTCCACAAACATTAAATATGGGTCCAATCCCGGGCCTCAGTGAAGTTGGTTTTCATAAAACTATACAGCGATTCAGACAGATTTTATTGCATTTTTTTTGTCAGTTTATGACTTTATAATGGTTCTTTTATTGCATGTGTTTACTTTTAAGCAAGTGCAATTTGGATGTGTTATGGCAAGAGGAGGGAGACTGTTGTCACGGCAACCAACGAGGAGGTAGATGATGACGTCCAATAACACAATAAGGTTGAAATTTTGAATTTCAGAGTATTTCAATAAGTTAAGAAATTTCAGGTTGTTTATGTTATTCACATTTTCTAGTGAAAGGATAGTTTGTGAATGTAAACATTTTCATCATAGAATTTTCATTTTCTGCATAAAACAAAGTAAGGCAAGTTTATTTGTATAGCACTATTCATACACAGGGAAACTCAAAGTGCTTTACAAAGGCGTAAAAAAAACAAAGACGAAAAAAGCAAGACATTTAAATTACATTAAAAAAAAGGGTGAAAATGACATTAAAATCATCAGAGATAAGATGTGATTTTAAAAGGCATTCACAGAATAAAACAAAGACATTAATTATATTAAAACCATACATTAAAATTAACATTAAAATTAAAATAGAGTAAAGCAAGACATAAAATTAAAGAAGTGCATTTAAAAGACAAGATTGAAAAGAGTTTACTCATAAGCACATGAAAAGCAAAGAGAAAAAATCAGAGTTGTCATTATTTAAAGGCTATTATTTTACTGTTTGGGTCCATTTGGGATCAAATTGGGCTGAATGTGACCTCTGACCTGCAGGAAACAAACCACTGAGTGTTTTCAAAGGATCCGACACAGGATGTTGTGAGACTGAAGCAAACCTGCACCAACCTTTCTTTCTTTCTTTCTTTTTCTTTTTTTTTTACTGTTTACTCATTGTGATATTTTTCATTCTGCTGAAGCCTTGATTCATCCACATACATGACGAAGGGAACCTGAATTTGTTGTTGTGATTGTGTAAGAATGTCAGAGTCACGCTGACACATGGAAGGGCATCCTACTCTTTTTAAACGCCAGTGGAGGACTTGTTTAATAAATGTGTCAAAATGTTCCCAGGAAATTGGATGTTTTATCAGACAAAACACAACAGGAACAGACACACGATGGGACCGTGTGTAGCCAACACTCTGTATGTCGAAGTTTTAAGCCTGTAAAACCTGACCCTTCAAAAACGAGCCACAAAATTCTATTTTTGGGGATTTGAGATGTTTATTAGACCTTTTAACAATGGTCAGTGGATCTGTTGGTAATTGGATTTTCATTACAGAAACAAAAGAAAAACTCGTGGTTAATTGATTTTCGTTTTAAAATTAAAGAATTAAAATTGAATTTCAAGGCATTTTTCTTTATCAGTGTCAAAACAGATAAACCAAATTGTTTTCTCTAATAACAAAAAGGAAGTTAGTGCCTGACCGAAATGGAAAAACGGACCAAAAACACCAGTTTTTTTCATTTTCTGAGACCGGATTTAATTTTCAGGGAAGGAAATCTGGAGTTCGTAGACTTTCGTGGAGGGACTGTGTCTACGACGTCCAGATTTCCTACGAACTGGAGGATTCGTCCAAACCCGTCGTTAGTAAGAATCTTTGTGACCGAGGCATTAGCGCTCTGTCCTTGAAAATGACACCATCCGGTCTCAGAAAATGAAAAAAAATGGCGTTTTTGGTCTGTTTGTGCATTTCTACCCAGGGGGCGTTGGGACCGGGTCGGGGGGCGGTTGGAACGTGAAAGCTGAGAGGGGGGTGCTGAGACTGAAATGGGGGGCGTTAGC
>JAPQRP010000025.1:32609350-32627781 GCA_037367295.1 Apogon hyalosoma
ATACAACATTCACATTAAAACACTGTTAAGACAAAATTATAAGAGCAATTTGTACAATATGTACTAGACAATATATAGGGTGTGGCAAAAAATATTACATCATTTCATCACCTAATAATTTGTTTAAAATTTGTTTGCTCTTGTTACTTAAAAAAGTGTACTCATTTTTATTGTAGTGCTTTCAGGAATAGACACGCCGTTTACTGCAACAGAAAAGGCCTTCTGTGTGTTGAAGTACGCCCAAACTCAGTCAAATGTGAATGAGCAACGTGAACTTGTTAGAAAATTTCATAAATTAAATAATACATTCATAAATTTTTCATTTGAAATTTGTAGAATAAAACATTTAATGTCCAAAATAAATCCTATTAAGTATCATTTCTCCTGACCATGGAGTCACTCTGATATGGACATTTCAAATGATGTCAGTTTTTTAGGGACACCCTGTATAATCAATATAAAAATTGAAGACATATACATAAACTAGCGCAGTGACCTGTTGGGATCCATGGGTTCTAGATGTTTTTGGTTTTTTTTTGTTTTTTTATTTAATCAGATAAACTCCCACTGAGAGCCAGATCTCTTTTACAAGGACGACCTGGCCAAGAGGTCAAGCAGCACACACCATGATGAAAGAGGTGAATTAGGAATGGCACAAAATAATAACAAAATAATAGATGTGGTAGTTTTTCCGCTGTTGTGTATTCATGTATGCTGTACTGCATTTGTCCAGCAGTCACCGCCAAAGCGTTCTGGCCATAGCAACGAGATTGTAAGGCTACTGTATTTCAAAATCACTAATATCTCCCAAAATACTGGTCCCATCAACTTACCGTTTTCACTAGTCTGTTTCTTGACCAAAAATACATAAGTATGACAAACTGCAGCAGTCAGCTCTGTACAGATTTTGTGTGAATCCCTGGACACACACACACACACACACAAAGAGGCCACTTGACTTTTATAATATGGATAATTGTGCAAAAATATTGTTGTTTTATCAAAAATGATGTGGTTACAGATCAGTTACAACACCAGGCTCCATTATAGCAGCTATCTGTAATATTTATACTGTAAAATATTCAAAAGTGACCTAAAATTGTGGTCAGACTGTTTAGAAATAACACTTATGCCATTATATTGAAGATGTTCAAGTTGTTTTATGGGATGTGTAAAGAATTATGAGCCATGGTAACATTTTAATACCATTCTGAACCTCTTGAGCAGGGGGGTTGAACTCATTTCAGTTCAGGGGTCACATACAACCCAATATGACCTCAAGTGGGCTAGACCAGTAAATATAATAATAACCTTTAAGTAAGGTCAATTCCAAACTTTTCTCCATGTTTTAGAGTGAAAAAAGTCAAATTAAATTATGAAAATGTTTACATCTACAAACTATCCTTTAAAAACTGCAAATAACACAAACAACAACAATGACAAATAGGTGCAATTTTAACAATATTCTGCCTCAGTTTATCATTTACATGCGTGCATTAAAACTTCCAGATTTCAGTGGATCTACAAGTACACAAAACATTTAGTAACAGGCAGAATATTGTTAAAATTACACTCACTTCATACATTCATGTTGTTCATTTTTGTTCTGGTTATTCAGTTTTTGTGAAAAGGACAGTCTGTAAAGATCCTCCTGAGATTCAGCAATGCATTTTTGTTCTCTGTAGGAGAAGTTGAATAGTTTTACTTTACTTTTACTTTTTACACTAAAAGAAAAAGAAAAATTTGGAGTTCTTACCATTTATAGGTTATTATGATTGTATTTAACTGATCTGACCCACTTCAGATCATATTGGTCTGTATGTATGTGACCCTGAACTAAATAATTATACATACTTATTAAACTACACCATAGATACATAAGGTATGTATTAGACATCACACAAGGTCTTGTCAATGTAATAAACCTATAAATGACATTGTCTGTTGAAGTTGTTAAAATTCTCTGGACACTACTGCCATCTAGCGGGAGAAGCTGCACTATACAATGACTAAAAAAAAAAAAACTACAGTCACAATGTAGAGAAAAAAACTATCAACTATCTACCTTATTGGTTAGTTCGAATATGTGTATAATATCGGACCAAACATACACAAAAAAACCCAAAAAAAAACAAAACCTCTTGGACCGATACGATTACCTTTAGTCTGAATGTGCAGTTTTCCCCTGTTTTCACAAGATCCAGCTGTTGTTTATTTGGCACTTAACAGTGAACACCGGACGTGATATTTCCCAAAATTCCTCTGCACACTCCTGTCATCTGGTGGCAAGAAAGAGACATTACAATATACTCAATTAACAGGTTTTTTTTTTTTTTACACTGGAACATTTAGAAATATTTTGTATAAATGGACATAAACCAATATATATGCGCAATAACATCAGCTAACCAGCACTTTGTCATTTGTTTTTCAATTCATGTTATTAAAGTATGTAAGATTTAGCGCATTTAATCCCTGAGGCAGATTTTTTCTAAAAGAAAAAAAAAAGCAGACCATAAACAAGTGAACGAGATCTTGTATAAAAAAAAACCCAAAACCAAACACCTATTGTATAAAAACTATTGTTACTACTACTACTACTACAATAGTAATATTATTATGTATTGACATACTACAAATTAGGGGAATATTAATAAGATGAGGGCTGAGTAGAGATTCTAAAGAAGATGTAAAGTACATAATCAAGTTTAAATATATGCATAACATAAATAAATGGCACGCATTAAAAAATACGTTGCCCTAGTAAATGTTCATTAAATATACTTTTTGTATTTTTGTTTCTAATATTCTATTCCACGTTTACTGATTCCAGATCAGATTTACAATTTTGTGGTATCCGAATGTGTCCTGACATCTGATTTCAGATCAGTTCACCTTTAACGTCCGCGCGGCTTTTCTCCTCCCTCCTGAACTCTGTCGTATGTTGATGACGTAACATTAATGGCCGCTCTCGCCGTGCTGTGCGGGATTTTTTATTTTCTCCGCCATAGCGGTTAAATTTTACCGTGTAATATTTGCTGTAGACAGAAAAAAATAATATCAGCGGGCGAGGACAGTTCTTAACACACCAGGGCCGTCTTTAAAGAGCTCCGGGTCGGCAAGGTGAATGAAAATATGTGAATGTTAGCAGGTAGAAAAGTGTAGTTGCGCTGTTAGCTTAGCTTCCGTGCAGGCTGTATTGTTAATTGAAAGACGGGCTTCAGTGTGCTACAGTGACAGAGAAAAGTGGAGATGTCGGGGTCGTTATGTCGTCGAGCTTGTTAATCAGTTGTTCGTCTATATTCACCAATGAAGAATAGCTGTCCGCTGTGAGTAGAGTGCTCGGTGGATTCTAATGTTCTTCGGGTTGGGCCTTGTTGCAAACTCGCGCGACTCATCTGTTAGCAGCGTTAGCAGTCGACCTAAGCTGCAGATGAACTTACGTAGTATTTACAAACTTGGACGTGTTTAATTAAATCCACACAAGTAGGTATACAGTGGGCAATTCTTTTGAAACATTGAAATAAGGTTTTTATTCGTTGACTTAGCATTTAGCTACTCTACTGGATCTGAGGGGTTTTAGTGTTCAGTGCCAGCGTCGGAAGTAAACTAACTTGAACTGCACAATTTGCTGTATGTTACCACGAGAATATAACGCTTAACTGTCAATTTAAAGTATGTTGAAATTATTGCTGTTATTTCCATTCAGGCTTGTAGTTTGTTAGGAAGTTTGGCTGTTTTTACAGGCCAAATCACGCGAAATAATATTAAGTTACAGTTTGTTGTCTGACTTTATGAATGCTTTGCATTATAGAAGTGGCTATACCAAACACATTTAGATTTAGTGTTATGTAGTTATGTTTTGTTAATAATAGTTCATGTTTCTGTAGCATTGCCTATTCCAACAAGTCAGTGGGTAAAATAAGTAATGTCAGTGCAATATACTTTATTTGGTAAATTAATTGTAATGAACAAAAGATAAATGTTGGTGCTGAGATGTAAAGATGTTAAATTCACAGAGTCTTAAAAAGAAGTTGGTGTCCTTGTATACTGTGTCTTACACTGTACTGTTTTCCTGTTTCCAGCAAAATATTCTCCAATGGATACTCCTGAAAGCCCTACCCAGTCCCCTCAGTCTCCAGAGGAGGAGGAGAAGGGCCTTTCTGACAGTGAATTGCTGGATTCTCTTGATGAAGATGGAGACAGGGTCATTTCAGACAGTGAGGTAGTCCAAGAGGAGGAGAACACAGGGTTTGCAGAGGAGGATGAAGAAGAAGAAGAGGTGGCGGTGGAGAGCAAAGAGAGACGTTCAGGATTACAAGAGGACAGGGAAGAGGAGGATGAAGTGGTCCCTGATTTTGTCTCTGACTCGGAGGATGAAGGGCCCAGTGAAGAAATGGGGATGGGACAGGAGGACAAAAACATTGTGCTAATGGAGGAAGACGAGGGTGGGGAGGGGGCTCATGGCAGCCATTTTAATGGGGAGGAGGATGACGAAGAAGAGGACAGAGTGATTGACACCCCACAGTCTCCAGACTCAGAGCCAGAACAAGGCAGAAGCTTCATCACTACCGAAGATGGAGAACGTAGAGAGGAGGAAGAGGAAGAAAAGAGATACAGCAGCTTCAGGAAGGATGAGGATGATGATGAGGAGGAGGAGGACAAGGGTAAGGCTGAGGATGAAGAGGAGGAAGAAAGGCGGAGAGCTGAGGTGAGGAGGATATCAGCTGCTGCAAGGGAGGTGAAGGACGACTCCGCATCTGTTTCCCGAGAGCTGGATGAACATGAACTGGATTACGATGAGGAGGTGCCTGAGGAGCCCAGCATCCCCACACATGAGGAGGAGGAAGATGAAGATGATGCCAAGGCAGAGGGTGAGGAGGATGAAGAGAGTGAGGACAAGAGTAGCAGTAAAAGGAAGGAAAAGAAACCCATTCTCCCTCCATCTCCAAAAGACAATCAGTCCAAGAAGATGGATGGAAGGGGGGAGAGGGTTCGTAGGGATTCTTTCAGAGACAAGAAGAAGGATGAGGATGATGGAGAGATTGATGAAGGAGAGATTGATGTAAGTGATTGTGTGTTTGTCAGAGTGAGCTGCATATTGGACAGTTAAAAGCTGACCGTTAGCCTAGCATCCTTAGCACTTGCTAGGGATGGAAAGCACATCAGATTAATTGGACTATTTGAGACCTTTCTTTCTCTGAACACACTCAATACAACGTATTCACTGTAATATGTTGTGAAACTGTCTGCAGTTAGGACCTACCAGTGGTGCTTTCTTTTAGAGCTGGGCAGTGTGGCCAAAAATGTTATCACAAATATTAATATGCACACAGTATTAATAAATATAAATATTTTCTTATCGGTTAAGAATGATAATTATCACTGATGAAATTTAACATATATGCGCACAAGCAAAACATAAATAATAAAACAAATATCAACAATCATAACAATCTTAGAAGAACAGCACAATAGATCCATTTACATGGCTGAAAAGGGGTGCAACTTATTTAATCCCACCCCCTCTTCATAAAGTATTATTAATATATGTGTATATATATATATATATATATATATATATATCCCTTTTCCTTTTATAGTACTGTTTTATATTTATATACCTGTTCTCACACACCCACACACTTATTCATCCATATACACATACATCTGTTTATACATATACCCACAACATACAAGTACACACACGCATACAAATACAAATTATGTCATCCAGTTCTTGTTTGTATTGCAAGTGAAATCACTATTTGTGGTTTTCAATTATTTGCTAAAAGTATAACACAATGAAAATGTCATAAAAGATCAAGCATGACAAAAACGTATATAATCCATGATTTTATGATTTAATGGTTATTTTCACCTCTGTAATTGAAAGGACTAGAGTTGAAAATGAGTGAAGCTCTCATTCAACAGATGAAGAAAATTACAGAAAATTATATGTGATTTTAAACTGCTCATGGTAAAAAGTTGACATACAGTTGTTGGTTATTTATAGATAAGATATACTTTATTGATCTTCCAAGCAGGAAATTCAAATGTACAGCAGCACAAGGTGGTAAACATCGAATACAATAGAAAAATAAAGAGACGATAAATAGATATAAATACAAATTTGTTAATGTGACTGAAAGAAGTGACAGAATATATTGACAAACTTGTTATTGTGTTTATTTGTTGATATTACCATGAGTGCCATAGATTTAATCAGTAAAACAATATGTTAATCATCTTGAATTTAGTCACAATTGATTTAAAATCATGATTCATGCATGACACTGAAAGGAATTAGAATAAATTTTTTGGCTGCATCAACCAATCATAGCTGCAGTTAACAGGTTGTTTCTGTCACTGCTTAATGTGTTGATTCCTTTTCCGTCTGTGAATCATTCATTTGTTTGTTGTGTAAAATGTCAGAAAATAGTGTAAAATATTGATCAGTGTTTCCCAAAGTCCAACTTGATGTCATCTAATGTCTTGTTTGATCCATTTCATGACTTTTAGCCGCAGAAACAGCATCATATGCATTGTTTTAGGTTAAAATGGGACTCACTGAATGTTTCTATTGCTAAAAAACACAACTGGACTTAAATCCTCCTAGTGACATCAACACGACAAACAATCCATGAAGCGACACTCTCCCCTCATTCTTGACCCATTTAAAATGATTGTGAGCCTTTGGAGAGAGTGACACAAACAAAATAGCATGTGGTGGTTTCTGGTGTAATGTTTGGGGTCAACACAGTGGACATCTTTACTTTTCAGTTTTTACACACACAGGTCATATCACTCAAGATGCTCACATGTGTTCTGATGTTCTTTCTGAATGTGCAGGATGATGACCTGGAAGAGGGGGAGGTCAAAGATCCATCAGACAGGAAGATCAGACCTCGGCCTATTTGTAGATTCTTCATCAAAGGTAAGGAGTGAACGTCTGCTCCTGTTTTACACTACGGGGCCAAAAAAGTTCCACACACTGATATTTCATTGGATCGTCTGTATCCACCGTGGCAGCGTTGAGCTTCTGTAATGTCACGTCTAGAGATCTGGATCTTTTTTCTTCTGTTCCGATTTTTTTTAGGATTAGTTTTGCTGATCGGATACAGACTTTTTACAGTGACATTTTGATTTAAATTTGGAGTCATTCTTTATAGGTTATTGTTCTATTATTTTACTGGAGATCACAATTGGCCTGAATGTGGAACCTGAACTAAAACAACTATGACACCTTTGACTCTTAATAACATTAGCATAATTTTTGCACTTTCCAAATTCATTCTGTGGCCAGATTAGAACCTTTGTTAGGCTGATTTTGGCCCGTGGGCCTTATGTTTGCCACTGCTGTAGTGGGTCTATGGACAGGTCTGTCCAGGGATTATATGGGGGTGCTTTCCGTGCTGTACGTTAGTGATGCGTGGATCAGCAGGTTACTCATGGGTCTGGATGGGGCGGGTCACAAGAATGTCAGGTAATTCCACAAAAGTCCCGCGGGTTGAAAAAACCCGACTTGCACTCACTACCGGACCAGAAAGTGAAACTTATGGATGCTTTGCTAATTCCTCTAAGCCTCCCACTGTTGTGCAGCTAATTCTCCTTTTCCCTACCTTTGGAAACAAAAATTTGAGGGGGCAGGATGTTTATTTTTCTGAAGAAATTTCAGGTTATTCATGGTTGTTTAGATTATTCACATTTTTTTGTGATAGGATAGTTTGGAAATCTAAACATTTTCATTGGGTAATTTTAGTTTTTCATACAAAAATAAAAATAATTTGGAGTTGACATTATTTATAGGTTATGATGATAGTATTTTACTGGTCTGACCCATTTGAGATCATATTGGTCTGAATGTGGGACCTGAACTAAACTGATTTTAACATCCTTGATTGTTCATATCTTGAGTGTAATTTTTGTATTTCACAAATGTATCCCAAGGGTCAGATTGGTCCCTTTGTTGGGCCAGTTTTGACCCATGGGGCGTATGTTTAACACCCCTGAGTTAAAGGGTTAAATCACTGCAACATAATAATCACTGCAGTAACTATCCCAGGATCTGAATTATTTGCTTGGTTAAGTTCAGGTGTGGACTTTGTTTTTTGGCTAGGCTGTGTGTATTTATACAAACAGTTTCTAGTAACTGATTTTACACATGTTTATTTCATGACTATCATAATGTATTATAATTGACTTTAGCAGCGTGTGTGAGTTCATGGTGGAAAAGCAATTGGCAAATGAAGTGTTAATCTCTGAATATGCACTTGAACATTCTTGTGCAGTTTAAAGGGCTCATATTTATCTCAACCCACTTTTGTTAGTCTTTGGTTCATTTATTTGTGTATTTGGACCCTAATAGTTCAGCACAGAAGGTCATTCAGTGCTGTCCTCTCAGGCAAAAACGTGACACAATGAAGAAATAACTGAGCTCCCTAAGCTCACCTGGGTAAACATGTCAAAAAGGCTTTTCCCAGGATTAACCTCTATAGGTCAACAGAAATGGCTCTTTCACAAAAACTACTCCTCAGTATTGAATACCAGGGTGGTCATGGTCATCTGATAACGGCTGCTACTTCACATGCTGTCTCTAGGAGTCTCATGAACTTTTAAATGTACAGAATTATTTTCCAGGCCTGGACAAGTCATAAAAGCACATTACATAGCTTTGAACAAGTCAGAATGTAAAATGTACATTAGTATATCTGAGCAGTGATATTATTTCTAAGGACAAGGAGTCATTTTTTTGTTAAAGCCCATTTTATGTTGAAACAAGGTTGATAGTGGTAAAAGTCAGTTCACCATTGAACTGAACATCAAAGTAAAAATAATTAAAAGAAGTAAGTCTGAGTCAGTGAACTTAATTAGTCAGTAAACGTACTGAATCTACACACAGAAAGGTCTTGGTAGAAACAGAGTTTCACTTTTGAGCTGTTATTTTACTTTAAAGGAAGTTACTCCAGTGGAGATGCCTGATATTAAATATTGGTTCCAGTTTCTGCTGATGTTGGTGTAAACGGATTAATCAGTCCAACTCGATAACGTTTGAATTAATTTCAGGTTTCCCTTCAAAGTTTCTGTTCCTAAAATTCTAACATCTGAATGTTAGGTCTTAAAATATTGCATCAGATTTGATTTTGACAGGTTTTAAAATGTACTATATTATGACATTAACATTACTTTTGCATTGTGGAAATAAATAATACAAACTAAAATACAGTAGGTCTTAAATTGTTTTGATAATGGCCCTGAAAGTCTTAATGTTGAAACCTGCAGAACCCCTGTGTTCTTCTGTCTGTAAAGTCAGACATTTTTCACTTTACCATTTTCATTCAGTCTGTTTGAACTTTGAGTTGAAGGAATGTTTCTCAGTGTTTGATGCCAGTTTGAGTTTGAAGTTTCTGAACAAAAGAGGGCGCTGTTATACTTAATATACAGTTAAGCTCCATTGGTGGCAAACTTAAACCATTAGATCTGGGAAAGGGATTTTATTTAGTATTGATATTTTTCACATTCATTGTCCATTCATGTGGTACTTCTCAAAATGACTTATTTGTTTGATTCCTGTATATGTAGGTCTCATAACTGTGCTTTTGCATCTTATACTGGATGTATGTTGAATTTTGCATATAACCTGAGTTATACAGTATGTGAAATATTAAATATTTGGATTTTTTTAAGCAATGACCACTCTTATTAACTGATTGCATTTAATTTTAAAACATATTCTGCTTGTTTCGTCCAGGAAATTGCACTTGGGGAATGAACTGTCGGTTCATTCACCCAGGAGTCAACGACAAAGGAAATTACTCCCTCATCACTAAACCAGATCTGTTTTCACCCAATGGAGCGCCACCTGGAGGACCACACCCACTTATCCCCAATAACCCCTGGGTATGTCTTTCACAGTGTTCTTTGATTATGTTATAAAGTCAAAAAGTTACATCTTATTTGTCTATTTAACCCTTTTAAGACGATGTGTCTCCGGTGCCACATTCCTGCATATACCGTCATTCAAATTACCGTAACTTGTGAACCATTTGAACTATTGACAAAATTCAAACGGCAACTGAAAGCTGAGATTCAGCACATAATATTGTATGACACATTATGATAGACGCCCGCATTGCCTGAGAGGGAGGGGTGGAAATGAGCAAAGCAGGGCAGACAGCAGCAGGTACATTCAGTGGGAGACAGATTATTTTTATCAGTGTTTTAGTGAGGTTTGAACAGTGTTTTTGCACTGAAATCATTTAAATAATTGTATATAATAGTGATAGTGATGTTTTGGAGAGTTCTGTTGGTGTGTTTTCCCGTGTTTTTGTCGAGTTTTGAGGGGAAAATGAGGGCTACTAGACAGAAAGTGAACAGAGACTATCACACAGAATAAAAATGACTAGAAATAACTAAAAATAAGAACATGGACACTGATTACATGTAAAATAGGTGAAAGTTTTTTACCGTAATTTCATAAAGTTTTGTTGTTCACAGTTATAGTTGTTTTTCATAATAAATATGATTTTAAAAATGAAGCCAGAATTTGTATTTTTTGTTATAATGATGCTGTTTTAAGCATTTATTACGTATAATAATTGTCATTAATTGCCAGAAAATGAAATTTAAGTTCTTCCTGAGAAAAGGTACAAAAGAATTAGTAAAAAAAACCAAACACTTTTCTTGCAAAAGCAGCATAAATAAATCCTGGCCTGTTATAATGGTAGTCTCAAAAGGGTTAAGGAGCTGTCCAAGCTGCTGAAAGAATCCTGAACTGGAAATTATGCAACAAATGTGAAGTGTTATCTGTTTTAGGCCGGGCCTGCGGTGGAGGAGCTCCCCCCGCCACCTCCTCCTGTGGAACCTCCTGTGGAAAGCGCCTGGGAGAGGGGTCTGAGACATGCCAAAGAGGTAAACACTGCCTGGACTGAGCCTGAGCCATGATGACTGATGGTGGCTGTTCCACTCCTCAGACTGTGTAAACCAGAAGTGACTTCAGACTCTGTTTATGTGATTTTCAGGAAACGTTGATACTGTCACAAGGAACAAATGATTAAATTTTGGCGGTGATTGGGGGGGTGTCTACTTTGGTGGAGTTGGTTGGATTAGTCAGAGTACTTTCCTAGTTGTTCATGTTATTCACAATGTTTTTTGGAAAGGATAGTTTGGAAATGTAAACCTTTTTATGTGATTTTGCTCTTTTACAGTAAAACAAAGAGAAAAATTTGGAGTTGTCATTATTTTTAGGCTATGATAGTATTTTACTGGTCTGAGCCACTTCAGATTGAATTGGGCTGAATGTGGAACCTGAACTAAAGTCATTTTGACACCTTTAACTAATATCTGTTAATATCTTTGGTGTAATTTTTGCATTTCGAAAATCCATACCATGAGCCAGATTGGATGCTTTGGCGGGCTGGTCTTGGCCCACGAGCCTTATGTTTGACACCCCTGCTTTGATCCATTTGCAGTTGTGAAAGTGCAGTCTATGACATCAGTGTTTTAAACTGGTCTTTTTGCGTCTCATGTCGTGTCCAACAGGTGCTGAAGAAGGCCACCATCCGTAAAGAGCAGGAGCCCGACTTCGAGGAGAAGCGTTTCAATGTGACCATCGGAGAGGACGAGAGAGAGTTTGACAAAGAAAATGACTTTTTCAGAGAACGAAGTTACCGCATCATCAGAGAGTACGACCATGTTCACATTCTTTCACAGAAGTAGCGGCACAAATATGCCAAGTATGAAGATAACAATGTGTTTTTTGTTATTTTGTGTTTTTCGTCTACAGTGAAATGGACTTCAGAGATCCTATCTACAGGTTAGTCTTCACATTACATTACATGGCACTGTAGTGAGTGGAAATATTGATGTTTATAAACTATAAGGGCATAAATATTGTTAAACATCATGTCCACAGCTGTAAGATGTCCTGTTCATGATGATTTGACATAAAAACATCAGTATTTCCTCAAAGCTTAATGGTAGATTTTTCTTTCTCAGTGAGATGTGAAGAAAGTAGATGGTTAGTTGTGGTAGAAAATGATTATTTACAGTCAGAGCATGAAAAATATTTTAGAAATTTAGAGGTAGAACATTTAAAATCATAAACATGGATTTAAAAAAAAAAAATCATTGTTGAGAGAAATTAAGTCAAAACCACGTGAGATATTTTGGAAGCAAAGATAAGAATTTAACCCAAACTAACCAATGCAGTATTTATCCCAATATAAAACTATACTCTGACATTAGTCATTATTGTTTTGTATCCCAGACCCCTGTTAGAAAAGAAAGACCTGAATTCAACGTGTCCACATACTTTTGTTTACACAGTGTATGTAATGTGATTGGATTCTAAATGTAGGTGCATGTTTAGGTTCAACGTTTAACTGTTTGAATCCACTTAATGATCTGACAGGTTTCATTTAAATGTCCATCATTTCAGATCAAAGCTGAGGTAGATGTGACTGTGGCCTTATGGTTACGTTGTGTTGGGTGTGTAGTGACCCTTACTGAACCTTAACCAGAGTTGTGTTTGTCGTCTGCAGTGATCCATACGCTGACCCGTATTATGACTATGAAATGGAAGCGCTGTGGAGAGGAGGCCAGTATGAGAACTTCAGAGTCCAGTACACAGAGGCTCCGCTCCCATACCACTACAGTGTAAGTCGACCTGGATTATTCTCCACGCATTTAACCCTTTAAGGTTTATTTCTGTGGTGACTTCTAAATGAATTTTCCTGACATTTAACCTTTCAGTGATTCATCATAATTTGATATAGTGCTGTTGTACTAGTGTGTTTTGTCAAGTTTCACTGTTTTTTGTTGGGGGGTTTTTTCACTGTTTTTAGCTGTACTTTTGTGGTTTGTGTAGTTCATTGATAGTTGTATTTTAGCTGTAAGTATTACATGAATGTATGTATATGATATGTAAATCTATATGCAGATCTATCCAGGGCATACACAGATGCAGTGTCTGTATTTGAAGCAGATGATGGATGTTTTTGTCAGTGAAATGAGGAGCTCATCTACAACTAGACAAAGTGAACACAGACTAAATAAGAAAAAGAACATGGATACAGAATGATCTAGACAAACTTAAGTGTTTGAGCACATGGAGAGTAGCTGAAAGTTTATTTCTAGAATCTGATAAAGTTTCATTTTGCACATTTATGGTTGTTTTTCATAATAAATATGATAAAAATTCAAGTCAGTTTTTTTGCCATAGCACACTTTCAAGCTTTTAATGCATATAATAATGATAATTAATGGACAGATATTGAAAGTTAAGTTCTTACTGGAAAATGGTGCAAAATAATTGGCAAAAAACACATTTTCTGACACTTTTATTGCAAAAACAACAAATAAATCTAGACCTGTTATAATGGTAGACCTTAAAGGGTTAAGAGTGACTTAAATACCATTTATTTTCAGTTCATGTTTGAAAAGGCTCAAACATGACAGACCCGTTACTTAAAATAGCTGGTGCTTCCTTCACCTGGGTGCGTCTGTATTTAATGGACAGATATTGAAAGTTAAGTTCTTCCTGAAAAAATAGAATTGGCACAAAAGACATTTTCTGACGCTTTTATTAAAAAAAACACAAAGAAATGTTGATGTCCTGTTATAGTGGTAGTCCTTAAAGGGTGAATTAATAAGAAAACCGTCCATCTCAACAGGAACGTGAACGGGAACGCGACCCCCGAGAACGTCACCGTGACCGAGAGAGGGAGCGAGACCACCGCGAGAGGGAGCGGCGACAGAGAGAGAGGGAACGAGAGAGGGAGAGGGAGCGCGAAAAGGAGAGGCTGAGGCGGAAAGAGGAGTGGGAGAGAGACCGCATGAAACGGGACGAGAAGGATCGGCCGAGGATGAGGCCGCCTCGAGACGCCAGGGAAAAGAAGGACGAGGACAAGCTGAAACCGCGTTCCCCGCTCAATCTGCCGCCCAAGTAAGTGTCACTAATGATGCCTTCAGGTGCTGTTGACAGTACAGGTGTGTTGCATTCAAGTGCTTTTGTTGTTGTAGTGAAATGAAAAATGGCCAACACACAAACCTAAGAGCCCAGAATGTTTTTCTGTGCATCGAATAAGAAGTAAGCTTTTTCAGTGTAAACCACTTAGGATTTATGATGGTATGTCAGAAACTGGACTGGATCATCACTGCTCATCATTACTGCTGTTCCAGCCTGTGTGTTTTTTAGGCTTTATTCTTTGAAGAAAAGGATCTCAATATCTCAGCACTTTAATTCCATACCTTATATTAATGGAAGGATTATTATATCATCAAAACAGAGGCAGAGGTTGATTGTAAATGTTTTGATTTTACTTGTATTTGTTACTTAATCCAGTTAATCTGGTGTGATGATTCAGCAAGACTTGACTTAACCAACATTCACTCCAGTTCCACTTCCCCGTCCCACTCTGGTTTCTGTTGGCTGATGGTGTTGGTTCAAGTACTATGTATAAAGTGATTTTTCTTTATGAGTTTGACAATTACTTGGCTCAGAGCGTTGACATAAGCAGGTTCTCCTGCAGGTATTTCTCCAAACAGACAGTGGGTGGAGTATCGCACAGCTTATGAAACGTCTGTTGGCAGGGTCATGGTCAGATACGACTTTATCTAATCCTGGGCCATTAAACTCATTTTAGTTCAGGTTTTACATTCAGCCCACTTGGATCTCTTAACGGGTCAGACCAGTAAAATAATAACATAATAACCTTTAAATAATAACTATTTTTCTTGTTTTAGTGGAAAAATTAAAAGTGAAATTTTAACAATATTATGCCTCAACTTCTTATTTTCACATGTGTGTTACAACATGCAGATGACTGTGGATATAAAAAAAAGAATATTTAATAACAGACAGAATATTGATAAAATTGCACAGATTTTTTCAAGACATTTCAGGTTGGTCATGGTTGTTTAGATTATTCACATTTTTTGTGATAGAATAGTTTGAAAATCTAAACATTTTTATTGTGTAATTTTAGGTTTTTCACACTAAAATAAAAATAATAATTTGGAGTTGTCATTATTTATAGATTATTGTGACAGTTTTTTTTCTGGTTACTTGAGATTATATTGGTCTGAATGTGGAACCTGAACTAAAATAATGTAAGTTTTGCATTTCACAAATACATTCCGTGGGCTGGATTGGACCCTTTGGTGGGCTGTCTTGGCCCACGGGCCATATGTTTGACACCCCTGAGTTAGTGAGTGAGTGTAGTTTTATTTCAAGCACATAGTCCGATATCAAAGAACCATGCAACATGGTCAAACTAAATTTTTCGGGGCTCGAAAAGGAGTGGGAAGAAGTATAACTTATAGACTCCACCCCCTTTTTACAAACTAATAATTCAATTATTTCTGCTTCCTTTGCTTAAACACACTTTTTTCTGTGTATTTTTACAATAACACAAAGCATCCATACAAACTATTCACATACATTTTTTAGTCACTTCACACACAGTTTTGCATAATCAGCCTTTTTTTAATAGAAACTATAATATTTATGTGTACTTTCATTATTTACTACAAATACAATCATTAATAAATGTGATAATATGTCATAATCATGATAGTCTATATTAATTACAAATAGGCAATACAGAATAATTTATGCTTTTTTTCTATAACTTGATTTTCACTTATTCAGATAATGTTCTATATTTTGTTATTATGCTGGATTTATACATCCTTTGAAATTAAAGGGTTAAGACACTGCAACATATTAATCACTGCAGTAATTATCCAGTGGTTCATCGTTGTTTAGATTATTTGCATTTTTTGTGAAAGGATAGTTTGTAAATGTAAATATTTTTATCTTGTAATTTTACTTTTTTCACCCTAAAACAAAGATGAAACATTGGAGTTGTCATCATTTATGGGTTATTATGTTATTATTTTACTGGTCTGACCCACTTGAGGTCAGATTGGGCTAAATTTGACCTCCTGAACTAAAATTAATTTTACATCCTTGATTTGTTAATATCTTCATTGTCATTCTTTTCACCTCTGAAATTCATCAAATGGGCCAGATTGGACCCTTTGACAGGCCGGTTTTGGCCCACGGGCCGCGTGTTTGACACCCTCGATCTAATCTGTCTTTTTTGTGTTTTAACTTCAGGGGATTATTTATGAAAAGGCCAGTTGAGCTCAACCGTAGAAAACTGTTGTCAATACGTGTTAAATGAGTTGGTTATATGTTAAAGGGTTTTTACCTTTGGTTGTTTTTGGCCTTTGGTTCTGTCTTATATTAAAACTAATGCAAATCAGATGTACAGATAGAAATACAGTATGTAGCCTGTAGTTTTGGTCCTGTTCTTTAACCCACCATCTCAGTTTGATCATCAGTATTTTTCTTTGTGATGGATGTGTTTTGGGGATATGAAGGCTAGGCTTGTTAATAATTATCCTTCCTGAGTTCAGATTTGCACAAAAAATAAATATTGTTGAAATGGCATTGAATTATAGCTTCATCCTATTTGAGTTGTTGTCTCCTCACAGTAACAATGTTAGTTCGATATATATATATATATATATATATATGTAAATTATTGAATATATAACTAAACTTCAGTGCAGCTTAAAGGCTCATTTATGTTCGTGTTACGTATGTAAATAGGTTCATCTGTTTCTAACATTGTCATGCATCACTGCCTTCATACTTCCATGTGTCCTCTATGTTGGAATGAGCGTTCATCAGTCAGTCCACCAGAGGGCACCACTCTTAATTACCATACTGGCTGAATACCACAAAGAAGAGTAAAGTTTAATGAGAAGAAGCAAGATAGTCAATAATAACAAGCATGGCAACGACAGGAGGTTTTACTAATGTTAATATTCAGAGGGTAGTTGTCATAAATATGTCAGTAGTTTTCCACTAACTCACACAGTCGCTCTTTGAAAGCCACAATTTGTGGGAATTGTTCTGTTCAAATCTCAACACTGCCTCCACTGTTCCTGCTGGTACTGCTCTGTTTCGTCCGTCTGGGTACGCATCCGCAAGTTCCCAGAAAACGGACAGAAGTCTACACGTAATGTACACGGGACAGACAAAACGCTCCGTCTGTATCCGTCTGCATGTTTAATTTAATTTTAATAAAGAACTGAAACTCATTTTCCACAGACACAGTGGTAATGCTACTGCTTCCTGATAGGCTTCTTCTCATCATGGTCATACATTTCTGACATACTTTTAGGCTGATGAAAATGTGAGAGGAAGTTTAATTCACATTTTTGTCTCACCGGCCAGTAGACCGTGAACTATTGTGAAGGCATTATGTTCGTCTTTGTTCCTCCAGCAAAACTACAGATTCATTTCAAATATTACTTGTAGCTTTCTTGAGACAATGTCTACAAAGTTTGTTCACAGATTTGAGAAATTTAGGGTTGTTTTTTTTTTTAAATTTTTCATAAATTAAAAAAATTTTTTTACAAATGTACCTTTCCTTCTAATGGTCCATATTTTGATGGTTTATAACATGTAAATGGTTACAGATATCAATATAGTTCCTATTGATCACCAATAGAAGTCATATATGGACTTTGATTGAGTTTATCTCAGTGCAGGAGTGTCAAACGTATGGCCCACGGGCCAAAACTGGCCCACCAAAGGGTCCAATCCAGGCCATGGGATGAATTTTTATTTTTTATTTTATCTGTTTATTTAGTTACAGGACTGTGTATTGACATTAGTTACAAAGAACAAGATGCATGCACCAGATTTAACAGAGAAGCTAATTTCCATCTGTTGAATTTGTGAAATGCAAAAATTATATTGAAGATATTAACAATCAACTAGGCTTACACTGTCAGAAGCGACGGCTAGGGGTATATTCCTGAATGCCCCCCAGTCCTCAACCAGACAGCTATGATGTCATGATGTGAGGCATCCCCAGGTCATGACCTTTCATTTACACTTGATTTGAAGTCAATTAGACAAATAGTTCCAGAGGAATGAATAAAAGAGTCTTTAGTGTTTTTAAACTTTTGAGCGGCCCCTTGTGGCCAATCTACAAATGGTAAATCGTCCAAAATCGAATCAGTTCTTCCTCTGCATGATATTGATTGATGTGGAAAATTTGGAATTTCTAAACCGAATATTTTTCAAGTTATTGCGTTAACATGAAGGATATCTGGCAGCGGCGGTCAGACCAAAAACATAATATCCCCATCCATCCATCCATCCATCATCTGCCGCTTATCCGGGGCCAGGTCGCGGGAGTCTTAGCAGGGATGCCCAGACCTCCCTCTCCCCAGACTCCTCCAGCTCATCCAGGGGGACCCTGAGGCGTTCCCAGTCCAGCCCACAGACATAGTCTGTCCAGCGTGTCCTAGGTCTTCCCTGAGGCCTCTTCCCAGTGGGACATGCCCAGAACACCTCCCCAGGGAGGCGTCCAGGAGGCATCCGAAACAGATGCCTGATCCACCTC
>JAPQRP010000025.1:32627881-32645670 GCA_037367295.1 Apogon hyalosoma
GGTCATGACCCAAAGCTCATGACCATAGGTGAGGGTAGGAACGTAGACTGACCGGTAAATCGAGAGCTTCTCCTTTCGGCTCAGCACCTTCTTCACCACAACAGACCAATACAACGTCCGCATCACTGCAGACGCTGCAGATCGCCTGTCAATCTGACGTTCCATCCTTCCCCCACTCATGAACAAGACCCCGAGATACTTAAACTCCTCCACTTGGGGCAAGACCTCCCCACCGACCCGACACTCCGTTTGGGGATATAATGATGTTGAAATTATTTTAGTTTAGGTTCCACATACAGAATTGTATGATCTAAAGTGGATCAGACCACTTTAACAACGTGAAATGTCTTAAAAGAAGTGGTTTTATCAGTATTCTGCCTGTAATTAAATGTTTTGTGCATTTATAGATCTAGTGCAATCTGTAAGTTATAATGTACCTGTGTAAATGATAAACTGAGGCAGAATACTGTTAAAATTCCACTTATTTTTCTTCAGAAACTTCATGGTTGGCCATGTTATTCATATTTTTTAAAGAATAGTTTGAAGTTGGGTTCTTCTATGAAACTCATCCTAAAAATAGGACATGGGGCTAAAAATTCAAACCAGATGTAGACGAATGTTATGAAGCAAGTTTGGAAGCACTTTGGGTCTATTTGAAAAATAAATATTTACTGAGATACAAGAGAAACAATTTTTCAGATAAAACACATTTTTATATTATTTTACATTATTTTTAATTAAAATCTGCATGTAACATGGTCAAAAGGACATGAAAATTACACACTACTGTTTTTAAGAATATCTCTTAATTCTTTCCCAGGTACATTTTGGGAATTGAACTAATTATGCAAGGCAGAGTGTTTCACAAAAATGACCACTGTTGTAAAGTAATTTGTGATTTATTTGTCTTTAAATGGACGGTTCTGCATGTAACACAAGTGGACACGATGGGTTCCACACCAAACCTGCAATCAGCCGTAGACTGATGAAAAACCCACATGTGTGGATTAGAAAAACCACTAGGATCGACACATTGAACATATTTAGAGTCTATAGAAGAGCATTTACAGCCATGTTTTCACATCTAATGCACTGACACCTAGGCAGATTTAACTGTCCATATTTGGGGCATATTTTTGGACCCAATATTTGATTATAAATTTATTAATTGTGGAATGGATCAGAGCAAGAGGATAATTTTAGTGCTTTTATCTGAGGTCATCATTAGGTCCATCCTTGGGGAAATATGTCTACATTTGCCTTTTATTTTTGGGTCTAAAAAGCTGGAAAAGTGCCGGGTACCAAAATGTACCCAGTTTCATAGACGCACCCAAATGTAAACATTTTCATAATGTAATTTTACTTTTTCGACTGTTGATATTTTACTGGTCTGGCCCACTTGAGATTATATTGGGTTGTAAGTGTCCCTTGAACTAAAGTGAGTTTGATGCCCCTGCTCTAGTGAAAGTACCACCCACTTCTATTGGGAGATTGATCTCCTGCATCAAGACCACGGGACAAATTCAACTGGGGATTGATTCTCGACAGAACATGCCGCTGACATACAGGAACACTGGAACTATTATTTGCTATTAGATGCTGTGGTATTTATTTAAAGGCATGTTTCTGCTCTGGTTGCACTGCATGTTTCTTTCCACAAATATTTCACACCACCATACCAATTTGTTGCTAAAATAGGGAATCATTCAGTCTTCAAATCTATTGTCCATGACACAGAAGGTAGTGTCACATTTTTCCACTGTTTTTATTCACATGCAAGGTTTATGCCATTGAAATTGTGCAACTGAACACTTCTTTTATCATCAACCCTGGAGGCAACAACAATGCACATGACGTCCACGTTACCTGCATTGCTCAGAAAGCGGAGGTAACACCCATGTTGTACTTTTGTGCCCACAGAAGTGTGACGTTAACTACTTATGCAACGATACCTGCCAAAAGCAACAAGGAAACACTAGCAGTGTGACCAGTTATTTATGTTTATGTGCAGTTTTCCATGAGTAACAAGGTCAATGCAGTGCAGCTTCAAAAGACCAATCAACCTTATCTTATAACTCCTAAAAATAGATGCAGACTGGGTATTAATTATTGACTGAGTTTAGAATAGAACAGATCTTTATTGTTACTGTCACAGGAACATGTGCAAAAAAGGACTGTATAAAAAATATCGCACAAAGTACAGAAAAATGTAGGCAACGTATGAAAGCTATAAGAGAAAGATTAAACATACATATACTACTAAAGTACTACAACACTGATAATGTACACAAAAAGCTAACTCTATTCTACAGATGAGAAATATGTACAACACATAATATATACAGGGTTATACACAGGTATACAGATATATACAGGTTTAATTTCCAATACAACATTGACCTGGATTTTTAAATAACAAATGCATTTCTAAACAATACATATTATACACATATACATATTGTCTTAAAAATGACAAAATTACTAACATTTGTGATCAAATGGAGAAAAGGCAATAATCCACTGTAATCTATGTCATTGTTTTGGGTGCAACTCATTTTGTCATAATTTTACTGTATTTTGTAAATTAGTCATCAACAATTCTGAGTATTATGAGTGTCAGCCCTGCAATGAACTGGCGACTCATCCAGGGTGTACCCCGCCTTTGGCTTTAGCAACGCCAGTGACCCTAGTGAGGATGATACAGGTTCAGAAAATGAATGAACAAGTATGAGTGTTTTAAGTGAATATGAAAATAACTGACAATGACAGAGTTGGAAAAACTTTGCCTCTGTTCATGGACTTAAAGGCTCTGAATGGTCATAGAAATTATACAGGATGTCCATAATGTCTCTTTACAATTTAACAAATTCAATTCAAAAGAAAATGTATATACAAATGTGTAGAAATGATCACAAAATGAAAAGTAGATATTGATGTTTTTTGCCTCATTTTAATACACCTCTATATGGACATATGATCAGTGTTTCCCTCAGATGTTCTTGGTCGTCCACATCCAACACTGCCCCTGTCCCCATTGAAAAATCACCTCAGATGAATTAGCTATCTGCCCTGACAAGACTATTTCTCTGCCTGTGGGGGTCACAAAGTTTCAGAGCTCCAGAGGGTGTGGCTACTAAATAGCTTGATATTTTTAAATACGGACAAAATATGTTTTGACTGGGTTCGTACAGACTTTTGATTGTCTTATTGGGTGTATAAGTATTTTTCTTTAACAAATATACAAAATACACAATACACAAATATATTTTTCACAGCTTGTAACCTCAATGCAGACAAAGCCTCGTGCCCCCTGGGATCTCTGGTGCCCTGTTAAGGGGGGCATGCACCCCAGGTTAAGAACCTGTGTCCTAGAGGATGCCCAGAGGTCAGTTAAAGGAGTGACACACAGTGGAAGTATTAGGTCTGGGATGTGTCCCTCTGCATCGTTGCAGACAGGAACTGTTTTAGAAAGGGGCATAAACGATCTGTGACCTTTTGTGACGCCTGGTTGTATATCGTTGTGATGGTTGTATATAGTTT
Organism: Apogon hyalosoma; assembly: GCA_037367295.1. Classification (NCBI taxonomy): domain Eukaryota; kingdom Metazoa; phylum Chordata; class Actinopteri; order Kurtiformes; family Apogonidae; genus Apogon; species Apogon hyalosoma. The sequence continues at coordinate 32,631,422 of JAPQRP010000025.1, forward strand.
TTTGAGTTGTAAAAATGGTTCATTGAATGTGTTTGTTTCATCATATTTGTGACACCAGATTGTTTCGGAAACAGTTGTATGTAGTTTTCCTTAAAAATGCCTGAGTTGTTGCCTGAATTTTCATTTAAATATTAGTATATAACTTTATTATTTGCTAAATTTGTAATCATTGTTTTGAAGTTTTCTATTTATATGTTCATTCTAAGTTATGAAAATGGTCCATTCAGCATATGTTTGAAAAATTTTTGTTTTTTTTCTTCTCAGATTTCATGTTTCCTGTGATTTTTAGGTTCAGTGTGTTAATACAGCATGACAAATGAATAAATACAACTGTACAGTCACACAGGTGAGGTTGTAGTGAAAAAAATGGGACCAGAAAAGGCTAGGTAAATAGTTTTTTGATTAAAGTATTCTAAAAATAGCCCTCACCCTTCCTGTTTTTCTACTAAACAACAAAGAGCTAAATCAGATCCATCTCCTGATGTTCACTTTCCGTTAAAATAAACAATGTGCTTTTATAGAAAGCTCCTTTGGTCTATTAATAAAACTCAAAAGTTGTGCAAACATCCTATTCTGTGTTCCACTGTGTGAGTTTAATGGGTTTATGTGCCCATTTTCCCTCTATCATTCCTTCCTTTATTAGAATAAATATTGGAGATCTTAAAATAGAATCTGTGTTGTGGTGCTATTTTTAGCTGTGTGGGTGGTGCTTAGACACGCTCATTTGTTTACTCTTGCATCACCCCTGTGGAATTTTTTCATTCACTTATATTAGCCATAGCCTGGTGGTGTGTATTTACAGTACTGGACACCCACTCTGTCATGTTTGTCATCTACATGATGATGCAAGTCACCTGGCATGTTCTGACACTGATGTGAACACTTTAATAAAGGGTTTGTGCAGCTGCTCCCATTGTCTACATGCAGTTCTTATCTAAACGGTTTCTGTTGAAATAGTAAATCAAAACATCGTCCCTGTACAGGCTGAAAGACCTAAACCAAAGCCATTGACACATCGACAACATTCCAGGTGTCTGTAACTCAAGACTACTTTTCCAGTGGGGAATATCCACCTGCACCTTCATTTCCTTCAGTAAATATTTAGATACTGGCTTAGAGCTAAACACTTGAATTTTGCTGTCTTATTAAAAAAATTAACAGCAATTCATTTAATCTGGAAATTCCCACGGGTGTTGGCGTTAAATGTCTTAATTATGTAAAAATCCAGCACCTTCCACTTAAACTGGATATTTTTTGGTCATTATTTTTATACTTTTTTCTTACAGAAGGTACTTGTTGATGTCAGTGTCCCACCTGAGTATGTCCCTTCGGTAATCGTGGCAGTCTAAATGCCAAACTCCAGCCTTCAAACTGCACATTATTTCTCAATTGGCTGCTGTCAAATGTGTCAACTCTGAGCCAAAGCTTTTGTTTTATTCTTGGGTTTTATAGTTGCGTAATATACACAGTGGATAGTAAAAGGATGCACAAGGACTCATGATGTTACCTAGAAATCCCCACTTTTTAGTAATATACATCAGTCATTAATATACTTGGTCAACAAATGACCTGAAGTTTCCATGAGTCTCATGAAACCCATTGTGCTTTGCCTTAAATTTAATTTCGAAATGTAACCAAACTGTCATATTTGCATAGTTTCATTGCTCATGTCATCTGACTCATCACTCCTTGGCCTCTGCTTTAACTTTGTCAGACCTGTTAATCACCTTTTTATGTTCATCTTAGCCCATTTTCTGTATTAGTGATGGGGGAAAGCCACTGGTTCAGATCTTTACGTATGGGGCAGTGCATGGAGTCCAACTATGCTGCTGTTGACTGGCAACATTTAACTGATGTGTATCAGCAGGAAACCATCTGAGCCACCCCACCAGTTTTTTCCCATAAATATTATTTTAGCTGTTGTGTAATCCTCCAAATCAAAATGAATGTTTGTTTAGAACAGATGTGTCAAACCATATTCAGCCCAGTATGATCTAAAGTGGATCAGACCAGTAAAATAATACCATAATAAACTAAATAATGTGAACTCCAAGCTTTTCTCTGTTTTAGAGCCAAAAAAGTAAAATTACTTGAAGGGAAATCTTTACGTCATGAACAAACTGAAATGTCTTTTTATTATTTCTTTTATGTGTTTTATTTGTTTGTGTTTATGTCTGTACAACACTTTGGCCAACTGTGTTGTTTAAGTGCTTTATAAATAAAACTGACTTGACTTCCACCATACTACCCAACTCTAACCAGTTTTGTTCCATATTCTCAGCAGGCCGATGGAGCCTCCGTCAAAGAAGGAGGTCGTTCCAGTCATGAGGCGACCAGATGAGTGGAAAGACCCGTGGCGCCGGTCCAAATCTCCCAGAAGACGCCCCGGTTTGGGATCCCCGCCCCGGGGACGCCGCCGACATCGGCCCTCGGGCTCCTCTGTCTCCCTGTCCAACTCATCCAGGTGTGAACTCTTCATTACTTAGAATCTGAGTAAATTGAGGCAAGTCAACAGCTTTATTCTAAGACATGGAGTTGTGTGAAGATGAAGAATGTTCTAGTGCTTGAAATCTCAGCCATGAGAATGGTTTCAGTCTCATTTTAGAATTTGAAATCTCATACTTATCGTTAGCCTCAGAGCATAGTTGCCTAAGTCATCCACTATATGGACAAAAGTATGTGGACACGTTGAATTCAGGTGTTTTTTTTTTCTAATGGGTCTGGGATACAAAACAATGATGACTGTCAGAATATAGTTTTATATTTGGATAAATATCATAAATATTGATGTTTTTTTTTTTCCTCAAATCATCATGAACAGGACATCGTACAGCTGAAGCCATGAAGTGTCACAATATTTATGTCCATATAGTTTATAAACATTAACATTTCCTTTTAAATTTCATGAGAGATTTTTCTTCCAGAATGAGATGAGAAGAAAGTAGATGGGTAGTTGTGGTAGAAGATTATTACTTACAATTGGACCAGGAAAAATATTTTTGAAATTTAGAGGTAGAACATTTAAAATTATAATTAAGATAAATTAAGTAAAAACCATCTCTGGGGCATTTTGGGAGCAAAAGTAACAATCTGAACCAAACTAACCAATGCAATGATATTTATCCCAATATAAACTATATTCTGACATTTGTCATTATTGTTCTGTATCCCAGACCCCTGTTAGAAAAGAAACACCTGAATTTAACATGTCCATATACTTTTGTCCATATAGTTTGACTTAGGCAATTATGGTATGAGGCTAATGACAGACAGCCTAAACTACATAGAGGTCTGTAACAGTAAGATCAAAAGGAAACACACAAGTAAGTAAATTTTATTTATATAGCACTTTTCACAGATAAAATCACAAAGTGCTTTACAGTTTAAAATAAAATGTAAACAACACAACAGTTTATAAAACCTGTAATGCAACATTTGCTATGATCAATGAGTCCATGTCAAACCCATAAGTAAAACTAAAATGTATGAAAAAGGTGACTTCCCCTGAGTGCAAAGGTGGCCATGATAGTTTTGTGTGTCACACAGTGACGTCTGAAATGATTAGAACACATGACCGATTAACCTTTGAGGTGCCAAAGTCGTAAATATTGTAACATGTAGCGTAACTGAATGAAACAGACCCTAGCTCAAGGTAGAGTTAATAAATCTTGTTACCACCTCCCACCAATAAATGTCGGACATGTACCCCTTCAATCCTAACACCGTTTCAGGGCCTGTTTCTATTCAAAGTGAAGAAGAAAATCCAGTTTGAAAGGTGTGGTCCTGAGCTGGTTTAGTAAGTAAAGTTTATCTAAGTAACTAAAGTTTATTTAGTTTGTTTTGATAGTTTAGGACAGATTTGGATACTTTGCTGCTTGGCTAAAAAGCTACTAAAACTTACTGCATTTTACTTCCTACTAATGTTTAAGCTAATTAATTTTAAGGGTAAGATGACAAAAAAAAACAAAAACACAAAGAAAACTTCCATTTAAATACGTTCACAGTTCAATTTAACTCAACCCAAGTTATGCAGTCCAATATGGCTGCCACCCTGTGATGTCACAATATGCAACTTAGATGAGTACATTTACTCCCATCATAAACTTTGGGTCATACCCAATATTTGTCTCATTTACAGTATGACTTTATCTCTAACCATTTCCAAGCTACAACATTTTGGAATCTTGATATCAAAATTGAATATTTAAAAATAAAAAAACTCTGACGCCTGAAGGGTTAACCCATTTAGGACGATTGTGTCTCCAGCGCCACAATTTATCACATATTGTCATTCAGATTACCTATTAATTAAATCCAGACGTCATCTTTTAGCTGAGCTTGGGTTCTTCTATTGGTCTATAACACATTAGGATAGAGATCTGCATTGGCTGAGGGGGAGGGGTGGAAGTGGGCGGAGCATAGAGCAGCAGAGTGCAGTCAGTGAGAGAGAGATGGAAGTTTTTTTTTTTGTTTGTTTTTTTTTGTTTTTGTTTTTTTTTACCTTTAGCAGTATTTTAGTGAGATTTTAGCTGTGTTTTTTTGGTGAATTCTTGTAAATAATTATATATAATAGTGTTAGTGCTGTTTTGGAGTGTTCTACGAGTGTGTTTTTGCTGAATTTAGCAATTTTTCACCTGTTTCTCATTGTTTTTCTCTGTATTTTTACGGTTTGTATTTTACTTTTACATTTTAAGCAGTTTCTGATGCTGTTAGCAGTATCCAACATGCCGTTTCAACTTTTTTTGCTTTGAATTTGTATTTATGCATTTATTCATTTATTCATTCAGTTTTAACTGAACCCATGATTATGACCAGCTTGGAGACGACAGGTGAAAATAAGTTCTTTAGTGAACTTCAACACATTTACAATGACGTTCATGTGAATTGTCCGTGGAAATTAAAATACAGTTCCAGGCTGTTACGTAGGGATTGTATCATTTGCTTTAAGTCCTTTTTAATGTCTTGTTTATCTGTCTCCGAAGCCAGGATGCAATCACTGACATGCGGAAATACTGTACATTAACACAATTAGTTTAACAAGTAACTCATCTGACAGCGAACGTCTTAAATTAATAATTGCCCTGGATGACATCACATCGTGTGAGGTAGAGTCATCACATAGCAGAGGAATTTGTTGGCTTAATCCTGGGTCTTTTTGCAGTAATGCACCTCAGAAATTGACAGGAGCCTTCAGAAATTCCACGGTTAAATCAGGCTGAAGTTGACCTATTAAATAACGCTCCTCACAGGGTTTCAGAGGCAATTCATCCAAGTTTGTTTTCCCATCAGTTTGTGTTTCCTCTTACCTCAAACCAGGGGTGTCAAATGTTTGGTCCGCATGCCAAAAAGCGGCCCAACAAAGGCTCCAGTTCTGCTCATGGGATAAATTTGTGAAATGAAAAAATTATACTTAAGATATTAACAATCAGTGATGTTAAACTCATTTTAGTTCAGGTTCCACATTCAGACAAATATGATCTGAAGTGGGTCAGACCAGTAAAATAATATATAACATAATAACTTATAAATAATGACAGCTGGGTGCTTCTATGAAACTGGCACTTTTCCATCTTTTTAGACCCAATAATAAAAGGTAAATGTAGACATATTTCCCCCAGGATGGACCTTATGATGACCTCAGATAAATGCAAAAAAATTCTCTTGCTGTGATCCATCCCAAATTAATGAATTTATAGTCAAATATTGGGTCCAAAAATAGGACCCAAATATGGACAGACAAATCTCCCTAGGTGTCAGTGCATTAGATGTGAAAACATGGCTGTAAATGGTCTTCTATAGACTCATGCTCCTCCTTGTTATTCTTGTTCTATTTTGTTCTATGGCGTGTTCCTAACATTCAAGTTTCATTTCAGTCTAATTCTTGTGCAGAATGTCCTGAGGGGACACTGGAAGACACATTTGGTCTGAAAAGGGAAACTCATTGTATGATGTGACCACATCTACCTGCATGACATTATTACCCACAGTGCAGCTTTAAGGTTCAGTATTATGCTGAAATAGTATATCGCAATTGTATTCATACTGCAGTGTATGGGCCTAAATTATGAGTTTATCCTCTAAACAAGGCGTGTCAAACATAAGACCTGCAGGCCAAAGTCAGCCCGCCAAAGGTTCCAATCTGGCAAAGTGCAAAAATTACACTGAGATATTATTAAGCAAGAGTTCCACATAGACCAATATGATCTAAAATGGGCCGCACCAGTAAAATAGCATAATAAACTATAATGACAACTTCAAATTTTTCTCTTGCTTTTAGTGTAAAAAAAAAAATGTAAAATTGCACATAAGTGTTACATTTATCCCACAAAAAATGTGAATAACCTGAACAAATATGAACAACATGAAATGTCTTAAGTGCAATTTTATCATAATTCTGCCTGTTATTAAAATTAAAACTAAAATTAGCTTGAGCCCACCCAAGATCACAACTCCACATATTCTGGGTTCTGTTATCAGAGAGCCTTATCCCGATGTCCTCTGTATTCAAATAGAGGATCTGCATACAGCTGGATCCTGTTTAATAAATACTCTGTGACGACATATTGTATGCGGAAACACTTTGTACGTGTCCTGAAGTCGTAAAGTGGCGAATAGCATCGTCTCGTTTATGTCTGTGTTTACATGGTTCTGTCACATCGTGTGTGCTCGGATGTTTGAGGAGAAAACATCCTGTCGAGTGACGTAGAACGCAAGACTGAGGAGGAAAGGATTTGTCATTGAAGCCGAATCGTGATCTGTCCTCTTTCACTTCCCAGTGCTTTGGTGCTGTCATATTGTCACCTCTGGGAATTTACATACACTGTATGGACACAAGTATGTAGACACGTTAAATTCAGGTGTTTCTTTTCTAACAGGGGTCTGGGATAAAAACAGTAATGACTGATGTCAGAATATAGTTTTATATTGGGATAAATATCATTGCATTGGTTAGTTTAGTTTAAATTGTTATCTTTGCTTCCAAAATGCCTCAGAGATGGTTTTGACTTAATTTCACTCTAATTCTGATTGTTTGTTTTTTATCCTTGACTATGATTTTAAATGTTCTACCTCAAAATTTCTAAAATATTTTTTGTGCTCTGACTGTAAATAATACATTTCTACCACAACTAACCATTTTTCAAACTTTAAAGAATTTTTTTTTAATGTTTTTATCTCAAATCCTCATGAACAGGACATCTTACAGCTGTAGACATGATGTGTCCCAGTATTTATGTCCATAGAGATTATAAATATCAATATTTCCTTAGAGTTTAATGGTAGATTTTTCTTCCTCAGTGAGATGTGAAGAAAGTAGATGGTTAGTTGAAATTTATTATTTACAGTCAGAGAATGAAAAATATTTCAGAAATTTAGAGGAAGAACATTTAAAATCATGACCATCTCTGGTTTATATCATTAACTTTGCTTATAAAATGCCTCAAACTAACCAGTGCAATGATATTTATCCCAATATAAAACTAAATTCTGACATTAATCATTATTGTTTTGTATCCCAGATCCGTTGGAAAAGAAACACCTGGATTCAACATGTCCACTTACTTTTGTCCATATAGTGTATCACTGTGTGTTTGGTAAATATCACTATCACTTGTATTTGAGATTAATTTTGTAACAGTTGAATTTTCTCTTAGAACACATCTCACAACTTTAGAGGCCCTTTAAATGTAGTCAGCAATGATGAAATCTAAGAAGGTCTGTGTTTGGTGGTTTAGACATATGTTCTTCTGGTCTAATGTGTAAAGTTGACTCAGATTTTAAAGGGTGTGTTTTATAAGTAGACAGAAATGTTTTGGCTGTACCGGACAGAAGACTCTCCAGAAGTTCCTAGATTTGTTTGCTTCTTATCGTCACAGAAAACAAAGCCGTGTCTCAATCCTCTTCCATGTCGTGTCTCTGTTTGTGTTGCAGGTCTTCGTCTCGTTCTTCATCCTACACGGGGTCTGGGTCGTCACGTTCTCGCAGCCGTTCCTCCTCATTCAGCTCGTACTCCAGCCACTCGTCACAGCGCAGCTCCTTCAGCGGCAGCCGCTCCAGGTGGACCACCAACTCTGAACACTACAGTAGAATACACACTGAACTCTAACAACACCTCAGTCAGCATCAGTGGACACAGAGGTTCAGGTTAATACATTCATTACAGCTGTAGTTCACACACTGTAGTTTTTAGACCAAGACCCAAAAGGGAAGTGTAGCATCTGCTTTGTGACTAAATAAACAAAATAGTAAACACTGAACAAAAATGAAGAACTTGTCAACAAAATGAACAAGACAATCCAGAAAATTCACCAAAATGAAACACAGTTAACAAATTAATGAAGGAAATTAACAAAATAGACACAAAATGGTGAAGAAAACAGAACAAAAATTAACAGCTTGTCAAGAAAATGACCAAAACAAAGAAAATTAACCAGAATGAGACAAAATAATAAACGACAACAATGTCATGAAGAAAATGGGCAAAAAGTAATGATATGATCATGAAAATGACACAAAATGAAGACAATGAAGAAAATCAAAAATGAAACAAAATTATAAAATGAGCAAATCAATCAAGGTAATGAACGAAAATGAAACAAAATGATGACGAAAACTGAATAAAAATGAACAACTTGTCAAGAAAATGAACAGAACAATCAAGAAAATTAAACAAAATGATGAAATCAGCAAATTAATATGGGAAATTTGAAAAAATTAAACAGTGACCAAAAAACTGAACAAAAATGAAGAACTTCTCAAGAAGGTGAACAAAATCTTGTACTTGTTACAATGACTATAAAGATATTCTATTCTATTCCATTCTACTCTATTCTAAAACAAAGAAAATTAATGAAAAAAAAATGAAAAAATAAATCAAGAAAAAAAATAACCAAAATGAAACAAAATGAAGAAAATTGCACAAAAGTGAACAACTTGTCAAGAAACACAACGAAGATTAACCAAAATGATCAAGAAATTAACAAATAATGAAATTAACAAAAGCTAAACCAAATGATCTGCAAAATTTAACAAAAAATTAACAACTTGTCAAGAGAATTAACAAAGCAAAGAAAATTAACCAAAATGAAATAAAGACAAATGAAGAAATGACAACAGTATAGTGAAGAAAATGGTCAATGAGCTTAACTGTAGAATATAGTTGCAAAATGTTTCGCTCTTTTTGTACATTGTCAATATTTTTCCTGTATATATTTTCAGTATAATTTTGTGTGATATTTTTGTGCACTTCAAGTGTTTGCTGCTAAACTGATTTTCATTGTTCCTTTCTTCTAATTCTGTTCTGTTCTATTCTATTCTATTCCAGCACTGATCACCATAACATCGCTGTATGCTGTTATCGGGTATGAAATGAAACTACATCCTTCTGACCTTTTTATGTTTGATGTCTAGATCTCGATCCTTCTCCACGTCTCCTTCACCAAGTCCAGCAGCACAGAGGAATGCGAAGAACCGACCGGACCTGCCTCCTGTTCCAGCTAAAGGGTAGGTGTAAACATAGACCTGTTTCATCCACAGTCAAGCATGATTATTGAGCTCAACTTCATTTGTGTTTCTACACACAAACACATTCACCGTAGGTCAGTGATGAAGCTCAGCACATCAGGTTCACTGCACCTGGAATGATTACTCTTCATTAGCTGTAGCAGTGCATGTGCTCTGTTAGCATGCTGCACTATATGGACAAAAGTATGTGGACACGTTGAATTCAGGTGTTTTTTTTTCTTACAGGGGTCTGGGATACAAAACAATCATGACTAATGTCATAATGTAGTCTTATATTGGGATAAATATCATGTTGATTATTAATATTGATGTTTATACCTCAGATCATCATGAACAGGACATCTAACAGCTGTAGACATGATGGGTCCCTATATTTATGCCCATATAGTTTATAAACATCAAGATTTCCTTAAAGTTTAATGGGTGATTTTTTTTCCTCAGTCAGATATGAAGAAAGTAGATGGTTAGATATAGTAGAAATGTTTTTGTTTTTTTTTTCTTGTCCAGCATCATAGCAGCTGAATGGTCATCTAACTGCCTTCTGGTGTTGAGCAAATTTGCTTTGCCAAAGGGAACTTCCTAATGTATATGAGGCTCCCCTTGATATTCTATTGTTTTTATTATGAGTTTGGGGGGGGGCAAGGAAGAAGAAGGTGCCAAAAACCCTCACAAGAATATTTCAACACTATTATACACAATAACAACCATGGTGATGACCACAATAGCAACAGCAACCAGAACAAGAACTGAGCAAACTGGGCAAAAAGACAGAAAAAAAACAAAAAGGGCATAAACAGAACATCACAAACAATGACAGTCCAGATGATACCTGCAACAAATGCACACAACGGCAGTTATTCACATTAATCTGCGACAGAGTGACTGCATCAGAGTGAAGCAAAGAGAATGAGGTGATGTCAGTGATGAACACAGCCATGCAACCACAATCACACCCCCTCCAAGGACCAGAGACCGACTAGAAGGGCCCCAGGGCCCGGCCCCCCAGCAGACACCACAGAGAGGGGGGTCCAACCCACCCCCCCGAAGAGGCAACAGCGAGCCCGCCCCGAAGAGGGTGTGGTAGAAAATTATTATATACAGAGCACGAAAAATATTTTAGAAATTTAGAGGTAGTACATTTAAAATCATAATTATGGATACAAAAACAAACAAAATCAGTGTTGAGAGAAATGAAGTAACAACCATCTCTGAGGTATGTTGGAAGCAAAGATAACAATTTAAACCAAACTAACAAATGCAATGATATTTATCCCAATATAAACTATTCTGATATTCGTCATTAATGTTTTGCATCCCAGAGCCCTGTTAGAAAAGAAACACCTGAATTCAATGTGTCCACATACGTTTGTTCATATAGTGCACAGGAGTCAAACATACCACCTGTGGGCCAAAATCAGCCCGCCAAAGAGTCCAGTCCGGCCCATGTGATGAATTTGTGAAATACAAGAATTACACCAAAGATATTAACAATCAAGGATGGTAAAATCCTTTTACTTCAGGTTCCACAAACAGACCAGTAAAATACTATCATAATAACCTATGAATAATAACAACTTCAACTTTTTCTTTGTTTTTGTGCAAAAAAGTAAAATTACATTAAATGTTTACATGTTTTACAAACTATCCTTTCACAGAAAATGTGAATAACCTGAACAAATATGAACAACCTGAAATGTTTTTAAGAGAAGTGCAATTTTAACAGTATTCTGCCTCTTACTAAGTGTTTTACGTGTTTGTAGATCCATTGTGATCTGTAATTTGCAATGTATATGTATAAATGATCAGCTGCGGCAAACTATTGTTAAAATTGCAATTATTTTTTCTGTAGACATATCAGGTTGTTTGTGTTATTCACATTTTTAAGGGAACATTGTAGATGTAAACATTTTCAAAATGTAATTTTTCGGGATGTCCTAATCCGATTTAAAGATCATGCTGTGTCATGCTGAATGTCATGTTCTGCTGTGACATGTCAAATGAAAATAAAGCTAATCTAATCTATCGGCTGCTGATGCGGCATTTTTTTAGAAGATCAGATTAGATTTAGTCACAAGATCGGGTCGATCTGGGTCCGGTTCTGGGGGGGGTAAACAAATGTCCTGCCCCCTCAAATTAAAGTTTCTGAAGGTAGAGAAAAGGAAAATTAGCTGCACATCAGTGGGAGGCTTAGAGGAATTAGTAGTGTCTATAAGTTTCACTTTCATTTTCTGGTCCGGTAGTGATACACAAGTCGGGGTTTTTTTTTCAGTCCACTGGGCTTTTGTGGAATTACTTGACCCGACCCAACCTGCCCCGCAAATTCTTTTTACCCGCCCCAACCCGACTTGCGAGTAACCTGCTGATGTGCGCATCACTAATGTACGACACACAACACACCCCCATATAACCCCATATAATACGCACTACAGCAGTGGTAAACATATGGCTCACAGGCCAAAACCGGTCTGCCAAACGGTCTAATTTGGCCACAGAATGAATTTGGAAAGTGGAAAAATTATACTAATGTTATAAAGAGTCAAAGGTGTCATAGTTGTTTTAGTTCAGGTTCCACATTCAGGCCAATTGTAATCTCAAGTAAAATAATAGCATAATAACCTATAAAGAATGAATCAATCAAAATTTCAGTGTAAAATGGTGGTATTGGATCGGTGTCAGATCGGTATCGGCAAAACTAATCCTAAAACAAATCGGATCAATAGCCAAAAAAAATCCAGATCAGGACATTACTAGTAATTTTACTTTTTTTAGTGTTAGTGTTTTACTGGTTTGGCCCACTGCAGATCATATTGGGCTGAATGTTGCCCCTGAACTAAAATGAGTTTGACACCCCTGATATAGTGTATGACTTGTGCCTGCTCGAGTGCATGCTTCAACAAACAAGAAATGCCTTTCCCCCCTAAAGCGTTCCGTTGAAGCCTGGTGCCATGCCTCCGCCTCGTAGGGACGCCAAGCCTCCCATGAAGAAAGCTCCCAGTCCTCCTCCACCCAGTGGACCGCAGGGCAGACCACCCAAGCCCATGACAGAGGGAGGGAAGCCCCCCCCCAACCCACGGGAAGCCGGAGGCCCAGGTTCCGGGCCGCCTGGCGAGGGACCCAGGAGGCCGATGCCACCACGGGAACCCGGAAAACCACCAAACCCGCGAGAAGGCAGGCGGAAAGAACGGCAGCATGTTCCCCGCAGGTAGGTGACTGTTCGCATCACACTGAAAGAAGGCCTTAATTATCCTTAAAGCTGATAATTAATCCTTAAAGCAAACAATCAAAAGTCTTTAAAATCCCACAGACACAATAAATGATATTTGTATATTTTGTTTGTATAGAATTAGTCCAATGTTTAATTATTGTTGATCATTTCATCATATTGGAGATGGGAATCGAACAGTTATTCATGGGTGGGGGGTCAGATACAAGCTTTAGCAGCTTGATCATTAGTAACAGAAACATTATTCATGGACAAATGGAAATGGAACGTAAGTGGATGTAATCATGGTTTAGACTGGTTCAACGTGAGGTCTGTTGGACTGTTATTTATGTGAATGGAAGGAATGAAATTTGACCAAAGAGAGAATGTCTTAAAAAGTCATAAATTTGACTTCATCAAACCTGCAGATACCCCATTTGTGTATTTAGCATATTTTTTGTGTTTTATATTATATTCTAGCATATTTATATCCCCGAATGCAGTGTCGGGGATATTATGTTTTTGGTCCGACCGCCGCTGCCAGATATCCTGTGTTAACGCAATAACTTGAAAAATAGTAGGTTTAGAAATTCCAAATTTTCTGGGGACGCCTCACATCATGACATCATAGCTGTCTGGTTAAGGATTGGGGGCGTCCGGGGATATACCCCTAGCCATCACTTTTGACAGCTAGTTTTGTCTAGTTTTTGTGTATATTTGGAGCATTTTAGTGTATTCTTTTGTGTATTTCTACATATTGGTATACAGTACCTATGAGGTCTGTTGGACTGTTTTTTAAGTGAGTGGAAGGTCTGAAATTTGACCATAGGTCTTAAAAAGTCCTAAATTTGGTTTCCTCTGACCTGCAGATATCCTGTCTATACTATTTCTAATATCACACTCACCAGGGTTCCGTTCAGCATAAAGTGTTACTAGATGTGTCATAAAACCCAGCAGATTACAGATGGTTTGACTTTGAATCATCCCTGCGTCAGGACTTAAATGGGTCATCATGCTGTGAGGTTCAATGTCAAGCCAACTTAGAGAAAACTCCCAGAAAATGTTGGATTCTTGATGAATTTGTCACAGAGTTGAGCCTAAACGGCTATGTTCATTTGTGGGGAAAATCTGAGCCCAGCCCTTGTATTAAGTAAAAACACTTTTATTGTTTTCAAAAATGAAATCCTGGTCAATTTAAATTGGCTTTTTTGACTATAATTTCCACAACAAATACTGTTAAATCACAAAGTTTAAACAAATTTATACCAAATAACATCAATGGATTAATTTAAAAGTATATAATGAAAAATAACCGATTGCCTAAATATTCAGTTGGGATTTTTTGTGTCCTCCAGTGACTTGGAGTTTTGTTCTGTTTTCATGATGTAACTGTAACCAGAAGTACTGATAAACCAGTTAGCGGGCCTTCCACATACAGGTTTATTTACTTAAAGGCCTCGTGCAGTGGCCATAAAAGTTGTGTTATTCTGCACCAGAATGCTTTCAAGATTGTAAATAAATTGTC
>JAPQRP010000025.1:32688639-32716559 GCA_037367295.1 Apogon hyalosoma
CCACAGGATGACACCCTGGACCAGGTCCACAGGATGACACCCGGGACCACGCCCACAGGATGACACCCTGGACCAGGCCCAGGACGTGTCCAGATGGACCTCCGTGGCGCTGACTGACTGACAGACACTGGGACGCCGTGGACATGTGCAGGCGCCGTCCGGGGTCGTGGACGGACAGGACGCCGAGGTTCCAATACGCGAGGCGTTTTCAACGTCTCTAAACAATAAAACATGGAAACAGCTGCTTTTCCAGACGTTAAAGGTCCAAACGATCCCTTCACTAACGAACTAATCGTCTAAAACTGGCTCTGACAGAACACACCGTCCTCAGGGTTTGGCACTGAACCTCCTCCCATGGTTTGGTTTTTTGTTTTGGTGCATTATGGGTAAAATCCACCTGGGTCTTCTACTGCCTAAAGGACAGTATCACATGTTTTCACTAAGTGCTCGACTGTTGAATAAAACCCCAAACTTACATGTGAATGGAGCTGGTTTTAAAAGGATCACTTATGGACTCGGTACCGTTATCGGTTTACAGTCAGTTTGGGGTTTTATTCGTGTTTAGCAGCGGTGGACGTCCACTGGAGCCGAGGTCTTCACATTAAGTGCTTCTAACGTGGATTCGCTGATGTTTCTTGGCACCGTTTTCTATAATAAAAAGCACAAAATGTGGTGGTTTTAACCCTTCTTACAAAAAAAAATAAAATAAAATAAAAGCCAACACACGAGGCCGTTGGCGTGGTTCACGTAGATGAAGGTTCCACTAATATTCCCTGATGACGGACTGAGTTTAACAGGCACTGGTCCATCTGAACAGGACAGACTGTGTATGAAGGAGCATGCAGAGGCAGCTCCCCCCGGTGGCCAAAGGCGGTACTGTCCACAATCCACACTGACCTTTGACCTTTAGCTAAACACGTCTTCATGAAGGTGATTTATGTCCAGTTAATTAATTTTAAGTGTTCAGAAGGAACTGGATCTGATTCATGTAGAACATGGATGTTAAATCAGTTTAGTTCAGGTTCCACATTCAGACCGATATGATCTAAAGTAAAATAAAAACAGAATAAACTATAATGACAAAAGCTTTACTGTTTTAGTGTAAAAAAAAAAAATTAAATTATGAAAATATTTACATTTACAAACTAAAAAAAAAAAGACGTAAATAACCTGAAAAAAGAAATTTCCTACAAAAAAAAAAAAATCAGTTCAATTTGCTCAATATTCTGTCAGTTGATCATTTCCACATGTACATTAGAATTACAGACCACAGTGGATCTACAAATACACAACATTTAGGAACAGACGGAAGATTGGTTCAGTGGAATTTGGAGTTGTCATTATTAGGTCAGTTAAAGGTCATTCTGTTATTATTTTACCTGCAATTTATTTATTACTTGTGATCTAATTGTGTTCAAATTCTTTTATCAATAGTCGCTTTTCCATTGATCCTCAAATTGCGTGAAAATAACTTGCGCATAAAAATTTACCCAATGGAAGAACGACAATTTTGCCAAAACTCTCGTTTCTCGATTAAAAGTTTTTGCACTGGCAAGAGGTGGTTTTTCGGGTGTAGTGCAAATAGTATATCACATAAAACCGCAACACAAAGACCTTTGTCTACAACTAGTCACGTGAATTAAAAAAAAAAAAAAAAAAAAAAAAAACGGATGCTGACGAACGTTACAAGAGAAGAAAAAGAGTTTTAACAGAAACATGGTGCGGTATGTGTGAACACACCAGGAAACGGAATCAGATTTTAATTTAGTAGGAGATAGAGGGGTAATTTAGAATAAGGAATATATCTGTAAATCAACACCATATTTACATTCGTCGCCATGTTAATGGAATGACTTGTGTCATCTCATGATAAACAAATGATCAAATTTGTGATTTAATGGGAAAAAAAAATTACGCACTTGTTTTTTGGACATTTCATAAATATCGGTAAAGTTTCGCTCATATGTCCAATGGAAAAGCGATTATTGTTTGTTGATGTCTTCTTTACAAATTCATCCCGTGGGCCGGATTGGACTGTTTTTTGCCGTTTTGTCTAAAATCTTGTGTAAAACCAGGATTTCAGCCTCAGTTCTGTGTCCGTTTGAAGGTTTTACATGGATTATTAGTGGAATATCATGTCCCGTGTGAACGAGCGGCGCTGCAGACGGACGAGGGAGCGGGAGGACGTTTGACTGTCGGTCACATGGTCCGAGTCCTGAGAGCTTCAGTCGTTCACTATTTCCACATAAACACAAATACACAACCACCTACACACACACACACACACACACACAAATACAACAGAAGAACAGTTGCTATAAGAATAATTTGTTATGAACTGTAAAATAGCTTCATGATCTACAGTCAGTGGTACTTTTGGGCGTTTTGTGTATTCTTAAGTACTTGAACCGTTATACTTTGTACACGATAGCAGCAAACATCCTTTTGGTAAACGGGACGAGGACAGACAACGTTCGGATTCACCACCAACAGCGTTCACGTCTCACAGACAAACAGAGGACTTCATTACACATATGTACAGGAGCTTTACACATTTGGTTTGGTTTGTGTGGTCGGTCGGGGCTTTGACGGGCGGGTGGAGGAGGGGGGGCGGGGCTGGACTGACCACGCCCCTCATTCAACTCAACAACGTCCCATTGAAATGACGGACACGAATTCACAGAGGACAGGTTTGAGACTGACGTGGGCCCTGGTCGCCACAGTCAGCAGACAACAAACATCCACCCATCCATCCATCCATCCATCAAACATCCATCCATCCATCAAACATCCATCCATCCACTCATGAGTTCATGTCCATTTTTCTTTTCTTCTTTTTCTCCTCCGTGGAAGTGAATCAGCCAGCATGAATAAAATAGTAAAATAATTCCTCTGATTTATTTGTGTTCATATTATTTTAACACTATGTACAGTCCTGCCACTGCTCGGCCAATGAGGACGCAGCGAGGAAGGATGGAAGGAAGGAAGGAAGGGTCACATGAGTCTTGGTGGGACACTGGGGGGGGTTCAGGGGGGTCTGGACTGATGGGACGTGGAGCTAACGTTCTGCCAAAACCTGATTTAGAAACGCCCCGTGATTCACGGAAACCTCAACATCAATGTATTTAATCCACATTTCAAGGTTTGGCGTCAGAAAACGAGACAAAATCGTGTTTTTTGAGTAAATGAACATAAATGAATGAAGTGAAAGATGCAGAACATTTCACATCTTCACTGATATTTTGATAAACACGTCTTTCAATAAAAAGTCATTCACTGAGCCCTTTTAAAAGCACTTTTCTGCTAAAATTAAAGATCATCTCTCATTTGTTTCTTTTTAACATTTCTAAGGATCAAGGAAAACTGTTTTTCTCATTAAGCCGTTTACTTCCAGACAAATTTGAGGAAATAGTCTTTAAACAGACTGTCTCCTAAACATTTATTCTTTTTTCATTCGATTTACACAGTTTCAGATGCTTTTTGTGAATCTGTGTAATTTCAAAGTGGAAAAACAGTTTTTTTCCCCAATTAAACAGTTTATTTCCTTACATGAATTTGAGGGAATAGCCTTCATAAGAACCTATAAAATCAGCTTTTATAAAGTTTCTGTGCTAATATTTCTGCGGTGTGAACTTTTTTAAAGCATCCGCACAGAAATAAAACGGTCAGAAGTGTTTGTTTGTGAATCACGGTGCATTTGTAAACGTACGTTCTGTTTGTTTCAGCAGAGACTGAGGTCGACCCACCAGAGGATCAGGGACAGTGTTGGAATGGAAATGTATGAGGGATCTGTCAGCTGGATCTCCTCGTGGTCTCCTTTTTGTGGGGCTGGCGGGGGGTCAGGGTCGGGGCTCCAGGGCCCAGCCGGAGGTGAAGGTCACTGGGAGGTGACTGGAATGATGACCTGAACGGAGGCACTTGTACTGGAACCAGCAGAGAGAAGCAGCATGTGTGAACTGAGCCTGGCACGAGGGAGTGTCCTGCTACAGCCCCGCCCCCCTGGAGGTGGCGCTCCATCCCTTCCTTCCTCACGGGGCTCCCTGGCTGTTGGAGGGTCATGAGGAGTCGGTGCACGGCGAGGGGGGCGGGGGACACAGGTGGAAGTAAGAGCGCTCCGTGGAGGGGGAGGGGGGGCAGCTGTCCTCAGCCGACAGGTACTGGGAGCGCGGCGTCGGCGGCGGTGGGTATGGGTCCGAGTCCGAGTTCAGGTCCATGTAGTACTTGTTGTGTTTTCCGTGGCCGCCGTGGCCCACGGCCTTCCAGCGGCCCGCTGACGACGGCAACCCCACCGGCGGGTGGTGGGGGGTGTAGTCGCTGTCACACACGTCGGTGCTGCATGGCGTGGTGGGCGGAGCCACACCTCGAACTGGGTGGTACGGCCTGATGGGAGGAGGAGAAACAAACACAGAACATGTGATGAAATGATGAAAACAGATTCAATTTTACAATGTTTTAAGGTTTATTGATTAGATTAGACTAGATTAAATAAGATTAGACTGGATTAAACTAGACTAGATTATATAGAACTTATTGATTCCTAAGGAAATTAAGGTTCCAGTATCAGCACAACAATGAATGTACACATTTAAGGAATACTACAAGAAAATAGTAATAATAAGAACTTTAAAAACAGTAGTACAAAACAGGCAATTGCACATTAGAAAGTACTAGTAGAAATAAGAAATAATATAGTAGCAATAAAAATAAATACGTAATTAAGTTCTAATATTATAATATACACAATATTATATATCTTAATTATAATAGCTCAATAATTAAAGGATAAAAAATACTTTATCAATAATAATAATAATAATAATAATCAGTAAGAAAATTTTATTAACAACAACAAACAATTGCAACCTGGATCATCAACATGAACCTCAGTCTGAATGTGTGGTGTGTGTGTGTGTGTGTGTGTGTGTGTGTGTGTGTGTGTGCGCGTTACCTGTATGATCTGGTGGTGGATGGACTGTTGGAGGAGTAGAATATCTCTGTGTTATACAGTGAGCGGTCGGTCGCCGGGGACGGAGGAGGGTTAAGGATCTACAACCACAAAACACACAACATGTCAGAGATACTTCAGCATGCACACAAACAGGGTGTGTGTGTGTGTGTGTGTGTGTGTGTGTTGCAGACCTGTGGGTAGAAGGCTCCTTTGGTGGACGATGAGCTGCTGGACGACGCTCCGGTCACGTGGTTGCGGTCGTACAGCGGCGCTCCGCTGCTGCTGCTGCCCATCAGACTCACTGAGCTCATCATGGACTTCCCACAGGAGATCCCTGAAGGACAGGTCACATGATCAGACCACATGACATGTCACGTGATCAGAGGACACACAGGAGACCAGCACCAGGTCTCCAACGTCCATCAAACATCTTCTGGTCTGTGGTGATAACTTTCATCAAAACTGAGGTGGCTCATGAGTCAAATCTACTGTTATTAATACTGGGGTTACACTTTTATTTAAATTATTACTATTATTAGTCTTATTTATATTATTACTATTATTTTATTTATATTATAATTATTAGTCGTATTTATGTTCTTACTTTTGTGAGTCTTATTTATATTATTACTATCATTAGTCTAACTATATACTGTATTTTTATAATGAAAAAATGGACAGTTTCAAAAACACACATTACAAACAGACGTGTGGATTTTGTGATTTGATGCTTGTTTGGTCTAAATTTTGATACACCAACATGCATGAAAAATACACAAAAGAACACATTAAAATATGTTCGAATACATTAAAATCCACCCAAAAATATACTAGAATACAACAAAATACATTCTGAATACACAAACAGGTTATGAGCAGCTGTGATGAAGCCAAATTTATGTTTTGTTTTTTTTTATGACATTTTTAATGGTGTCTTTGGTCAAATTTCATTCCTTCCATTCACATTAATAACAGTCCAACAGGCCTCCCAGTTTTCTTATTATTTGTATAAGATGAAAACAAAAGAAAAATGTGTCTGAAACAACACGTATCATGAACAGAACACTGTTAGCCTCATAGCATAATTACTTAAGTCATACTTTTGGATGAAATGTGCAATTTGCAGTATTAGGAGAGTAAAGTTACACAGATTTCACAGTTTGGTCCAAAATATGGCTTATGGCTGAGGACACGTGTCATCTCTGATTTTGTGATTTAATGCTTGTTTTGTCCAAGTTTCGATGAAGAAAATGAATAAGGTCTGAAATGTTCCGTGACAAAATGAAAATAATGCTGGTCTTGAACTTCTCTAAACAACAAAAGACTGACATATTTTGGGTTTAATGTGAAGTGAATAAACATCACAGACAAAAGATATTCATGCTAATCATCGTTACTGACCGACAATAACCCTGACTGATATCAAATGATGCTGTGGGACGACTGTGGCGAGCGTGGGCCGTGGTCGTACCTTGGAAGGTTCCGTGCTGGGAGTTGCTGGGGGCGATGAAGTTGAGGGGTACGTGAGGGGTTCCACTGATGTACTCATGAGGGAAGGTTCCACTGGGGCCCTTGTAGCGTCGACACACCACCCTCTGGCACACGAAATACGCCCCCCCGATCACAAACACCAGCAGGATGATGGCGATGACCGGGCCGATGGTGTTGGGACCGGTGTTGGGGACGCTGGACGACGGAGACACGAACTCTGCAGAAGACGACCACAGAGACGTTTAGGAGACGTCGGGGGGCAGTGGTGAATTTTCCACAGAAGTTACATGTGTGAATGTTTGCAGGTTTTTCTCACCACATGCCAGCTCATCAGAGCCGTCGGGACAGTCGGAGTAGTTGTCACACTGTTGTTTCTTAGTGATGCACTGGTTGTCTCCACAGCGGAACTGATTAGGAGGACAGATGGCTGCAGGACGGACAAGATATATGGCATCAAGATAAAGCTTTTTAGAGGGGATCTGTAAGTCAGTCTGATGTCTTTGGTCAAATATCAGACCTTACATTCACATAAATAATAGTCCAAAGGGCCTCAGAGTTATTACACACCAACATGCACCAAAAATACACTAAAACACACAAACAATGTACTAAAAATACGCTACAATACACTAAAATTATGCTAGAATAATATAAAATATACAAAAAATATGCTAGAATACAAATATCCCAAAAAAATTACACTAAAATGTTAAAAAATATACAAAAATGAGCTGATACATACAAAAACATGCTAGAATACACTAAAATATACACTAGAATGTAAAAAAAACACACTAAAATATAAAATGCATTAAAATGCACTAAACATATACTAAAATACACTAAAAATCTGCTAGAATACCAAAAAATTACACTAAAATGTTAAAAAATATGCAAAAATGAGCTGAAATACACAAAAATATGCTAGAATACTCTAAAATATACACTAGAATATTAAAAAAATACACTAAAAATGCATTAAAACACACTAAACATATACTACAATACACTAAAAATGTGCTAGAATACAATAAAATATATAAGATATGCTACAACACACTACAAATATATACAAATATACAAAAATATGGTAGAATACACAAAACAATGTACTAAAATGTAAAAAGAAAATACACTAAAATGCAATGAAATATGCAAAAAGAAAAGCAACAATACACTAAAATACACAAAAAAATTTAAATATGCTAAATACACAAACAGGATATGTGCAAGTTTGATGGAGTCAAATTTATGATTTTAAGACATTTTTCAAGGCATCTTTGGTTAAATTCCAGACCTCCCATTCACATAAATAACGGTTCAACATGCATAAAAAATACAATAAAAAATACACAAAAAAGGCCATAAAATACAGAAAAAATGAGCTAGAATACACTAAAATACACAAAAAAAAAATGCTAGAACACAAGAAATTGTTGGAGGTCAGGCTAAATACGACCACTTTGGTTTATAGAAGCCGTTTTTAACCTGAAACTGTAGTTTTTCCTGCTGTTCATACTTCATATATGTCCAGATTGGATGTAAATGCATATGTGAGGTCATTAGAACTTAAACCAATAATGAAATATTCCTGAGCATTCAGCAGTGATTAGAACCTGCTACCGTCCACATAATGAGAACATGATGCCACCTACTCTCACAGTCCTGTTCATCAGAATGATCTGCACAGTCGGGTTCTCCGTTGCAGCGTCTCTGGGCGTCGATGCAGCCTCCTTTATCACATTGGAACTGGAAGGCGGAGCACACCGGACAATTCTCCTCATCGCTGCTGTCGTCGCATTCAGGATATCCGTCGCACCTCCAGGCCATGGGGATGCAGTCGATCTCACCTGTGGAGCAGGTGAACTGCTCTGTGGAGCAGGTGGGCGGGTCTGAGGGAAAAAGGGGAGGAGCACTGAGTATCATGTGACATTAGAGCAGCGAGATATTAAAAAAAAAGCACAAAAAATACACTAAAATGCCCTAAAATATATTTAAAAAAAAAAAAAAGCACTAGAATACTCAAAAATACACAAAAATTATGCTAGAATACACTAAAATGCACAAAAACATCATGTTAAAATGCACAAAAAATATGCTAAAACACACGAAAAAATACACTAAAATGTCATAATATATAGAAAAAATGCACTAAAATACACAACCAATATGCTAGACTACACTAAGATAGCCATCAATACATTAAAATCCACAAAAAATAAGGAAAAATACACTAAAATACACAAAAAATGTGAGAATACACTAAATGAAGTCAAATTTATGCCATAAATCTCATACTGTCTGAACAAAAGGGTTAAATATTAAGAGTAAAGGGAGGTCACACTACAACCAACCGCTTTGGTTTATAGAAACTGTTTTTTTCCATTCAACTTCAGTTTTTCCTGCTGTTCATTCTTCACATGAATCCAGACTGATAATATTTATGGGGATCTAAACATCTATTGATTATTTTGGTTTTCTCGTTTACCCGTCGTCATGGTAACTCACCTCCACAGTTCAGCAGGTCCTGCAGTAACACCAGGTGCATGGGACAGGAGCATCGCGGCGTACCGTCACCCTTGGCGATGCAGATGTGAGAACATCCTCCGTTGTCACGGGAACAAGGGTGAGATGCTGAGGAGACAGAGGAGAGACGGTGTCATCAGTAGACAAGTGGAAAAACAAACTCCCTCGTCGGCTTCAAACACTTATACTTTAGTCATGGGTCAGCTCGTACCAAACTCCTGCGGGTCCATCTCCTCCACAGCGTGGATGGACGTCAGGTAGGAGATCCGTCCCTGAATGCGCGTCCGTCCTTCTCCGGTCAGTTTGTCCACTCGTTCAATCATCTGCTGCTGCCGATCGATCCAGTACAGATGTTCTCCGAGCACCGTCAGGCCCATGGGCTGCAGAATGTTGGAGTCCTGGAGGACGATGCGGTTGGCTCCTACCAGACCGAACAAAGAACCACATGAAAATGAAAAAAAATCTTACAAATGTTTACATTTGACAGTGACAAATCATCTTTTTCCTTGTTGCACCAGTTGAGCAGCAGGGGGCAGCACAGAACACCATCTGACCAATGAGTTCATTCTGAGTCCTATCCCTGTTACATCTGAACAGACTCAACAGACGGTGTCATTTTTCTAAGTGGCAACAAGTAAAGTGTATCTGATTACTAAACTGTACAACCTGAACCATGTGTTTCATGTTTTTTCTACCAGGGTTTGTTAAAGAGCATCATAAATTGTATTATTATTATGATGATTATTATTATTACTACTACTACTACCTCTTTATTATCACCTTAGTAGTTCTGCAATAATCAAACTGATATTAATATATATATATATATATTAATGTTTAAACTACTTTATTATTTATTTCCACTAGTACTTTCTTATGGGCAACTGCCTGTTTTTTAAATATTATTTTTAGAATTTTTCTTTCCCTTTAGGTCTAGTAATATTTATGTGTACCTTCACTGTTGTGCTGATACATTAATAAATTACTAAATTCCTGAAGGACCAAAAAAGTTCTGCCTAATCTAATCTAATCAATCTAATCTAATCTAATCTAATCTAATCACATGTTTTGTGTGTCATTCAGAACACAGTTTAATTTCAGAACATAAAAGTTTCTTTTATTCCTGGTTTTCCTTTTTCCAGAGGTAGGATGTACAGTTTAAGGCGAATTCAGAGTAACAGCATCTGGAAAGTGTTTGATGAAGACACTGAATGTTTTTGTCTCCATTTGTGTTTCCTCACCTGTCAGGTCACTGCTCTCAATGCGCTTGAGGTCGGCATCCACCCAGAACAGTTTTCCCAGTTTGTTGTCCAAAGCCAGAGCGACTGGTCTGATGAGTCCGGTGGTGAACAGGGACTCCCTCTCGGTTCCGTCCAGACTGGCTCCTTCGATCTTAGCCGAGCGCTCCTGCACCGTGGTGAAATACATGTACCTGCAGAGGACGCAAAGACATTCAGTCACAATGTAAACCCACAGTCTGTCCTGTCTGTTCTGGGACATCTTTCACTTTTGCAGAGCTCTTCAAACTCACCCCTTCTCAGCGTTGACCACGATGGCCCGGGGCTTGTCGGTGTCGTCCTTCAGGACCACGCCCACTGTGTGCCCGTCCATCCTCTGGACGTTGATGGTGTTGGACATCTCACAGGTCCAGTAGATGTGGCGGCTGTAGGGGTCCAGGCTCAGGTCATGTAGCTGGTTCTCCACGGCCTGAGCGCCGCTGCTCAGAATCATGGGAGACTGGAAACGAATGCAACCACAGCATCAGCTCAGACTCACTTAAACATGAACACCACACAGATCTGGGACATGGTGGATTATACTGTTTACATGCTCAACTGAAACACATGAGTCAAACATACGACCCGTGGGTCAAAACCGGCCCGTGGTATGACTTTATTAATATCTTCAGTGTGATTTTTGCATTTCACAATCAATGTAGTTCAGGTTCCACATGCAGCTCAATATGTTACCTGAACAAATATAAACCTGAAATGCCTTGTACCAATACTCTGCCTGTTATTAAAAGTTTTGTGTATTTATAGATCCACTGTGATCTGCAAGTTATAATATACATGTGGACATGATAATCTCAGGCAAAATATTGTTATGTGTTATATTCTCCAGAAATTGGAGAATGATCAGAGTTTAGTGTGTATATAAATGGGCTCAATACAAACATACAAACTCTGAGAGAAAACCGATAATGGACAGAAACACATAAATCAGGGTTTATGGATTATCGTATTTCTGGAGAGCATGTGAACACATCAGATGTGATTATTACAATTATCTTATTAACACTTATGAGCTTTTTATGGTCATGTAAACAGGCTCATTGGTGCAAATGATCCAACAAGACAAAAACAATGTAAAAATACAAAAGAAAAATTACATAAAAGATGTAAGAAGACATGATGAAATTATTATTTATCTACATTTCTTTTAATTATATTGATAATATTTGTCTAGTATATATTGTACAAATTTCTGCTGTAACTGTTTTAAAGAGTGTTTTATATACAACTGTAACAATAATTTCCCCTGGGATTAATAAAGTATTCTGAAACAAGATGAAAATAATATAACTGAGATAACGGGAGGAAACCGACCTTAACGATGACTGACCTAACCTGCAGTAACGATGTGAGGTTACATTTTAAACCTTTCAGGATGATCAGAATATACAGATCAATGTGATAAAACCTAAAGTAACCAATGTGGATCCAGCTGTTCTGATCATATTCTCTGCTGCTGCTCTAATGAGAGATCAGGCTTTACTGTGAACGCATTATGGGATGGACGGTTACCATGGTGCCGTCGTCTCTAGCCCTGCGGATGTTCTGGCGTCCGTCCAACCAGTAGACCAGTCGGTCCAGGGGGTCGTAGGTCACGGCTCGGACGTTCCTCAGGACGTGTATGGGCAGGATGATGTCCGGACTCTGCTCCCCCAGAACCATCCTGCTGATACTGGCCTTCTGACTGAACAGCAGGAAACTAGAGGGCGCTGTAAGCAAAGACACCGAGAATGAGACGGGTTAGTGGATACAGAACCTCTGAAGGATGGAGTTTATTAAACGCATGATGTGAAACTGAACAAACACACAGATGCTCAACATCTGTTCACATACATCCAAAAGTATTCAAACTGGCATTTAAAGGGTTAAAATCCACAAAAAATATTCAACATTTGATAGCTTTGAGCAGAACTGAAATGGTTTAAGAGATTCACGCAGGAAAAAAAAAAAATTGGCATATGATGATTTTATAGCAGCTTTTTGTTCATGTATTAAAAAATGCCTCATTGATTTACACTGAAACCACATTTTTTAGCTCACATAAAAAATACTACTGCAATGAATTCAATGTTGTTGCTACTTTTTGATATATCAAAGACTAATCAATCACCAGTAATGCCCCTTACACTAATCATTATATTAAAAATATCAGTTTTTAAGGGAAGGCTTACTTTAAGAACGGTTGTCTTTGTTTTTTTTTTTTCTAAACAGAGAACTTATATGGAACATGCTGTCAGACATGGTATGCAAATGTGCTTAGTTGTCTGTTGTAAAGTATCTTTCCAAACCAAAAAAATGAAATTATGAATAAAAAAGTATTAAAAAAAGTCATTTTATCTTTTGTTCCATGAATAACAGCGACATCATGTATTCAAACTGAAATTTATATGGTTAAATCCTGAAAATTACTGAAAATTTCACAGTTTTGAGCAGAGCTGAAGTGGTTTAAGAGATTCATCCACCAAAAAAACATGATATGATGATTTCATGGCAGTTTTTTGTGCATGTACATTTTTGACTCAAGGGCAGTAAATTAGACAGATGTTCATTCGCCTTAATTTAACCAGGAAAAGAGATGAAGAACCTCTTTTACAAGTGAGTCCTGGCCAAGATAGGCAGCACGTACGAAAATGTGTGCATAATATGCTCACCTGGATACCAGAAGGTTAATAACATTTTATTCATATAATGTTTCATTCTATATATAACTGTGTCATTTTACGCTGACAGATGTTAACATTAGTGAAGTGGAAATGATGCCATTGACAGGAAACAGGACACACACTAACTGACATCATGGGTCTCCTGGTGTTTGTCTGGTTTACTCACAGCTGCAGTTGCGTCTGTCGGGGTTCAGGGTGTAGTGGGAGGCACAGCGGCACTGGGCGCCGGCGGGTGTGGCCAGGCACAGGTGGGCACAGTTCCCATTGTTATAGGAACATTCATTGGTTCCATCCTGACGGGAGGAGTGGAACACCAGGATGTCCAGCATCAGTTCCAACTGGCCCTGAACACACCACGGATTGAGAGGGAAAAAAAAAAAAAACTCCAGTAAATCTGGGTTCAACACACTGACACACAATCACATCCACTCAAACTACATGGACAAAAGTATGTGGACATGTTGAATTCAGGTGTTTCTTTTCTAACAGGGGTCTGGGCTTGGGTTTGGTTTAAACTGTTATCTTTGCTTTCAAAATACCTCAGATGGTTTTTACTTAATTTCTCTCAACATTTATTTTTTTTTAAATTTTTATTCATGACTATGATTTTAAATGTTCTACCACTAAATTACTAAAATATTTTTCATGCTCTGACTAAATAATTTTCTACCACAACTAACCATCTACCTTCTTCACATTTCACTTGGGTAGAAAAACCTCCCATTAAACTTTAAGGAAATATTGATGTTTTTATCTCAAATCATCGTGAACAGGACATCCTACAGCTGTAGACATGATGTGTCCCAATATTTATGCCCATATAGTTTATAAACATCAGTATTTCCTAAAAATAAAACAAAACAACCAGACCCATTAGAAAAGAACCACCTGAATTCAACGTGTCCACATACTTTCGTCCATATAATACACATTGCGATCGTTATAAAACCAGGTCCACACCTGCAGAACCACAGTGCGGTTCAGTCCGCTGCGTTTATCGGCCCGTTCGATGCTGCGTAGATTAAAGTCTGTCCAGTAGATGAAGTCCCGGTACTGAGTCAGACCAAACGGGTGGGGGAGGTCGTCTACAATGATCTCCCTCTGAAGGCCTGGACACAACAACAGTCCCATCACACAATCAATATTTACACCTCTACTGATGTTGCAACAGCCAGATCAACAGGTCTACATACAGTCTGGTCCAACATTCTGTTTGTTGGTTTATTATTACATATGTACAGCAGGAAAAATTACAGTTTAATGGAAAAAACAGCTTCTATAAACCAAAGTCGTCGTATTTATTTAGTGTGACCTCTCTTTGATCTTAACATGTCTTTAACCCTTTGGTTCAGACAATACAAGATTTATAGTATTAATTTGCTGAGGTTTTACACCAACAATGTACAAAAATAAGCAAAATGAGCCACAAAAAGAACAAAATAACAAAATTAACAAAAACCCAAAGAACAAAAATGAACCAAATAATCAAAATGAACAAAATATTATGCCTCAGGTATCAATAAACAATCACCCAAAAAAAAAAAAAAAAAACCACACACAAAATGAACAAAAACCCAAATGAACACAAAAAACTAACTAAATAATCAAAATGAGCAAAATACCCCCTCCCCCAAAAAAACATCCAAAATGAACAAATTAATCAAAGTAACTAAAAACATACAAAATGAACAAAATAATAAACAAAAGTGAACAAAATAATCAGAACTCAAACTAAATCATTGATAGTTTCATCACATCATGTTCTGGATGAGTTTCATTATCTGCTCAAACATCCAGTTCAGACCTGGATAGAACTGAGCATGTGCAGAAGGAACATGTGGGTTTAATGGAGCAATAATGGGCACAGGTCAGTGATTGGACAGTGATTCATAATGTAATAAATGAAAAATGCATGGGATGAACTAAAGCTGTTTTCCACCTCTGGACTTATAGATACTTGATGCCGTTACTGGATAATCGTGGTGATCTGTGCACGTCCAGACCTTGCATGTTGGTGCTTTCAATCATGCACGTGTCCAGGTCGGTCCAGTAGAGCCGGTGGTCTACGTAGTCGATGGTCAGCCCGTTGGCCCGGCCCACTTTGCCCACCAGCGTCATCATGGTGGTTCCGTCCATGTAGGCTCGGGCAATACGAGGCTTCCCGCCCCATTCGGTCCAGTACATGAACCTGAGGAGACAAAACGCTCATTCAGCAAACGAGAGCGTGAGACGAGGTGTTCAACACAACCTCCTTCCACTTCGTAACCTGTGTTTGATCAAACTCTTCACTGCTTTTGTTGTGAGCAAATGTGTGTAATCGTAGAATGACATCAGATGACCCCAGGCGTGATGACATCATGACATCACCCACTGACTGACAGGTGTTAAGGCCTCCGACACGTTAGTACAGGTCATTAACAAACACATGCACACGCAAACTGTGTTAGCAAACAGGTTTAATAGCATCGTCACTGGCTTGGCAAGGAATTATGGGGGAAAACAGGCGGGATGCTGGCTGATGTTCCTACATACCAAAACAATGACACAGCTCCACTCTCACTGCTCACAAAGACACCATACATGAAATCATCTGCACTGAAACACACCGTCCTCCACAGTAACAGGGTTTCTACAGCAACGTTCCAGGTCTTATATTAGCTGTGTAACCTTTTTATTTTTATTTTTTTAAGTGTTTACATGCAGTTCAGGTTAGATGTTTTAGTCAATTATCAAATTTCTTTCAGAGTACGTACCTACATAATCATGGTAAGATCAAATATTCACACTAAAACTCTGATTATTATCCAGTTTCTGAAGTTAAAAGATTATTCAAGCGATCGTGTAAACAGCAGAATGTAAAGTAAAATACAAAAAAATAAATTGGATTAACAGGTATACATGTATGAAGACATGAGAGTACTGGGGAAAAAATCCAGGAGTGTTAATCTGATTTCTCATAATCAGATTACTGCTGTTATCTGATAAAACAGATGAGATTATACTGTTTACATCAGGGGTCTCAAACATGTGGCCCGGGGGCCAAATGTGGCCCACCAAAGGGTCCAATTCAGCCCGTGGAATGAATTTGTGAAATGCAAGAATTACACTGAAGATATTAACAATCATTTTAGTTCAGGTTCCAAATACAGACCAATTCAATCTCAAGTGGGTCAGCTGGGAAAATATTATCATAATGTCTTATAAATACTCACAACTCCAATTTTTCTCTCTGCAAATGTAAACATTTTCATATAATTTTCCTGTATTTAGACTCAAACAAACCATCATTTCACAAAAAATGTGAATAACCGGAAATGCCTTAAGAAAAGTGTAATTGTACCAATATTCTGCCTGTTACTAAATGTTTTGTGTATTTGTAGATCTACAGTGATCTGTAAGTTGTAATGTACATGTGGAAATGATAAAATGAAACATAATATTGTAAAAATTGCACTTATTTTTCTTAAGACGTTTTAGGTTCTTCATGTTATTCACATTGTTTGAGAGGATAGTTTGCAGCTGTAAACTATTTCATCATGTAAGGAAAGTCTGGAGTTATTTATATATGATTACATTATTATTTTACTGGTCCAGCCCACTTCAGACCAAATTTGGCTGAATGTGGCCCCTGAAATAAAATGAGTTTGACACCCATGGTTCACATGATCAAAAATAATCTGACTTCACAAATCAGATAATGATCAGAGCATCAGTGTGGATGTAAACAGGGTAAGTGTCATCCTCGTAAATCTGTAGACCTACATCTGAAAATTCATTAATGTAAACCTAAAAACTGTAAATCTTACCCGTTGGCCGGGTCCAGTGCCAGGGATCGTGGATTATCTAGAGAGCGTGGGTTGTCTAGGTCCTTGCAGACCAGAACCTGTCGGTAATGTCCGTCCAGCCGGGCCACCTCGATGCGGTTGGTGCCCGTGTCGGCCCAGTAAATGTTCCGACCCATCCAGTCAACCGCCATGCCTTCTGGGTAGTCCAGTCCAAACTCTATGACATGTTCCACAGAACTGCCGTTCATATAAGCTCTGCTGATGGTCTGGAAAGAGGAGACGAGTGGGATGAAAATGTTGGATTTGGAAAATCATGGAATACAGTAAAAATGTCAAATATCACTGGTTTTCTTCTAAATGAAATGTTGACATTAGAGAATGTAAGATTATATAGTTTAATGGCAGTAAGATTAAAAAATGTGGGTGTAATGGAAGTCCGTCAGGCATTTTTGTCCACGAAGGTCACCACAGGGAGTATTTGACACACCAGAAAAAATACAAATGCAATCAAATCAATTTTGTTGCTAATCTTTGACAAATCCAAGACTTTAATTACCACCGATGTTCCATCCACCTGCTATTTATTATATGGAATTTTTTTTGTGTGTTTTTTTTGTAATAAGTAATTCAGAATTCAATTAAACTGTCATCTAAATGGTTAAAATCTTGAAAATGACTGAATGTTTGGTAGTTTTGAGGAGGGGCTGAAGTTGTTTAAGTGATTTATGAAAAAAGCAACAAAAAAAAAAGTATGTATATGATGATTTTATAGCAGTTTTTTTATGCATGTACATTTTTGCCACAAAGGTAACCAGAGCGTGCAAATGCATCATGGGAGTATAAAACTCTTTTAAGAATAAAAAAGACACTGGATTTCAAAAATATAACTACAAAGAAAAGTTCTTGCCAAATTTCATGCCAAGCTGCATCACAGCCAAAATGATCACTAAATGAAAAAAAAAAAAAAAAGAGAGAAAAATGCACATAAATGCCTGAGGGAATAAGGGTTAAGGCTAAAACCCTGTCATCCTATTGGACTAAAACCAGGTAAATCAAACTAATTTGATGACACTGAAACTCCAGAGTGGGATGGTTAACCCTACCTTGGCCTGTATGTCTGTCCAGTAGATTCTCCTCTCAGACACGTCAAAGTCCAGAGCAGATGCTTCTTTAACCCCCGTCAGAGGAATGGCCACGTCGTTGCTGTTGGTTCCCAGAGAGATGCTCCTGATGTTGTCTCTGAGGAAACACCACAGTAGATAAAATGATCAGAGCATGTTTACGACCTGGAAGTTAACCAAAAATGTACAACTGTGTTATGTTACTAGACTTTACTGTTTAGGTACTAGTGTCTTTGCACATGCACAGTGACAGTTACAGCATCTCTGTAACTACATTATATGGACAAAAGTATGTGGACACGTTGAATTCAGGTGTTTCTTTTCTAACAGGGGTCTGGGATACAAAACAGTAATGACAAATGTCAGAATATAGTTTTATATTGGGATAAATATCATTGTATTGGTTAGTTTGGTTTAAATTGTTATATTTGCTTCCAAAATGCCTCAGAGAGGGTTTTGACTTCACTTCTCTCATTTTGTTTTTGACTATGATTTTAAATGTTCTTCCTCTAAATTTTTAAAATATTTTTCCTCCTCTGACTGTAAATAATAACTTTCTACCACAACTAACCATTACTTTCTTCACATCTCACTAAGGAAGAAAAATTTCCCATTAAACATTAAGAAAATATTGATGTTTATAAACTACATGGACATAAATACTGGGACACATCATGTCTACATCTGTAAGATGTGCTGTTCATCATGATTTGACACAGAAACATCAACAATCAACAACTGTGATTAGACTTTTTGAAATCTATATTATGGATGTGCAGAACTGAAGTGGTTTCAGAGATTTATGCCCAAAAAAAAAGCAGAAAAATATTAATAAATCATGATTTTATGTCCCATTTTTGCATGTAGGTTATTAAATTAGAGGGTTAAATGGAAACACATAAACAGACTAATGTGACGTTCACGGACCACAGTTCAACCCGCTGCTCTTCCATGAGTGTCGTAGTGCAGGTGTACAGCTGAGTTTACCTGTTGGTGAAGAGCAGGAAGGCTTCAGGCACCACACAGGTCTGCAGATCTGACAGCAGCTCCATCCCCATTGGACAGGCACAGCTGACCGCCTGACGCCGCCAAAAACACAGGTGACTACAGCCGCCGTTGTCCACAGCACAGCCGTTAGTACCTGAACACACACCGAGGACAGGATCAGAGACAGGACCGCACACCCGAACACACCGAGGACAGGTGATTAGAGACGGGACATTTAACCAGATCCATGCCGCTCACCGCAGGTCTCGTCACTTTAGACCCGCCCACCCACTCACAGTAGGTCTTCGTGACTTTAGACTTGCCCACCCACTCACCGTAAGTTTTTGTCACTTCAGACCCGTCCACTCACTGTAAGTCTCAGTCCCTTTAGACCCGCCCACTCACCGTAGGTCTCGGTGACTTTGGTGGCCTTCAGACCCATCAGATCCGGCAGCTGGTCGATGATGATCTCTCGTACGGCTGTGACTTTGTGGACCCTCTCGATGCTGCGTCTCTGCCAGTCCGTCCAGTAGATGTAGTCCCCCAGGAGGGTGAAACCGAAGATATGAGGCAGTTTGTCCTCCAGCAGAGTCTGTCTGTTACTGCCGTCCACGTTGATCACCTGAGACAAGGTCAACAAGTGAGTATTTCCATTCCTTTCACAGCCAAGACCATCTCATTATTTATACAAAAATTCCATTTTACTTTATACATTATAGTTTGTTGCACCTTACTGTTGATTGTCCAGATGTTATTTAGAAGTTTTCTTTTTATACTTCTAATTTATTATGTGTTGTGTGTTTGCTCTTGTATTCTATTTTTATTCTTGTATTCTATTTTTACTGCGTCGGGCTGCTGCTGCTGCACTACAATTTCTCATTTTGGGATGAATAAAATATATCCATCCATCCACCCACCCACGGCAAGGCATATTTATTTGTACTCACAATTCATACACAGGGTGACTCAAAACACTTTACAAAAATAAAAGACAAGTTCTAAATATGTAGACAAGAATAAAGATTAAACACAGTAAAATCTAGAATTTACATAGACTATTAAACAAATTAAAACAGTTAAAACAAAAAGAGATGAGTGCAGATATTTAACAACTTTCGGTTTGACCTTCACAGACAGTGAAGCAGCCCCTGAACTGAGGCACTGCTATTGTACAGATGTTTATAAACTATATGGCCATAAATATTGGGACACGTCATGTCTACAGCTGTAAGATGTCTTGTTCATGATGATTTGGGATAAACATCAATATCTAATAGTCATAGGTTTAAAAAAAAAATAAAAATCCATGTTGAGAGAAATAAAGTTAAAACCATCTCTGACTCATTGTTTTGTATCCCAGACCCGTTAGAAAAGAAACAACTGAATTCAACGTGTCCACATACTTTTGTCCATATAGTGTCCACCTGTGTGTGTCTGTTTCTATAGTGAGAGCTACAGTTGACCAGGCTGTAATTAGCTGTAGCGTCCTGCCCTCGGCTTCACCGCCTCAGCTATTACTGGACTGAAGGAGACACAAATAGACCCGCTTTTATTTTTGACATACTATAGTCATCTGCAGCCGCCTGCTACTCTGTGTATGCGTTTGTTTGTGTTTGTGTGTGTGTGTTTTTACAACTCCAGGGGATTCTTTTGGACATTTTTCTCCACTGTATGTACATAACCAGTGCACACATGAAAGCTGAACGGTTGGAAAACAGTTCAGTTCAGTGGAGCTGGTGGAATGTGTTGGTTTGCTCACGGTGCCACACACAGTCAAACCATCTCTGAAATGGAAAAACTGCTGCCCTGATGTTTTTCTGACTGTGGTTCTGTCCAACAATTGAGTATGAGCGATGACAACTACACTACGTATGTTCAGAATTTACATGGGTTACAGTCTCTGTGATCTGATATGAGCCAAGGCTGTTTCTGATCTGTTTTGTTATTAAATTTTAATCTAAGGATCAGCTTGTTCTGAGTGTTTGATTGTCGAGCCCTTCAGAAACATGTTTATTTTAGGAGAGGAAATCAATGAACGTAACAGTTTCAAGTTAAATGGGTCATATTTATCTAAACCCACTTTTATTAGTCTTTGGTGCATTTCTTTGTGTATTTGGATCCTAATAGTTAATACAGCTTGAATTTGAACCTTCCAGATGCTGCAAAGCTATCTTTAGATTCATTCTGGTAAAAACTGAGTGGATTTCTACAACCTGTTTTAATTCCTTCTTAATTTGTTATGTTTATAACTAGTTACGTCACGACATTTGCATATATAAGGTCAAGACTTCCGAGGAACATTTCTCAGAGTATGACATAACTGTTTGTCAGCAGCAGCGGTTGTAGTCCAAACTGAAAATATGTCCAAACTTCAAGCTGATTACCTAAAATGTTCAGTTGTTGGCTGAATGGGCTACAGCAGCACGATCAACAACCTGGAGGGGGTGGGGTCATGTGCATTTAAAGGGCTGGCACTCAAAATTACCTTTTTCATGTCAATACGCAAAAACAGGTTTGACGATGGACCTGTGGAGTTGAATTTATGAAGAATTCAGACTCAAACAGAGCGTTCACCATTTATGGCGACCACGGGGCAATGTTTGAAAATGAAGAATTCCATTTACAAAAAAAAAAAAAAGAAAATATCACTCCTTTTAATGTTACTAAAAACTGTCAGATATTTGTAGATGAAGTCCAGGAACCAACCGCCCTTAAATGCATCATTCCTTCATCCATTCTGGAGACAGTGTTGGTGTTTGTTGCTGCTGTGATGAGCAGTCATGTATCTGTGGAGTGAATACTCATTTAAATATCCATTCAGAGGGTCGGGGTGATGGGGCAAGCAGAAAGAAAAACCAAACCATTCACTTTGATGGGCCTCTGATCCAACGGAGGTTCCTGACCTCTTCACAAAAAACCCATTCATTTATCACAGTGACACAATTAGACATGGCCGTCGCAGTGAAAGGACGCCCTCGCCTCCTCCACCAAAAACCCTTTATCTGCACTGGCTTTTTTCAACAAGAATTATGCACTGGGAGTGTGTGTTTTCACTCTTTTTTTTTTTTTTTTTTTCACCACTGGTCTTTTTTCATTTTGGGTGTGAGAACGTCTCATTTCTTGATGGACATGAGGACGAAAAAAAGGACAAAAAAGGAAGAGAATGAAAGAAAGAAGCAAAACAGAAAAACTAACAAAAGGTCTGATCGGACACGGAGAGAGAAGTCACACCGTCACCGGACAGTTCACATACGTACACACACACAGATACACACTGACACACAACAGGACACCAGGATACTATTATTATTGTTACTTACATACTTATATATCATTATTGTGACTACTATTACTGTAGTAATACTGTACTCGATATATCTAATCATCTAGTATTTATCTATTGTTGCTTCAGATAAAAGGCCTGTAACAGTGTGAATAACAGACATTTACAACATGATACATAAACACGCTGAAAGTGAAGGCACCGTGGGAGCGTTGACTGAAGTGTGAGGTAGTTTCATAACGGCAGCATTCCTGCACAATGCGCTAAGTGACATTAACCAGTGAGTGATACAAATTATACCTTAAGTCATTCAGCAAGAAAACTGCTGGGTAATAAAGAGGCCACCGCTGATGTTCAGCTGCCTGCGGCGCTGACTTTAAGTGGATTCTTCTCACCTGATTAACACTGAACCACTGTTGTATCTGATGAGTAATACTAGAGTTCTCAGTTATCAAGAAGGTTCAAATAATTTATATCATCGGCTAAAACACTGAACATTTCAATGTTTTCATGTTGAACAAGAACTCAGCACTCTTTTTGTTTTTTACCTTCATTTTATACAATGAGGTCATGTTTTTATCTCAAATCATCATAAACAGGACATCTCACAGCTGTAAACAGGATGCGCCCCAATATTTTTGTCCAAATAGTTTATAAACATCAAATTTTCCTGAAGTTTAATGGTAGATTTTTCCTCCTCAGTGAGATGTGAAGAAAGTAGATGGTTAGTTGTGGTAGAAAATTATCATTTACAGTCAGAGAACGAAAAATATTTTACAAATTTAGAGGAAGAACATTTAAAAACATAGTCATGGATAAAAAAAACTAAATCAATGTTGAGAGAAATTAAGTAAAAACCATCTCTGAGGCATTTTGGAAGCGAAAATAACAATTTAAATCAAACTAACCAATGCAATGATATTATCCCAATATAAAACTAGATTATGACATTCGTCATTATTGTTTTGTATCCCAGATTTTGCTTGATATCACACTGAATTGTATGCAGCCCCTGAACAACCTTGAATATTTTTAGTGCAAATTTTGCATTTTGCCAATTCATCCAGGGAACAGGTTGGACCATTTGGTGAGCTGGTTTTGGCCCACAGGCCATATGTTTGACATCCTTGGTGTATTTGGTTAAATATCACACTGATTTCACCTTTTTCAGTCTCTGATGTAACATTTACCTCATTTTCATGCGTGCACTACTGTTCATTTTATGGTTTGGTTTCACACAATTTGTACAGTTTTGCATAAAATACTTATTCTTCATTAGATATTTTTATATAAACATTCAGTGTGTGTGTGTTTTTTATCCATG
This sequence comes from Apogon hyalosoma, assembly GCA_037367295.1. Taxonomy (NCBI): domain Eukaryota; kingdom Metazoa; phylum Chordata; class Actinopteri; order Kurtiformes; family Apogonidae; genus Apogon; species Apogon hyalosoma. The sequence continues at coordinate 32,712,063 of JAPQRP010000025.1, forward strand.
ACTATAATTTTAAATGTTCTACCTCTAAGTTTATAAAATATTTTTCATGCTCTGACTGTGAATATTAATGTTCTACCACAACTAAACATCTACTTATTCACATTTCACAAAGGAAGAAAAATATAACATTAAACTTGAAGGAAATACTGATGTTTATAAACTATAGACATAAATATTGGGACACATGTCTACAGCTGTAAGATGTCCTGTTCATGATGATTTGAGATAAAAACATCAATATTTCCTTCAAGTTGAATGGGAGATTTCTAATCCCCGTTAGAAAACAAACATCTGAATTCAACGCGTCCACATACTTTTGTCCATATAGTGTAAATTAAACGATGGAAGTTAAAGTGACATTAAAATAGTCCTTGTATTTGAGGTGAAGTGTATTTAATGGACTTGCATGTAAAGGAACACATGGGATCCAGTGAAAACAAACACACACAGCTGTGGGTTAGAAACAGCTACTGCTCACTCACCACAACACTGCCTCCATCAGACCACAGTATTACCATGTTAATAGGATACAGAGGAAGAGCCACAACACACACACAGATGTGGGCCAGAGGCTGCTCATCTCCCACAGGAAATGAGACATGCAGCTACTGTCACTCTGTGGTAACAGCGATGGAAAAAGCAGGGACGACGGCGCTGGAACCACATTCTGGAAACTCTGAGCAACAACAGGTGTTTCTGTTATTGGTCTAACCTGAACGATACATACACACCTCAATGAGGATTTATGGAAACATGGCACATACAGATGCAGATATAAACTTTTCCTTATCAGTCGATATGATTATCAGGAGGAATTGGGTTAAACCAGTATTTCCTTAAAGGCTACTTTCGCCCTGTAAACAATAAAACAAGGCAGAAATAATCCATACAAGTGGGGGAAAAAAAAAAACCCTTACTCCCCAAATTTATTTATAAGTATATTAGGCTAATCCTTCAGACATAATTCCAGGTAAAGGTGCTGCTGTGAACTGTCATCTGTTTCAGGTTCATAAAAGCTGCTGTGAGTATGTGCTTGTGTTCCTCTTCTTCAGTGGTTCTGTTTTACTGTGTCTTTTAGGGTCAAAACAGGGTGGAATACAAAACTTCACAGTGGCAATACTGGGAGTAACACCTGAAGGTCTGGACAGAAACGATGACAAATACCTCTAGAATATATTATTCACTGCCACCTTAAAATCTATAACCATCATATGGATAAAACAAGAACCGCCCTCAAACAATACATGGATTCAAAAAAGTTTGGGATATTTATCAAATGGAGCAGATGACATTCTCAGGCTTCAGAAAAACACCTTTACTAAAAGATGGGAACCTATCTTTACCTTTATTGCTGCAATAATACTTATTGGTGATGCCTAACCTCATGTTGTATATTAAGGTGCCATCTTCCTGCTTCTGACTGGAATTTGTACCTATGGCCTTGTATTCTGGAGTGGACGTCATTTATTTGCTGTGACTGTTGTTGTTTTCTTTGGTTTCCATCCTGTATTACCTGCGGAGGTTTGTGGAGTTGCACGTGCAGCTGGGCGGGAAAAGGGAAACTTGAACTGTATCTGACCGTGTACATTGTATTGTACTGGTAAAACAGAAAATCTAAGAAAACCAAAGCTAAAAAAAAAAAAAAAAAAAAAACAGGGTGGAATAACAGAAAAAGACAGAGAGGAATTGAAGTTCGACAGGTTTTGACTAAATATGGCACTCAGAGTGTACATCAATAAGAGATTGAGGATGCTGAACATGAACTGTGAACTGGAACACACTGAACAATTTTTATTATATGTGAATGGAGCAACTGTAACGCACAATAACTTCCCCCTGGGATTAAAATATTCTGATTCTGATCTGTTACTCCTTATTCTTTCACTCCAGTATTTTTAAGAATTATAGGCTGATATTGAAAATACTATAAAACAAAGTACTTTATTAGAGAAGTGTCTGCACAGTTTAAATTAGGTTATAATAAAGAAGATGAAAACAAAATAAAAGATGCTGAGAATGTGAAATGTTCTGCTGTTGTAACCACTTTCCCTGGTTTTTTTTTCTCCTTTTCGATAAATGCTCTCATTACACAAATTCTTTAATACTGAGAAAGACAGTGTATCAACAATATTCAACTTAGAAAAGTGATGTTACAGCTGGAATATTCCAAACTACACAGACTGTGCCCTCAGTTCTCTGGACATTAGTTGGATCGGTGTCATATTCTGATGTAAAACACACTAGACCTTTGGGTGGAAGACCTGAAGCAGCAGGAATCCAGCAGCAGGTTGCGGGCAGATGTCTGATCTTTCCGGGCAGACAGTAGGCATGTGAAAGATTATGAAAATATCTTTAACAACGCCGCCCGCTTCTAAATAACAGACATCCAGATTTCACCATGAAGGATTTTTCTGGGATCCTTATGTGGCCAAATCTGAGGAAAGTTACTACTTTTGTTCAACATTTAGTAATTTACACAAATGTTAGCACAAAAACATGACAGTGCACATTGGTTTGTAGGATATTTAGATATAAATATACAGCTTTCAACCAACTAAAACTCTGACCTGATGATGGCACTGGGGCAAGAGAAAGTATCAGACTTTTAAGCTCACCGACCGATGGGCCATAAGCTATCGTGAAGGTGCTGTGTCCAGGGTCGTCTTCATGTTCTGTCTGAATCAATCCCCAGTTGAATTTGTGAGGTTGTCAGGTTCTATCTCTTTGTTCCAGTCCTGTGGTCTGAATGCAGGAGATCAATCTCCCAATAGAAGTGGGCAGTATTTTCACTGGAGGAGAACTCAACAAATTCCATCAAATTCTATATATGACTTCTATCAGTGATCAATAGATATCTTTCACCATTTACATGTTATAAACCTGGGGTCTTAAACATGCAGCCCAGGGGCCAAATGCAGCCCGCCAAAGGTTCCAATCCCACCCGTGGGATGAATTTACAAAGTGCAGAAATTCCAAAGTCAAGGCTGTCAAACTCATTTTCGTTCAGGTTCCACATACAGACCAATATGATCTACAGTAAAACAACAGCATAATAACCTACAAAAAGTAATAACTCCATATTATCTTCTTGGTTTGATGTGAAAAAAATAATATTACACTATGCCTTTAAATAAGAACTTCACATTTTTGTCTTTGTTTTAGTGCAAAATAAACATTAAATTACAAAAATATTTACATTTACAAACTATTCTGTAACAATAAAATGTGAATAACCTGAGCCAATATGAACAACCTGAAATGTCTAAAGTAAATTAAGCATGATTTTAACCATTTTCTGCCTGTTATGTGTTAAATGTTTAGTGTCTTTGTAGATCCGATCCATAACGCACATGTAGAAATGATGAGTTACGGCATAATTTTGTTGCACTTATTTTTCTTAAGAAATTTAAGTTTTTTCAGGTGATTCACATCTTTTTTTGTTTGGATAGTTTATAAAAGTAAGTATTTTCATAATTTAATGGGGCTTTTTTTTGCACTAAAACAAAGACAAAAATTTGGAGTTGTCATTATTTATGGGTTATTATGCTATTATCTTATTGGTCCGGTCCACTTGAGATCAAATTGGGCTGAATGTAGCCCCTGACAGAAAATGAGTTTGAGACCCCCTGGTATAAACCCTCAAAATATAGACCATTAGAAGGAAAGGACAATTTCTTAATGTTTCAAAAATTCATCAAAAATCAATTTGTCAAAACTGTGAACAAACTTTGTAGACACTGTCCCAAGGAAGAAACATAAAATTTGAAATGAATCTGACCAGTAGATTCATCAGAGAAGACTGTTGAAATGCAGTCATTGGTGACCTTGAGTTTGACCCTTCAAGGTCACTCGAGGTCAAAGTTCATGGACCCAAATGGAATCCATACATGACTTCTTATCAGTGCTCAACAGGGACTATATTGATATCTCTAATCATTTACATGTTATAAACCATCAAAATAAGCCTCAAGGAAGCTACATATAAAATTTGAAAATGTTTAAAGAAATTGCTAACGACGACGACTGACACTGTGCCTTCACTACAGCTCATGGCCTATTGGCTGGTGAGATAAAAACTAAAGGAATGAGACCAAAAGAAAATCCTTGAAACATGATTTGTAAATCTAAATATGGAAAAAGGTAGAGTGTGTTGTGGAGGCTGAGCCTGTTTAGCAGGACGTCTATAGAAACAAGAACCAGGCATGAAGACGGCTTATTGAAACAAGGTGCAGGGCCTTAAGCAGGGGAAATTCCAGCATACACACACACACACACACACACACACACCTCCCCGCTCTGTGAATTCCACCTCACACACACTCACACACAAGCAGAGTTAGCATATGGCTCCACAGTGTGATTGAATGGCGCTACGCATAGTCAATCTGCATAATCACAACAAAGCAGCCGTTTGGTGTGTGTGTGCAAAGAAAGCAACACATCAGTCAAAGCAGCCGACTCCCTCCCTCTGCACAAACCAAGGGGCCGGAGCGGTAA
>JAPQRP010000025.1:32723197-32742593 GCA_037367295.1 Apogon hyalosoma
GGTGGGAGGGGTGGGTGCAGAGGGGGAGTCAGATTTCTTTAAAAGAGACTTGAAAACACAGAGAGAGGAGGCATTTCTCCAGTGTTCTTGGAGAAAGTCTTCGGTCTGCCTCAATCATTTATCATTCTCTCTTTTCTCTGTTTCACGGTAAAACGCTGGACACTGTGCAGTTTTCAGCGGTTTTATGAGGCTCGCCGGTCACACAAACAGTTTGGCTTTTGTCTGGACCCATGGTTGATCATTATGTACAGCTCGGCCACAGATGTTATCAAAATGCAACACTTTCACAGGAGTCAATATCGATAATTCTCACCACATAGTTTAAGTCTTTATTCCTGGAGAGTTTAAAAGCAGCAACAAATAATGTAAAAGACCAAGCAGACTTAAAAAAAGAGGATGAAAATGATGTAAAAGAACAAAAATACACTTGTCGTTCCTAAATTTATGTACTTATATATATTTCTGACCTGGTATTTTGTAGTTTTTGTAAGATATCCTCACTTATATCATACTTGAGACTGTAAATATATACTTTTATTGTGTTGTATGTACATATAATTCTATTGTTTTATAGCCCTGTTTTATTCAGATCCTATGACAAATCCAACCCCAACTGGGAATCAATAAAGGTTTGTCTTACCTTAGTCTTATCTATTTGTGCCTTAATCTTATCTCATCTAAGTCTTATCTTGTCTTAAAACTTATATTAGTATTATTTTATCGTAGTTTTTTTTTTTCGTGTCTTACTCGTCTCATTTTATTCTTATCTTGTCTTATCTCATCTTCTATTAGTCTTATTTTTTAGTTAGCTAGTCTTATCTTAATTTGCTTGTGTTTGTTTTGTTAATTTTATTCATTTTGATTTAATTATACAAGAAAAAAGTACAATCTGACTTCTTATTCACACCAAAACACCATAAAAGACTATTAGTTGTGTTTTTAATCTCTTCTTTCAGAACATGATGAGGTAGAACAGCCAAAACTACTGTAATGATAAAAATAAAAAGCTAGGAAATCTAAGTAGAACAACAAAACAGTAAGATATTTTGTATGTGTTTTGACTGAGGACGTGGACAAAATAAACTCCAAAGGTATCAGAAAAATGTCACAATAAATAAAATTATTGCCATATAAATACACATGACAGTAATGATAATAAAAATCACTTTTAAATCACAAAGCTCTAAATGAGTCAGTTCTAAAAGTTGCTAATCCAGTGGCTAATGTGTCTTTTGTGTCATTTTGGTTTTGTCTTCCTTTGTCGTTTTTATTGTTTATACGCATCCACATTAGCTTCCACCATAGTGGTTGTTACTCTTCCTGAGGTCAGTAAAAATACAGTTACAAAATACATACATAAATTAAAAACGGGTTTACAATTCATTGTCGTTTTTATCTTGTTCATCTGCGTATTTTACGCTCCTGGATTCTTGAACTGTCATCCATCAACCAATCTGCCTTCAGCTGTGTTCACCATGATAGTTGTCAATATCAACTAATTTGAAACTGTTGATCATGATAAACATTTTTGTTCTTATTTTGCCCCCCCCTCCCCAGGGAAAATCCAACATCCTATACACATATCTTCACACCCAACAGCAGCTTCTTTTTAGCACAAGGAAACAAGGCTGAAATGTAAAAAAAAAAAAAAAAGAAAAAGAAAAAAAAAGGCCTTTGAGGTGGGTCCTTTCACCCTGACATGGGGGGGGGGCTTAGCCAGGCCTTTTCAATTGGTAAGCATTCAGCCAGAAAGCCCAGGCATTCACCACTTAGTTCTACTCTTCAGCTGCTAAATGAAAACATGTTAACACCGGTAAACTCTTCCAGCTCTGCACACCACAACTGCACCACCACAACAAAAACAACAACCATCACAACAACAAAAACAACAACAACCACCACAACAAATGCCGGTGATGTCAACGAGCAGACAAAACAAAACCCTGAACACTCAGGAGCACAAAAAACACAGGAAATAGAAAAAAAGAGATGTTCTCGCTGACAAAGAATGGAGAAAATCTAACCAGTACAGATATGTAGAATAGTATAGAATAGCTTTACTGTCATTGTAACAGGTATAATGACATTTAAAGTCTACATCATCAATAAAACCTACTATAAAAATACAAATCAAAGCAGCTAAATAAAAGGTTCGGGTAAAATTAATAGGTTTAAACAAACAAGCAGAAACTGAAAACTCACACACAAGCAAATATTCTGTTATTGCACCGACTCCTTAAAGAACATATTGTACATCAGATATGTTTTTCTGTATTGACTGTGGTGAGAGAGAAAGACACCTGCTTTGAAGGAGCTGAAAAGTCTGTTTGAGGGGGGAGGGGATCGAAAAGGGGAGGCAGCCCCCCCCACACACACATACACACACTCACTCACCCTGTGTTCTTTGACTACACCCAAATAGAGGAGCATTTCACCAACATTGGTGTTGGTCCAGGTCTGTCAACGTATTATATATATAATGTATAAAAACAACTTTTTTTTGTTAATTTTTGTGTAATAAAAATATAAAAGTTTTTTGTGTTTTTTTTTCATAAATTACAGTAATGTCTTGTATCCAAAGGGGCATTTACAGGGTTAAAATTATGAAAATTGACCATCTGGTAGTTCTGAGCTGAAGTGGTTTAAGAGATTTATGCAAAAAAAGTAGAAAAAATACTGTTATATGATGATTTTATAGCAGTTTTTTTTACATTTTTGTTTCGAGGATAGTAAATGACAACGATTAGATCTATTTCTTAGGCGTTATTTCAGTCTCTGCCCTCTCCAGTTCAATGCACACAGATACAGTCAGTGCTGATGGACATACCTCTATTTTGTCGGTTTTTGCGTCTCCCCAGTACAGTTTCCCTGCAGAGTAATCTAAGGCCAGTCCATTGGGCCAACCCAGTGAACTGTTGAGCAGAACCACCCGGTCCGTTCCATCCAGGTTGGCCCGCTCAATCTTTGGATGCTGACCCCAGTCTGTCCAGTACATGAACCTGAAAGAGATAAAAACAGAGGAGATGACACTTGGTCTCCAGACGAGGTAGAACATGGATGTCAAAGGATCAACATGCATTCACACATACAACTGACACCTATTTTATCCCTTAAAGACCCAAACATTCACCAGCCACCAAAACCATCTACTGATGTAAACGGTTCAAAACCTGTTGATCCACTAATCCTATCAATACATGTAATAAATTGGTGTAAAATGATCATTTTAGTGAGAAAGTACCTTGTCCTTCAGTTTTCCTGTTTCTGATATAATAACAGCTTCAATACCTCAACTTTAATCTGAGTTTTTGTAAACATCTACATGATCAGTAAATTAAATAGAGGAAACTACATGATTTTCATTGAAATATGCAAAATACAAAGAATAATATAATAAATGTGATAAACCACTTAAGAAAGGTTAAAAATAGAGAAAAAAATAATAATTTGGAAACTAACATAAAAGTAGGTCTGGGTCTTAATGGGTTAATATTTTCTGACAACTCTGGATAATCCAGAGTACATGACCTCAGTGTCCTCATTTGTCCATATAAAGTGGGTAAACACAAATCAAATCCACCAACCCGTTTACAGGATCTAGGACGATGGCTCTGGGTTCATCCAGGTTCTCAGAAATCAAAATTTTCCGAGAAGTTCCATTGAGCCTGGTTACCTGGAAAACATAATGTACTTCAGTATTAAAAGAAAACACGTTACTGCAGTTAAATGTACATAAGACAGAATGTACAGTTTATTATTAACCACCCGGATTTAATGCTGGTCTTCAGCATCTACTGCAAGGATTTTAACATCATATATCACACAAGAAGAGTTATGTTGTGATCAAAAGGATGATTTTTGCTAAAATGATAAACAAAAGAAGGAATTAGAAATAAAGACCTGCCTCTACAAATAAACACCTAGCGTGTTCTGCATTTGATGTAAAGAAAAGGCCTTGGGCATTGTTTGTTCATTACATACCATGAATAAGCAGGGGCACCACTACCAATTACGGGCCCCATGAAAGCAGAATTGTTGTGGACCCTACAGAAATTGACTATCTTCTCAATCTACATAAACTGCAAATGCTCTGCTTGGGTCTGAATTCTTCATTCATTCAACTCCACAGCTCCATCTTCAACCCCATTTCTCAGTAATGACACCAGAAAGGTGCTTTGGAGCGCTGGCCCTTTAAATGCACATGAGCCACTTCAGGCCCCGCCTCCTCCAGGTTGTTGGCTGTGTTGCTCTATCCCGTTCAACCAACAACTGAACATTTTAGGTAATGGGCTCCAAGTTTGGACATATTTTCAGTTTTTACTACAACCACTAATGCTGAGAAACAATTATGTCGAACTCAGAGAAATGCTGGTCTGAAGTCTGGACCTTATATGTGCAAATGTGGAGACAGAACTAGTTAGATTAAGCAGGAATTAAAACTGGTTGTAGAAATCTACTGGATTTTTGCCCAAATGAATATAAAGATAGCTTTGCAGCACCTGGAGGGTTCAAATTCAAACTGTATGAACTATTAGGGTTCAAATACACAAATAAATGAAGCACAGACTAATAAAAGTGGGTTTAGATAAATATGAGCCCTTTAACAGTGGACTGTGTAAACCCCGTTTTAAATGCTAGTGGACTCGTAAACCATTGAGCCCAGTTTCAGTCGTACCTCAATCCGGTCAGTGCCGGTGTCGGTCCAGTACAGGTTTCGAGCCACCCAGTCCACTGCGATGCCATCTGGGTGGTTGATCTCCGTGGTAACCAGCATCATGGCGTTACTGCCGTCGATGTGCGACCTCCTGATGGCCCGCACCTCGTCATCGGTCCAGAACACGTAACCCTCGACGGGGTCATAGTCTATGGCGATGGCGTGGCGGATATCGTCCACCTGTGGGAGAAAACTGTGAGTGGATCTGTACATTTAATGGTAGAAGATGACAGGGTGGGCTGGTGTTTTCGTCTGTGTGTTACCTGGAGTACGATGTCTGTGAAGTCGGGAAGGTCCAGGGAGATTCTTCTCAGGTCGGTCCGTCGAGCCAGAAGCAAAACCTGTTCAGCTCCTGAACAAAGACATAAAACAGAAGGTTGTCACGTTACATCACAGATTCAGGTCTTCCTTGGATCATCTCAGGTTCTGCTGCTGTGGTCTTGCTTCTCTGACTCCATCATCATTATTCATTTATCCATATAGTTGTGATAGTGTTTATTATATATTACATAGATGGTAGAAGTTTCATTATTGGTACTAACAGCTGCAGTAATAGTATATCCACTGTTAGTACTTGTATTTGGAGTAGTAGTATTAACAGTTATGGGTATTTGTACTAGTTATTGGTACTTTAAGTAGTAGTGATAGCAGTTATTAGTAGTAGATAGTACTGATACTGTTCATAGATATACATACTGTTTTCATAGGTAACACATACTGTTAATAGTGTTCACATTTTGTATTCATATCTTATATCTGTTTTTTTATTCTACTTTAGTTCTATTCTTATTTTACTTTTGTAAAATTTTATATTCCATTTTCTTTTGTTATTTTCAGTTTTCGCAATTTTATAGTCACTGTTCTCATTTTCTGACGTATTCATTTAAATTTTTTTTTAAATAGACTTGAGTTCATAGCTATACATACTGTCAGATGTTCTGTCTTTATATTTGATTTCTTATTTTTTTAGATTAAATTTTACTGATCCCTTAGGAAACTGAAGAAAAGGATGCCCTGTGTGAGACTTAAACTCAGGACCTTCAGATTATGAGACTGATGTGCTGCCTACTGCACCAACAAGGCTGACATTGTACTTTAGATCTATTCTTATTTTACTTTTGTCACATTTTATATTCAGTTTTCTTGTCTTATTTTTAGTTTTTGTAATGTTATATTCGCTCTGTTCTTATTTTCTGAAGCGCTGGTGTTTTATTAATATTGTTACACTGACTGGAGTAACACAAAATGACAATAAAGGCTGTTCTATTCTAACACATTTCAGTTAGACACATAAAACCCATTTCCTCATGACCATCCAGTGTGCTGTTGGATACTGTTGCCACTTTCTATCCCTCTAATAGAAAACTGAACAGAGAGGCTCGTCTAAATGAATAAAAACTAACCTCTCACTATGTCTCCTCAATCATACTTTTGCTATCGACTGACAAACTGCTGATGTTTTCATCCAGTACATATTTTCCAAAGCTCTAGTCATTAAAGTATAGATATCCAGGAACGATCCAGAAGAGATCTGGACTACAGCCAAAGCCCGCGGTCCAGCATCGATATATCTGCGGTGAAACAGACTTCAAACCTTTTCTAAGCTCTACTATTATCACTTCCTTGCCTACTCCTTGCTCCAGCCACTGTGGAAACAAAGGGCTGGGCCGTCCGGGGGGATCTTCCTCTTCTGTGTTCGGCTTTTGCTTCAGCTTTAACAGAAGCCAAACTCACCTCATGGGAGACAATTAACTGTTTTTCATTGTGTCTCACACCTCAGACTGTGAAGAGCTCACATTTAGAGCAGTTCAAAGTGTCTCTGCAGTTCTATTCCCTCGGACGGCCTGTCTTACTTTCTGGTCTTTGTCTTTGCTTGCATCCTAAGATATAATCCTTATTGTGCAGAAAATTATTTTACAAGACAAGAATAATTAAGGCATTAAAGTCAATATTAATAGATTTGTCTTACCCTCTCTACAAACTTAAAGCATAAAATTATTTAATTTATAAATCATAAATGTGTACCATCATCTTATTATAATCGTCATCATCATCACTTTACTTACATCAGTTTATTACCAACACAATTATGTACAATTATTTACAAGAATTCACCACTAAAATGCTGCTAAAAGAAATAAAAATCCTCCATCTCTCTCTCACTGACTGCACTCTGCTGCTCTGCTCTGCCCACTTCCACCCCTCCCCCTCAGCCAATGCAGGCCTCTATCCACACATTTACAATATTTACAGTAAAATACAACCATCAATGAAATATACAAACCACAAAAATGCTGGAAAAAAGGCAGAAAAAAACCCCAGCAAAACTCAACAAAAACACAGCAAAAACAAACAAGTAGAGCACTCCAAAACAGCACTATCACTATTATATACAATTATTTTAAGCTCCGAAGCTCAGCTTTTCGATGCCATTTGAATTTTGTCAATAGTGAACAGTTCAGGAGTTGCTGTAATTTGAATGACAGTGAATGAAAAAACGGTGGCGCCAGAAGACACAATCGTCCTAAAAGGGTTAAACTGAAGTGGTACCAATCAACACAGAATAGAAAAAGTAATGTCAAAAAGCAATGTAAGGGTGCATTGTGTTGTTCAGTCATGTAAATGGACCCTTCCTCTCTCAAACTGCATTTTCACAACCAATCAGACTCTGGCATCTCACAGCTCTGGGCTCCAATCACATCTGACACTGAAAGTTGGTCTGTCGTTACCTAAATGACTGAGGCGAGAGGGGATAAATGAAAAGAAAGAAAGAAAGAAAAGGAAGGAGGGAGGAGGGAAAGCATCTGCGAGTCCAGCGTTCGCTTCGCTTGACTTCATTCTGAGACACTTCAAGACCCCTGACAAACACACACACACACACACACACACACACACACAACCAACCTAATAACAAACATCTTCAATTTAACCAGCCAAGCAAAACAAATTAGAAGCGCTGACACAAAGACGCACACACACACAGAAAACTGCCGGCCGACACAATAGGGCATTGTTGTTTTTATTGTCGACAGTGGCTAAGTGATTGGCTGGCATGCTTCATTCAGATTTAATAGGTTCACATAACACAGACCAGTGTTGTGTTTGTGTATGGCGGCACAATAAGGGTCTATTGTTTTTCCACCGTGGGAATCAACATGGCTGCCGGTCAGTTGGCATCTCAGACAGCACACAGTTCGCCTACAATTCGTTTTCAGATGCTACAACCTGTGATGCATCATTACATCACACCACAGCCTGTGATAATGAAGCTCAGAAACTCACATGTTCCTCTTTTCTAGTTCCATTGACTGTCAAAGAACTTCCAACTGAAGCAAAAGAAAAGTCAATATAGAGAAGGAGTTCATTCCTCAGCAGCAGAGACACTGTTCCGCCATTATGAACTGAAAGCATTTCAAAAAATAGTTCTATGTCATGTTCTATCCAGAATCAATGCCCAGTTGAATTTGTGAGGTTGTCAGGTTCTGTCTCTGTGTTAAGAGTCCTGTGGTCTGGATCCAATAGAAGTGAGTGGTATTTTGACTGGAGGAGAACTCAACTAACTCAATCAAAGCCCATATATGACTTCTATCAGTGATCAATAGAAACTATATTGATATATAAACCATCAAAATATGGACCATTATAAAAGGCGCATTTTTAATGTTTAAAAATATTCATAAAAAATTCAAAGATCTAAATTTCTCAAAACTGTGAGCAAACTTTGTAGACATTGTCCAAAGAAAGATACATATACAATTAGAAATTAATCCAACCAGTAGTTTTTGAGAAGAAGATTGTCAAGACATAGACACTGGTGACCTGGAGTTTGACCCTTCAAGGTCACTCAAGTTCAGAGGTCATGGACCCAAATCAAAGTTCATGTATGACTTCCTATCAGTAATCAATAGTAACTATATTGAGATCTCCAGCCATTTCCATGTCATGAACCATCAAAATATGGATCATTTTAAGTAAATGCACATATTTATCAGAGGTTTTATGAACATCTACATGATCAGCAAATTAAATATAAGAAAATGCTTGATTTTCACTGAAAAAAAAAATAATCACAAAATATAGAGGATATTAGAATAAATAGAGATAAATTACTTAAGAAAAGTTTAACAGAGAAAAATTAATTTGGGAACTGCCACAAAAGTAGCCCTGGGTCTTTATGGGTTAATTACGGACTTCTTTTTTTACATTCTATTATGCTTTTAATATCTTGAGTATTTTGGAGTATTTCAAGTATCTTGGGTTATCAAAATAGGATTCAACTAATATAATTCACCAGCTGCTCATCTCCATGAACTAATCTTCACATTACACACTGAACATTTGGGCAAAATGTGGGATAAAAATACCTGGTTTGCATGTCTTTCCATCAGGTCTGAGCTGGACCCCGGTGGGACAGGCACAGCTGTAGAACGGTGGGACTGGAGACAGGAGGCACAGATGACTACAGCCTCCATTGTCGTCACTGCAGGGAGTCTGGACTGGAGTGGACACAACAAAAACACATGACAGAAATAGGATTAGAGTCTCCAGGAGAGTCAGCCCATTTTATTTGTTCTTGTGATATAAGACTTTTTTATTGAAGAAGTGTTTTGTCATATAAATAGGAGTGGTTGCGTACAGTAGGGCTGCCGATGCGACTCCAGGACTTGGATGTCCATGGGTGAATAAATCCCGTTGAGGATCTCTCGGGCTTTGTCTCCGTTGTGTTTGTTACAGGCGTGGATGGATCGGGTCTGCCAGTCTGTCCAGTATAAAGTCTCCTCAGAGAGGGTTAAGGCGAAAGGATGAGTTAGGGTGCCCTCCACTACAGTTTCACTGCAACACACACACAAAAAAAGAGATTTATATGAGGATCAAAGGTCAACCTGTTATAAACTTTCTTGTTGGAATCATTTCAATGTAACAAACCAATGGATTAGCCAATAACAGAAGCTTCATTCATATAAAACCAAGTTATGATCAGAAAACAGCAAAGGTAAGACAACATTCGTAATCAGTTTTCTTATGTGACGTTTATTTTTGTTCTTTGTCTCATTCAGTGAGTTTTACTGATAGAGAAATAATATTTAATACTTTTCCTATTGGATGTGTTTAGTGTTAGCTTAGTGTTGCAACGTTTGGCTCAGTTTTGCACATAATTTGCACAAAACCTGTATTCAAACTGTTACTGTGTCACTGTACATACTGTGTTTTTACATTTCTTTCTTATATACAATGTACATATTCTTTAGTGCTTTTTATATTTTTATCTGAGCATTTAAGTACAGCTGAGAACCACCTGTCAAAATTTCATAATGACTAAAGAATCTTGAATCTTGGTCTGTGTTATTAAATTATTTATAACATACACATGACATTTTCACTTGTTTACTACTGGTTATTTGGATTCTGGACCATTTTGCTTTTCAATTCACTGATGTTCTGTTGTTCCTGTTCTGTTTTGACTTGTTTGCTTCTATTTCAGAGTCTAAGTCAGTGTCTTTTTATGTAAAACCCCCGTCCCATCAGGTAAACCCCATTCAGTAATAAAATCCAACCAATAAGAGGAACTGATCTAAGATTCAAAACCCTCTTGTAGATCTAAACTGTCAAGCAACTCATGGCACCAGTACAGACACACTGGAGGCCAAACTGCTGAACAGGACAGGTTAAAAAAAACAAAAAAATCAACATAAATAAATTATTCCTGACCTACACTGGTCTCAGACTGTTAACTTGGTTTAAATATTTGTCCATTTAAGTGCTTGTTATTTGGATTGTGTTCCGTTTTCAGACAATTGGTTTGGTTGAGCCTTTAGCTGACATTCTTCTGGTTATGTGGATGTATAACATGTGTTGCTGCAAGTGTTGTGTAGCGTTACTATGGCAACGCCAACCAAACTGCAACTGGAGGCCAGGGGCCGGGGGTGTAAGAGGTGAATTCAGCAGGATCACTTCACTAATGAGAGCTGAAGTGGCAAAACCTGCAGAATCACAAAGGCCATCACTTTAGGCCAACCCCCTCCCTGAACACCCCCCATGTTAAAACTTCTAACCACATTTTAACCATGTTAATAGCAAAACAGCTCTGGTCTCTACTGTATGAGGAATGAATTTATATATAAACCACTGAGTAATTGTTCATTTTTTAACAATACTCAATACATTACAATCTGTATTTTAACTGATTTTAGATGCATGAGACTAAAACTGAGTTGACTGAGTGACAGAGCGTAAGAGGTAAAAAAAAAAAAAAATTATATTAATAAATAAATAAATAATAGTGTCCGAGAAATAAGATGGACAGACTTCCTGGTGTATCTATAAAGCCCCGCCCTTTGGGCTATAATTTCCGCTGTGATCTGCAGTGATAGTACACAGGACCCAACAGCCATGGGCTCTCTCCGTCCACAGCAACAACCATAAAACATACAAGGTGTGTCCTTCAGGAGAGGGCGGCTCTTATCCAAAAAACACTTTATAATCACTTACAGGAAAATGCACTCGTAAAAGAAAAAAAAAGAAACTCACACTTGGGCACAGGATCAAAGAGGGTTGTATTTAGAATATCAACACAGCAGAAACTGGTTTTCATCAATCATAATTCTGAGTCCTCTATGTGTGTGTGTGTGTGTGCGTGTGTGCGTGTGTGTGTGTGTGTGTGGTAAAAGTAGACAACTGCCAGCAGTGGTTAAAGTGGAAAAAAGAAAGAACAAATTTAACCACGTCCATATTTCAAAGCTCTGCTGGGTTTTTGTATGTGCTTGTGTGCTAATTAAACTGCAAACAGGTAAATTATATCCTAATTCATCCTGTCAGGAACGTGACATTAAAGCCTCCTTCTCGCCTGATACACGTCTTTCTCCATCTACCAAATTTCATCCGGTTTCAGGTTTTGCTCCTTCAAGCGGTAACATATAAATACGCATGTTTCGGAGACTTGGTTTGGACTTTCTTCCAACATACTCTAACAAATGGACTAATTGTACTGAAACACCTACATTATTCTGCACAAGTAAAACTGAATGAAAATTGCCTTTGCTCTTATTTCTCAGTGTGTTGAATCAAGTGTGACTATTATCACCTTCATTTAATAATGCCCCGTGGGAAGGATTTGACATTTCTGACAAGAATACACAAACTAAACTGGTTTATGTTTGTCACATAGTCTCAACCCATTAAAATTGCATGCAACATACAGATGTTTTTACCTTTAACACCAGGTGGAACTTTTTGTGTTTTACTTCTAAGACTGGGGGCAAAGTTCATGTGGTTTCACCTTTAAGGCTCGGTGTGAAATATACGTGTTTTTATCTTTAAGACAGGAAGCGGGTCGAGAAATAAACGATTTAGAGTATTAGCAGAGCATTTTAGCAAGTTCAGGTAAGTGTCAGGGTCTAGAAGCTTCTCTGATGTATCTTAAGGGATACTATTGAACATAGCATCGTGTTTATATTTGCGGACTATATACAGACGAGTGACAAATGGGTGGCACTCTTCATTACCATAATCAAAACATGAAACATAAGTTAAGGTCTTTCAGAGGACAACCTTGTAGGAATCGATGACATGGTGTGCTGACGTCCATCTGGCTAAACATATTACTAAGATACTTTTCTTTTAATGTGATATCAATCTGTATGTTATCTCATCTTAAGGTGTTCCACAAGGCACCATCCTGGGTCCACTTTCTCTTATTTTTATTGGTTTTCTATTTAACTGTAGAGTCAAAACATACATATTAATCTTGTCAAGTGAGTCATTTATGATACTGGTAGAGAAATATAATATATGTTTCTAATTTTGTACATGAATTAAATCTATGTGGAAACCGATGTGATCAGTAATTAAAGTAGATGAAATAAAGAAAATGAGGTATGAAAAATCAAAATAGTAACGATCTAAAACTGTGTTGTGTGTTTGCAGAACTCAACTACAACATAATAACAAAAAATCTTTAGTTTTCATGTTTGTCATTGTATTTCAGAATTACCACGAGTATTTTGGGTGGATATGAAATGTATCATTCAAATTTCTAGCTGTACTAGTTCCATGTCATATATTAAGATTACCTACTTCACATACTAAATATTACTGTGATCCTCAAAATGAAAACTGGGGCTCAATTACAAGCTAGGTCCCTGATAATAGCCAGACGGTGAGGTGGACACCAATAAATAAAAGCCTAAATTTCTGGTGTTTGTCATACGTTACTGCCAGTTAAGCACAATGTTCACTTCTACAAGTTTAATTTAATCCAGTAAAATAGATTTCAGCCATTTTCAATACTCTGTTCTTTCTACATCACTTATGTGTAGTATTATTGTCCCATTTCACTGTAGGTGTGTGTTAGAAACTTACAATCGCTACAGGAACACAACAATTGCACAATAACAGCACAGTTAAGTAACACATCTGGGGTTCTGGGGCGAGGGCTTTTATTTTAACATCACAACTGGAAAAGGAAATTCCAAACAAAGTCCTGAATCTAATACAAGCCTCCTTGAAATACAGGCCTGAAATTAAGTCCTTCCCACACTGACGCAATATGGTAAAACAATACTTTTGGTGACATTTTTCAGTCTCATTCTTCTCAAATGTCCCATCTGACACCACAGTAAAATGAATATTGAACAAATAACTTCACTAAAACTGAACCTAAACTATGAACCCAACTTTAAAAACTAATTACACAACACTAGCAGAACCATGGTGGAAATTTCCCTGATGGGAGGAGTAAAAAAAAGACTGATGTTGGAGGGTTGGATGGATAAAGAAAGGGAATGATAGGTTTGGGAGAGCGGGATAATGGAGTGAACCGAGGTAAGGATTGAGCTGTGAGATGCAGTGGGAGTGTTTTGACTGGGGCCTCCATACCACAGCTCTGTTTGTGTTGGACAACTCGCTCATACTTTCTCCATCTCTATTTTTCTTTCATTCTGTCTGTACAACTATTTTTCTCTTCCCCTCCTCCCGTTCTGTGTTAGAAAGAAGCTGAACAAGGGTGAAAATGCAAAGAAGTTTCTGCTGATCTGTAAAGTCTCAAGATGGAGTTGCGCAACAGTTTCCAAAGTTCTGTACAAGATATGGCTGCTGGAATTTCACTGGCTACATTATATTGACATATTAATGAAGAAGGTAAAGTAACTGTATTTTAATTACAAAAACCGAGCCGTTGATACAGTTATAGTGTTTCATCTGAGACTAACAGTTTGTCCACTGATGGGAGAAGTAGTAATAAAACTGATTTATTTAATTCCAATGGTTCCTTTCACTGGGTTGGCTATATTAGACACTAGGTGAACATTTAGTCATTGAAGCTGATGTGTTGGAAGTATCAAAATAAGCAACGTAAGGAACTGAGCGACTCTGATCCATATTGTAATAGTGATGACTGGATCAGAGCATCTCCAACTGCAGGTGTTGTTGGTGTTCCTGGTCTGCAGTGGTTGGTGCCGACCATAAATGGACTAAGGAGGGACGTCCACATCTCACACTAATAAATCACATTCATGGACACACGTTATTTTGTTTGTTCTTAAACTCTTCATTTTAATTACAATTGTCTTCTATTTTGTTCAGTATGTTGACAAGATAGTTTATTTTGTTTACAGTTATGTTTTTGTAATTTTAGTCCAGATACCACCCACACCTGCAGAGGTCTGGTGGAGTCTAGGCCTCGGGTCATAGCTGTTTTTGTGGAAAAAGGGAAACCTATACAATATTAGACAGATGGTAAAAATGTTCTGCTTCCATAGATGCTGGGCTACTTGAAATCCAGCTGCTCTTTAGATTCTTTTGGTTGATTTGAACCACTTTACACTGGGAATGAACAACAAGATCCGTAGATGTTCTGACCCAGTGGTCTGGACATCATAATTGTTGCTCAGCTCCACACTCTTGCTCATTTTTTACGTTTCCAATACATCAGCTTCGAGGTCTATGCCTGAAACAGGGGTTCATACCGTGCAGTTCCATCCAGGTTAGCTCTGTGGATGAAGCTGAGCTTAGCATCAGCCCAGTACAACTTCTGCTCCACCAGGTCAATCGTCAGACCATTGGGCCAGTAGATGTCCACAGCCACAATGACTTTCCTGTTGGAGACAAAGGAACATTAATAAAGAGAGTACAGGGACCAGAGTATGTTTGACACCATTTCAGACCATATGAGCCTGGAAGCGACAGAACAGAGGTGTCAAAGTCATTTTAGCTCAGGGGTCACATACAGCACAATTTGATGTTCAATATCATACATTATCATCCATCTATCCATCCATGGCTGGACCAGTAAAATAACAACATAACCTATAAATAACAATCCAAAATGTCTCTTCTCTTTGTTTTAGAGTGAAAAAATATGAATAATCTGACCAACCACTTACAACCTGAAATTTCTTTAGAAAAAAAGTGAAATTTCAACAATATTATGTCAAAGCTTATTATTAACACAACTTACAGATCACAGTGGATCTACAAACACACAAAACATTTAATAACAGGCAGAATATTGGTGAAATTGCACTTATTTTTCTTAAGCAATTTCAGTTTGTTCATATTTGTTCAGGTTATTCACATTTTATTGTGAAAGGATAGTTTGTAAATAGAAATATTTTCATCATGTACTTTGACTTTTTTCACATAAAACCGAGCAGAAAATTTGGTTACGTTATTTCACATTGGGCTGCATGTGGCCCAAGAACTAAAACAAGTTCAACACTGCTCACTGTTAATATCTTCAGTGTTATTATTCCACCTTGTAAAATTCATCTCAGGCCAGATTGGATCCTTGGGTGGGCCAGTTTTGGCCCACGGGCTGCATGTTTAACATCCCTGAGATAGAACAAGGTGCTGAATCTTTACATCTCATTTGGGAAATCCATACACGGGTCTGAGATGTGATGCTGAAATATTCCATCATATTACATACTGGCCACCAAATTCTAGTCAATTTAACCATGAAGCAAAATGAATGTTGGCATCAAATTAGACAAAAAGTCCTTCAGGATGTTCCTGAGACATCACTGCACACCAAAATGTGTTCATATTATCTTAGAGTCCATCCAATTGTGTACAAAAAGCCATTTGTAATCATCAGCTATTAAACATGATGAACTATAATGTAAAAACATTAATATTGTCACTGACCCACATATAAATGTTAAAATATGGGAGGTGTTCTTCTGTTACGGTACCTGTTGCTGCCGTCCATCCCTGCACGTTCTATCCTGGGCTCCTCACCCCAGTCTGTCCAGTACATGTACCTGAAAACAAACACAATCAGGACATATTCAGTCAGTTAATAAATACATGATGGAACACACAACAGAGCGACTGATGTGCAGAAGCGCAGAAGCAAAAAAGCACAATATATGCAAGTAATTATTCGTGCATGTGGTTCCATTTAATATGAAAGGCAAAGGTTGAACAATTCTGATAAAAAAAACAGTGTCAAGTTCAGTGAAAAAACAGCATCTACATCCAGTCACATCCAATTCATTCTACAAAGGAATCATTTATATATTCCACGAAAAATCTCATCAAATTGTATACAAATCAGCTCCAAAAGTATATCTGCAATCCTTTTACTGCAGCATTTTTAAACAATTTAATACTAAAGTCACAGACAACATGCAGATACTTTATTTTCTTTATTATCGACAAGTCCAAAGGTAAATGTCATACTGTACGTGGTTGTGCAAATAGGAAAAAAGACAACAAAGTGGGTTGAAACAATCCAAACACTATTCCTATCAATGAGACCAAAGTGGACAATGCAACTTGTACTGAACTGTACTCATCTGCCATGTAATTTTTCCACATAATGTCTACATTTAATACCTCCCACACTATGAATATGGATTTTATTTAACTGGCACAGATCTGTGATGTTTTAACTCATCCTTGTTGATGGCTTTGAACATATTTAACCCTTACATGTACGACTATATAACAGCAATGGAACAATGTTATCACTCATTTAGTGAGCGAGTGCTTTGGTTTTGCTGTTGAATGACTCAAAGGTTCAGATGTAATTCCATTGTAAATGAATGCGGGTCATTTTGACCCACTTGTGGAAGTTTGGAGTACTAATACAAAACCTGCAATTTCATAAAATCTTTAAAAGGTAAATTAAAAGTATAAATGGCATCATTTCTGGATGATATCTAGAATATGAAATAACTTTTCATTACAAAGATATTGCAGCAAAACAACCTCACTGGGTCATTTTGATCCACTTATGCATCTTAGGGTTAACTTCTTAATGCAAAAATCCACTGCCTGTATGCAAAACCAGGAATAAACTGGTATGTATAAGAAGTGCATTTTATATAAATCAGATTTACTGGTAAATGGGGAGAAATGAATCAGCCTGTCACACAACCAGCACTTATTGGTAAAAATGCTAAATGTATGTGGGGGAGAGACATGCAAACATCTCTATAAAGTTTCAGAATGGAAGGCGTTCTGCTGACCAGTAACATACCTATGACAATTACAGAGCGGGAATCAAAACGAGAGATGAGACTGAGGGCGGAGCCTTTTACCCACAATCCAACAGTCAACTGCACTGAACACAACTGGACACTTAAGTCAGGGTTTTCCCTCCGTTTTTACAGGATTTAAATGCTGAATTCTACAGTTTTACCTCTGTTTCTGGAAGACTTCACTGTTCAGATAGGGTTCTGAGGATCCCTTGCAAGAAAAGTTAAGATTTTCCAATAAAGATATAAAAACTCACATCAATTGTGCAATGTTGTTGATTGTCACTGTCAATTTATTTTCTTATTGCTTATTTTAATTACCATTATTATTACTATTATTATATAGTGACCACTCTGCTACAGAGCATATAATTCCAATTCTGCTTTCACATTTCCCATCCCTTTCAAACATGAAAATAAAAATGTTTCGATAAAATCTTCAGCATATATTACTATAGCCATCTGCACAATCGCCCAAACAAACACATCAGGTTAAGACACTTTTCATCTGTATACACTAAAACACTAAATACACAAAAAACATACTAAGATGCACAAAAAACACACTAAAATACGTGAAAGTATACAAAAAATGCTAGAACACACTAAAATATTATGCTAAGATGTGCAAAAAATACACTAAAATGCATGAAAATATACAAAAAATATGCTAGAATACACCACATTGTGCCAGAAGGCACTAAAATATTCAAAAAAATACACTAAAATGTTTAAAAAAGTACACCAAAAATGAAAATATACAAAAAATATGCTAGAATACACAACAATATGCCAGAATACACAACAATATGCCAGAATACACTAAAATATTCCCAAAAAAATACACCAAAAAATATGCCAAGATGTGAAAAAATATGATAAAATGCATGAAAATATTTAAACAAATGCCAGAATACACTAAAATACACAACAAAATGCCATAATACACTAAAATATTTTTTTTAAAAAAACAAAACACTTAAATCTCTTTCAAACATGAAAATAAAAATGTCTTAATAAAATCTTCAGTATATATTACTATATCCATCCCTACAATCATCCAAACCAGCAAATCAGGTTAAAAACTTTTAATCTGTTTTGCATGTAACACTACACAAATTAATGTGGTAAATGAGTAACTGTATCTAAATTCTTGCGTCTCTTTCTCTGAGTCCATGACTTATGACTAATAACTGCACTACATGGTCTGTAAATGTGCATGCTTCAATGTTAATATGACCACTTTGTTTAGATGTCAGGCTGCAAAATATCTGTATAACTTTCAGCTAAAGTAAAACCTGATGTATTCTACTGTGTATTAACATTCACAGTTAGCAGTTAATACCATTTAAGGCGATGATCAGATATGCTCTTTCCTGTTCCACACAAATCTAGTAGGAGCGACTCTCTCCTCAGCAGTAAATCTATCATCTTTGGTTCTGATCCAACAAACGGCGTGGAAACAAGAAGCAGGTTCAGACCACTGAGAATAAACTGAAGAGCAGGATTTCTCTTAACCCTGTATCTCCCAGTGTTGCTCTTCATTTCCACAGGAGATCCACTTTTTATTATTTCACATGTATTTAGCTGCTGTTTCAAGCATTGGACTGAACACCACATATCTACATCTACACCACATTATTTTATTTTCAGACTTTGATCAGATATATAGCCTAGTGTTTGGCCTTTTGACAAGTAAACAAACAAAAAAATCTAGTATTTCAACAGTACAGTCATAATATTTCAAGAAAAAAATACACTAAAATGCATGAAAATAGACAGAAACTATTCTAGAATACACAAAAATATATATACACAAAAAAACACATTAAAATGCAGAAGCATACACAAAAATGCACTAAAAAATATGTCTGATTACACCAAAACACACACAAAAAATGTGTTAGAGTAGAATAAAGCACACAGAAATACAGTGTATGTGTAGGTTTGATGAAGCCAAATTTCTGACTTTTTAAGACATTTTTCTCATGGTCTTTGGTCTAATTTCAATCCTTCCATTCACATTAATATCAGTCCAACAGGCCTCATAGTTATTGTGCTGAACCAGACAGAACCATGTTTATGTTTCATTTACATTTGGCCATGACCCCACCCATGAACCCCCTCCACTCATGAACCCCTCCACCCATGAACCCCCTCACTCATGGGACCCTTCCAACCCGGAACCCTCCACTCATAAACC
>JAPQRP010000025.1:32743874-32765538 GCA_037367295.1 Apogon hyalosoma
CCATGAAGCCCCCCCCAACCATTCCTATCTCCATTAGGATAAAATACACTAATTTCACATTTGAATAATTCTGTACAAAGCTTTAAAAAGAAAATATAGTAATATCATTTATTGTGTCTGGGATTTTTAAGACCTTTGAGTGACAGATTTAAAGATGAATTATTAATTGTAATGAGAATTAAGGCTTTAATTTAGGATGATCACATTTAAGTCTTTTGTGAATCAGATGGTTTTTACAACAAGACTCTGTTTCACACTGAATGTGAAAATATTCCATAATTCATATCCATGTAAATGACACAGACACACCATGAAACCATTTGTTATTTCCCTTTTCAGCTGTTTTATGAATTGTGCATCAGTTTAGCACCCCAGTGTGTGTGAGTGTGTGGCGTGTTTGTTTACCGCTGAGCTGGGTTGAGTGCGATGGCCCTGGGCTGGTCCAAATCCATCCAAAACAGGACCTTCCTGGAAGTGCCATCCAGGTTTGCCACTTCAATCCGATTGGTTTCTGAGTCAGTCCAGTACAGCTTTTTACCCAACCAATCACAGGCCAGGCCATCGGGACTATCCAGGCCTGCAACGACCACAGCCTGACCCGTTCCCAGTGCTTCTTTAAGGGCTACAGTCAGACAGAAAACAAACATGATCAATCCATCTTCATTCAACCAATACATATGTTGGTGAATGGATGGACAGACAGACTGACGGACAAACAGATGATAAAATAATTACAATACCCCTTCGGCCAGAAGTTGGCCGAGGAGTAAAAACTGAACAAAAATTAATTAAAATAATGAAAAAAATGAACAAAACTGAACAGAAATTGAGGAAAGATAATGAAAAGATGAACAAAACCCAAAGGAAAATTTAATAAAATAGTGGAAAAAATTAAGAAAATTAAACTAAATAAAATACAACTATCAATGACCTACACAAAATACAAAAAATCTAGATAAAAACAGGAAAAAAAAACAACACTAAAAAACAAAAAAACACACTAGAAGAACACTCCAAAACAGCAATATCACATACAATTATTTACAAGAATTCACCACTTAAACCTCACTAAAACACTGCTAAAAGTACTAAAAATCTACCATCTCTCTCTCACCGACTGCACGCTGCTCCACCCCCCATCACCCCCAGCCAATGCAGACTGCTACCCTAATGTTTTATAGACCAATAGAAAGAATCCAGTATCAGTTTTCAGATACCATTTGAATTTTCTTAATAGTGCAAACGGTTCAGAAGTTACAGTAATTTGATTAATGGTGGATGTACAAACGTAGCGCCGGAGACACAATCGTCCTAAAAGGGTTAAACTAACTGTGAGATTACAAAACTGTTCCAAGACACGAGGATCAAAAAGCATCAGGCGGTCTTACAGTTGGAGGACTGGTTCCAGTGTGTCTGTTTGATGGCCTCTTCGCTGACATCTGTCCAGAATATGAGGCCTTCAGAGTACAGGAAGTCCACGGCCGCCGCGTCCTCTAGGTCACTGACAACGATGGCCGACTCAGCTCGAACGCCCTCTGCATCCACCAATCGAACATCTCGCCGGTTGGCGAAGAGGAGAAGTGGTGAGCCTAGACACACAAGCAGATTTACATGACATTTCTGAAACAGTACACATGCAATACCAATGTGATTCCCAATCTTAAAATGGTCCTGGGTCACAAATATGACAAAAACTTACATTTTTTCAGTGTCTGTCAACTGTCTCCCTAGTGGACCTGGCCGTTTCTGCCCGTTAGCTAACGGCTATTCAGCTGTTAGCTAGCTATTTTAGTTTTGGTTCATTTTTTCTTCATTTGACAAGCATTTTGTCCTTTTTAATCCTCATTTTTCCTTAAAATGGTCAGTTTTCTCAGTTTAAACATGTTTTCTATGTTCTGTTGTGAGTAAAACATGTGACCATGAAAACGATAACGAACTGCATTTTACACCAATTATTTACATGAATAGAATACAATACAATAGAATGTCATTGTGCTACTCTAGTCAGTGCAACAATATTGATAATACACCAGTATTACAGATAATAAGAATTGAGCAAATATAAAATGATAAAAAATAAGGTAAGAAAATAGAATGTAACCTTTTACAAAAGTAAGATAAGAATAGAGCCAAGTAGAAAAAAATAGACATAAAATATGAATCGACAATATTTACAGTATTATCAATATGTGACAGTATGTATATCTATGAACAGTATTTACTGTCTGTATTACCTCTGAAACAGTATGTCTATGAACTTAAGTCTAAATAAAAATAGTGTATTTATATTTAGATAAATATTGAATAAATATTGCATGACTTACTGCACATAGTTCATATCTTGCAGAGCTATTGCACATTAGTGGAAGTGACTGAACAGGAAGAAACACCATAGTATTTGTAGTTTAGTTTAGTGACAGCTCATGGGATGAAATCGGATTAGTGGATCAACAGGTATTAAACGGTTTAGATCAGTAGATGCTTTTGGCTGTTTGGGTCTTTATGGGCTACTAAAATTTAAAAATGTATAGAGGTATAAAAGCAGTCTATTGTGTGCTTGAACGTTACACACACTATGTGACAAAGGTTAGTACTTGGTTAACGTTTGAAGGAAACCCATTTGTAAACAGTGCAGCAGTAAAAGTGTGTAAGTGCTGAACAGAGTGTGTGAGGGTTCAGATTCCGCAGGCCGTTGTCGTCCCTGTGTTGCAGCAGTAGCTGTCACAGCAGCTGCCACGGTGCCTCTGGGGAGGCTGCGGTTTGGGCCTGGCCGGGTGGCAGAGCTGCTACGCTGTGGTTTTGGCTCAGCCATGGCAACTGGAATCCCCGGAGCATTAAGACACACACTCTGACAGCACGGACCTAAGCACGCTCCCCCGACCGCAACTCAGCCTTTTCTGTCTTTTTATAGGACTTTGGCCGATGGATACTATGATTTAAAGCAGAGGTGTCAAACATGCGGCCCGGGGGCCAAAACTGGCCCGCTACAGGGTCCAATCTGGCCCGTTGGATGAATTAGTGAAACGCAAAAATTACACTGACAATATTAACAATCAAGGATGTTAAAATCCTTTTAGTTCATTTTCAACATACAGGACATTTCAGTTTCAACTGGGTCAGACCAGCAAAACACTAGCCTATCATTACAACCCTTAAAGGCTCATATTTAGCTAAGCTCACTTTTATTAGTCTGCGGTTCATTTATTTGTGTATTTGGACCCTAATAGTTCATGCAGTTTGAATTTGAACCCTCCAGGTGCTGCAAAGCTATCTTTATATTCACTTCAGCAAAAACTGTGTGGATTTCTACAACCCATTTTGATTCCTTCTTAATTTATTACATTTACAACTAGTTACGTCACAACATTTGCACATATAAGGTCAAGACTTCCGACAAACATTTCTCGAGTACGACATAATTGTTTATCAGCAGCAGCGGTTGTAGTAAAAACTGAAAATATCAAAACTTTGAGTCAATTACCTAAAATGTTCAGTTGTTGGTTGTATTAATGAACTCAAGTGGTTGAACAGGACAGAGCAGCACAGTCAACAACCGGGAAGGGGGTGGGGTCAAGTGCATTTAAAGGGCCAGGGCTCAAAACGACCTTTTTTGTGTCATTACTCCAAAATAGGTTGAAGATGGACCTGTGGAGTTGAATTAATGAAAAATTCAGACCCAAGCAGAGCATTTACAGTTTATGTAGACCACAGGGAAATGTTGGAAAATGAAGAATTCTATTTAAAAAAGCAAAATATCACTCCTTTAAATAATGACAACTCCAAATTTTCTCTTTGTTTTAGTGTAAAAAAAGTAAAGTTACATGAAAATATTAAATTTTTCTTTAAATTTAACTTCTTTTTGTTTTACCAGTATTTTACTAGGTAGGTCAAATGAGAACCAGTTCTCATTTCCGATGATGACCTGGTCAAGAGGCAGCAGAACAGACAGAAAAAACACTAAAAAACTAAACAAAACAAAGAAACAATTTAAAAAGTCACATGACAAGCTAAGAGTATTATTTACAGTATTTACCACGACAAATTTTTAAAAAGAGTCGTTATCAGCAGTAAGAATATAAAAACAGTTAACACAGTTCACGTTTATATCTACAAACTATCCTTTCACAAAAAAATTTTAATAACCTGAACAAATATGAACAACCTGAAATGTTTTAAGAAAAATAATTGCAATTTAAACAATATTGTATCTATTAATAAATGTTTTGTGTATTTGTAGATCCACACGTTGTAATGCACATCTGTAATTGATAAACTGAGGCAGAATATTTGATAAAATTGCACTTGTATTTCTTACGAAATTTCAGGTTGTTCACGTTATTGACATTATTTTAAAGGATATTTTGTAGATGTAAACATTTTCATGATGTAATTTTACTTTTTTCACTTGAAAACATAGAGAAAAGTTTGGAGTTGTCATTATTTATAGATCATTATCCTATTATTTAACTGGTCTGACCCATTTGAGATTATAGTGGACTGAATGTGGAACCTGAACTAAAATGAGTTTAAAGGAAGAATCCAAAATATTAAGGTGCAGTTTTATGGCTTTTGTGTCAATGTGTGTGGAATAGAGAAGCTTAAATAGAAGCGGGAAACAAAATAAAACATAGAATTGAAACCACTGTTGTCGTGCATCGTGCATTTAACATTCTTTTGGATTCCCCTCTGAGTTGCATAAATTACATGATCCATATCTAATTAACTTTACAATCTAGGACTGAAGCAGAGTTACTCAGTGCTCTGGATGACCAAGTGAAGTCAAATATTACATTACATGCTGCAGCTTCAGGTACAGAAATTCAGCTTTTGCAAATAATAATACTAATAAATAAACCTATGACTGACATAGTGACATACAACCGGGTGTCAGTGAGCATCCTTCCAAAGCCATTTGGCTCAACTAAGAGGGGGGAGTGACAAGAGAGCAGGGTCACAAAAGAAGCTGCTAAAGCACCCACAATGCACCAGTGCACCCCTTTCCCTTTCACATTGCGTCTCTGTAGGTTTAGGGGGCGTTACAATGACTGAAAGAGCTGCAAAGATGCTGAATTAATTTGTTGACAAAGTTGATCTTAGCTTAAATGTGAGACAAATGTCAGTAAACCATCAGAACAGGCAGAGAACACTAGTTTTTACTCAACAAGGGTTAATGAAACTGAGGGAAAGTAATATCTAAGAAATCAAAACTGCACCTATAATCTGCAAAAACTTTATTTTCTATTCATTTATTTTTACAGGTTTTAGTTTGATACTGACATCCAGATTTATTGGTGTATTTAATGCTTTGACTTAAATGTGAATTAAGATTTCTATGTTCAAGATTGTTATTCCCTCCAGAAAATACTGAATTTCTTTTAAGTGGGTGATATTTGCTGATTAACCCATAAAGACCCAGCGCTAGTTTTATGTCAGTTCCCACATGAGTTTTTTTTCTATTTAACCTTTCTTAAGTAATTTATCACCATTTATTAGAATACCATCCTCTGTATTTTGCATTTTTCTGTGAAAATCAAGTATTTTCCTAAATTGAATTTACTTATGTAGATGTTCATGAAAACTCAGAATAAAGCTGAGGGTTATTATATCACAAAACAGAAAAAAATGAAGAAAAAGTGATTTTCTCAGCAAAGATATGTTTAACTGAATATAAATCCAGTGTCTTCCATCCACTGTCACTGATCCAACTCCATGGGTTTTACTGGTGAATCAATGTTGTAGAAGATGACAATCTGATGACCAGGAAAAGATGATTTACACCAATTATTTATTACGTATTAATAGGATTAGTGGATCAACAGGTATTAAACAATTTACTACAGTAGACAGTTTTGGTTTTTTAAGGGTTACAGACTAAATGCAGGTTCTGGATGTTACGAAACAATGAACTCTGCTCACTTTTCAAGTCTATTGTTCAATTTCTCATTTTAGAAATGTTTCTTCACTTTCATACCATATTTCAAGGGTTTTTTTGGGGTAAATTTTATCTTCATTTGACAAGAATTTTGTCCTTTTTAATCCTCATTTGTTCTTAAAATGGTCAGTTTTCTATGGTCTGTCATGAATAAAACATATGGCCGTGAAAAGATGACAAACTGTATTTTACACCAATTATTTACATGGATCGGTAGAACAGAATAGAAGTTATTATGATTTAATTGTTTTTGGCAGTGGTTGTTTGGGTCTTTAAGGGTTAATCTACTAAAAATTACCATAACAGTATTGGTCTTCAAAAAATCTATTGGATGACAAAGAAAAAAAACCCCATTTAGCTGTTGTAGCCCCAATCTTAGCTTGAGGTTACTGCTAAAACCAAGCCTAGATACTCCGATTTTATGGCCTAAGTTGAAGGAGCAGATTTCTATCTCTACAACATCCCACTGGCCCCTCATAGATGCTCAGAGAAGGCCAACAGGCTTCACATGATAGCAGAGCTCATCTTAATACAACTACTCGGAGTCTGTGTGTGTTGGGTTGCAAGGAAGGAAGAGATTTTCTTCACACCTCCCCAGTTGGGACAAGAAAAATGTGTTGGAGCATATTTGTGCAGCCTGCATGTGTGCGAAGGGACCCCAGAGAAATCAAGGTAGACCGCCACAGACTTCCTCTGTTTCCACCTCTGCTCTTTCTCTCCAATTTCTCCCTTTCTCCTCCTCCTTTTTTTTTTCTCTTTCTCTCTCTCTCTCTCTCTATCTCCACCTCACTCTTAGAAATACAGGCACAAACTACAACCATATATGGTTCTTCAACTTTTCCCTTATTTTGTTACTGGTAGAATATTTCATAAAGCAGGGGGGTCTGATATGTTGATGTTGGTCTATCATTTATCCTCCTGATGGTGTCTGACACTTGATTGACAGAATGGTTCATCCAATCTGAGATCTCTATTCTAACACCGAGTTCAACCATGTGAGCTACTACACGTTCACTTCCTATAAAGTGCAATAACCCAGTATAATGTGAATTACATGCAATAAGTCGAGCAATAATCCCCTGCAGTCTGTGCTAAATTCTTGGTTCTTGCAATAACAATGTAATATTTATTCAAGTCTCAAGTATTTGAATTTTGGCCCAGTAGTTTTTGTTTTGGGGCTCTGTTTGTCTAAATCAGTCCAGCTGCTTTTTGTTAACTGGTTGAATTCCAAAAAGCAGTTACACAGTCAAAAAACACAGTTAAAAAAAATACATAAATAAAAATAAAAAGGAAAATCACCACAACACTGCAAACAACAATAAAAACAGAAAACGGTGAAAGAAAAAAAAAAAAAGAAGCCCAAACCGTCTATTTTTATAGTGAGTCGGTCTCACTCACTGCTCTGTGTTTTACCCCCATTCCACAGGCGGTGGGGGGGTGTACTGAGCATGCTCAGATGCCAATGGAAAGAACAAGATCTATTCTATCAGCATGTTTTGAAATTTTTAGGAATATTTAAAATAAATCGTACACAGAGAACACTCACCACAGATATGCCAGGGGCTAAAGGGTTAAAATGCATTATTATTATTTGTGCTAGGTCAAATGTTAAATGTCAAAATGTGTTAATGTGCATTTTTTACTCACCTGGGAGAGTTTTTTCAGTCTTTTTTAGATATACATACTATTAATATTGCATCATTTCATATTTTGTCCATTTTTATTTTATTCTACTTTTAGTTCTATTCTTATTTTACTTTTTGTTAAATTTTATATTCTCTTTTCTTGTTTTACTTCAGTGAAGGGTTGATGTAAGACAAAAGCAGTTCCACCTAGAACCATCTGTGAAAGGTTCTACCCTTCTGTGATGTGATGCGTCCAAACAGAACCCTCTCTATTCAGGCAATTTCCACCATCCATTGCCCTGTCCACACTAATAAAGAGTATTTTTTTCTAAATGGGTTTTTACCCTCTCAATTTTAGAAAAAAATGTCTGTTTTACAAAGAATTTCAGTCCACACTAGAATGCAATAATGACAACCACTGCAAACAGACCAAAAATAACCAGAGCTGGACTTCAAACTGTGGATTCTCAGATAATAAAGAAGATAACAGATGCAGAGGCTTAAGTCTGTGAAAACTGCTGGTTTATTCTGCAGATCCTACAGTAGGGGTGTTAAACTCATTTTAGTTCAGGTTCCACATATAGCCCAATTTGATCTCAAATGGGCCAGACCAGTAAAATAACAGGCATAATAACCAGTTAATAATTACTGTTTTTGAGTGGACAAAAAGTACAATTACATTATGGAAATGTTAATAACTTGAGCTACCATGTAAGTGCAATTTCAACAATATTATGCCTCAGCTTATTATTTGCACAACTTAAAGATCAGTGGATCTACAAATGCACAAAACATTTAGTAACAGGCAAAATACTGTTAAAATTGCACTGAAGTTTGTTAAGAAATTTCAGATTGTTCATATTTGTTCAGGTTATTCCCATTTTATTGTGAAAAACATAAATATTTCATAATGTAATTTTACTATTTTCGCATTAAACCAAGGAGAAAATTTAGAGTTGTCATTATTTATAATTTATAATGCTATTATTTTATTTGAGATCACATTGGGCCCCTGAACTAAAATAAGTTTGACACGCTTGATGTTTAACGTTGTCTGTCATTTTTTGCACAAATTCATCATGCAGGCCGGATTTCACCACCACACCAGTGCATGTGTCTGTGCTGTCCATGCACTACAGCAGGTCCTACACTGACGTATACACATATATATGACCTACATCTGATGTTTCAGGTGCAGGTTCATTACACAAAACAACAATAGACATGTGTGAATTGGGGTGTGACATCATTGTTTTCTAATCTCTTTGTTTTCCCCGTCCATACAGACACAGTAAAACCTTCCCTTTGGAAGGTTTTAGTGACCAGAAACAGTGTTTATGTGTGGATCAGAGGCCCAAATCTGATTTTTTTGGGGGCTTTTTTTAATATATATTATTTGTCTTCAGTTTCAAGGAATTATTCAATCTACAGCACTAACAGTAGCCATTTTTTCACAGAGATCCCAGAAAAAAGGTGAAATGGTGATCCCACTTTTTTCCACCAATAACCAATTTCCACAGCCAAGCCAAAGGAGTAACAGAGGTCAACAGGTGGGACTTTTACACAGCGGACCTGCACTCAAGAATCAAAGGGGCGGTGACGCAGCGTATAGTGTGACATAACTTGCGCATCAGAAATACCCCAAACATAGCGGTGTTGCTAACCTTTCCATAGTTGGCCCCTCTTTCACCGTTCCACAAATGTTAGTATCGATAGAGTCCTCCGTGCAAAGTGGCAACAGCTCGTGGATCTCGCCGTCTCTCCAGTTCAACATCTTTCTGGTCACGTTGATATGTTTGTTTACTGTACACGGCCCGCGCTCATTTTTAAATCCCCCTGGCACGGGGGTCGCACATGCAGCACTTCATCAAAATGGTACACCTTGGTTGCAGAACGAGAGGTGTTCCTTTTACACAGTGTTCCAGAATCATGATTCCACCTTTATCACAGCTCTTACCACCTTGGGACCAAATGATCCACCATTTTGTATACACAGACGTTGTTCCGGAATAAAGGGGAAATATTCCTGTAACTTCACAACTAAAACATAACAGAACAAAACATACATCAACTGAATATGATAGAATGTGGGTAATTTAGCTGGTCCATCAAGTCAGCTGCTACAAAAACTATGAATATTTGGGACAAGGAACCTTTCAACAACAGCAATTTCAAGAGTATTTGAAGGTATTAGTATTTGAATTTCTACCCAAATGTAATCTTTAGATGACATTCATTCTGAATGAAACCCTTGATCTGAGGAACTCTTGTGCAGTACATGGCTCTGGACAGAACATCAGACCTTCAGGCAGAACCCCAGTGGAACCTTTCTTTCTCAGAGTGTTTTCTCTTCTCTCTTTCCCCTCTTTGTTTCCACTCCCTGCTCCTTCTATGTTGCTTATATGAAATCAAAACAGCAGAGAACCTCCTCGAGTTTCACACCAGAACAACACAAACAGGAAAAGATATCAATCTCTTCCTTACATTCCTTCTCAGCGCTGTCACCAGATCTCTTCTCCTTACCTTCTGCCTTACATTCGCCTCGTAGCCCCTAACTCTTTACCAACTCAGATTCTGATCTATTCCTCTGCTCCGTGACCTGATCTGTAAAGTACACTATACAACCTCAATACTTTTCCTTCATGCTGCTGTGTTCACCCTCTGTGAAAAGGTTAAACGCTGCTGTATGAGTTTATAGTGAATCTACAGACGGCGGCGGCTGACAGCAGAGCAGTTCTCAGCTGCCGCCGTCGTTAGGTTCGGTCCTGATTTGCTCAGAATGCTGAGTGTCTCGGTCCAAACAAAAGAACACAGTCAGTCTCTGAGCCCTGAATGCAGTGAATGCACTGATCCATATAGAGCAGCCTAATGGACAGGAGTGTGGAAATCACCTGGTTGGTCTGAGTCGTGGAAAAAGAAAAATCCCAAGGTTTCTAGGGACAGGATTTTCTTTCCGTGGCCCACCCAAAAAGGCTTCACACAGAAAGACAAACTTTGCGTTTCACAAGTTACAGGGGCTAAAAAAAGACAAGCACAGAGAAAAATAATAGGTTTTTGCATGGATGGATGCTTGAGCTAAGACAACAATTAACTCTGGGGCTTTTTCGTACTTCAGAATAAAGCTTTGCATAATGATCAGTGAATTAAACCTGAAGCACATTAATCAACAGCAGATATTAAAAAGGGAACAATTATCTTATAACTGGGCAAAATGTGGACAATAAAAGTATAAAAACAAAAATAGAACTTTAACAGCTGGTATTGAAAATGTGATATGTATCTGGACCCATTCTCCTAACAGTCGGGTTAAAGTATTTCTATGTGATATTGATATTCCACACCAGCAGGGCACAGTCTGGTACTAGAACAAACTTGGGAACAAAACCACCAATGAATCAATGCTATGTATTCACAGACTGGATCAGTTACTGAATAAAGGATAAAGCTCATCGTTTCCACACATCTGTATTATGGAATCATCAAGTTTTCTTCTTCAAACTCAAAGACGCTTATTTTATCAGTCACTAAAGTAACACTGTGTCTTATAATGTTGGTGTGCTGCATCAGCTGATAGTTTACATTATAGTTCTGTTAGCTTAGCTCTGTTTTTAGACAGAAAACAGTCACAGTAAAACCATAAATCACCTCTGTTTTCCGTTGGGTTTGTGTTATCAATAGCTGATCTGTTTGAATCTAACAAACAAGGTCAGAAGTGTCACAGTTTAGTCTGAACCGTGGATCAACAAACAGCAACTTAGCAAAGATAACAACATCCCATAAAAACTTTATACCCTTATAAGCCTCAGAATCAAACTCATCCGTGTAGAAGAAACAGACATTTCAGTGTCAAACTCCATTCTTTACATTTACAGCCAAGTCCAGTGAAGAAAACACAACAGTGCCTCTAGTTTTTAATTACTGGCTCACTTTCTTTGACTTTAAAAGTTGTTTCTTAGTGATTTTCATCCAATCTGGTTATTTTCTGATGCTTTGGTCAAAGGCCCTGTGGTGTTTTCCTCACCATAGGAGAACAGCAGACTGGCTCACTACTCCCTCTAGTGGTCACATAAATCCCCAGCCCATCACTGGAAAAAAAATCATATCTCTACAATCCAATACATCGGCCTCTTTGGCAGAACTTCACAGACTTTATTCTAAACAATTATGAGAATTTTAGGTCATCATTGAATATTTGAAAGCAGAAGTATTATATATACACACTTAGGACACATAATAAAGGCCTGTGTAAAAAACATAAATATCCATTTACATATAGGCTACATTTAGAATAATTTTTACTGCATTTTCTCACCATCAGAGACGTTTTTTCGAGGGGAACTGAAGCTCTGCAATGCTCTTAAAAATACTACAGTTCACCTCTGCAGCCCATGTTGTAATACTAATATTTTCATGTTACTTCAGATTAAACCCAACAAAACAAATTAGCCGATCATGGCAGACATTTCACATGGCAAAAAAAAAAAAAAAAATCACTGTGTGTATTTGAGTCTTGAGGTTCTGAATAGGTCAGTATTATAAGTAGTAATAACAGGTGGACTGAACCTATTTAACAATTTCATGATGTGGAATCCTTCTAAAACAATGCTAAGAGTACAACTCTAGATCATATAAAGGGTGTACAGGCTCAACACAATTTTCAATGACAAAGTGAAGAGTTTTCACCTATAAAGTGCAGATTTTTTACATACAATTTTTATATGCATTTCATTACAGTTGAGTCATTGATTCCATTTCCAGCTAAACCCACCTTTCGTTTAGTATCTTTAAAAGACAGACAGAAGGGCTGACCTGCAGGAAATGACCAGAATAAAACCCAGACTGCTTCTGTAAGAATCCACAAGGTTGTAAGGCTGTACAAGGTGAGTCTCTGGGACAACGGGTCCAATTGGAGGCTTTATCAAAAATCAGAAGTGTAATAAATAACTAAAATCTCTGTGATTTGAGGTGTGATTTCTATTCTTTATAATCATTATTCTCCCTCACAATCCAGTTGAGGAGCCTGACACTATCCACTTATATATAGAGATTTATAATTATAGAATATTATAGTGTATGTGTATCATTCTGTGTGACATTTCCAGTCTAAAAGGTCCCGTTGAAGTGAAGCTCTCTGAAAAAGCTGAGTGTTTACACAGTGATCCAGTGGTGTCCATACACTCTGCTGTGATATTTGCCTGTCGGTGCATTCGCCTTCTTTCAGTACTTTTGACGAGTGTGTGAAGTGTGTGTGCATGTGGTCACCTTGGTGCCAAACTTAGAGCATCAGTCTGTTCAGTGTTCAGGCTAAACATGAACCAGCTAATGTGTCTACCATCAGTCCTCTTCCTTTAACACAGGACATTCTCAAGTAATGACATTTGAGGCTGTTTAATACCTCTAGAAGGAAAAGTAACACAATGACTGCGGCAAAAGAAATCAACAAAGTACAGAATAAATGGACTGTGTGCAAGTCGTCATCTGAAGTGTGAGGAGTGGTGTTAACTTATGCAATATTGTCATCACATATATTCCCATTATTGCACAAGTCTAGTATGTACACAGTCTGGAATTAACGTCTTATGTCACCAGCCAAAGTGAGTAGATGAACAAACCCATTCACCAAGGTCATTTCTATACATGTACAGTTGCAGAAAAAAAATATTAGAACACCCTTGTTTTGTTCAATTTCTTGTTCATTTTAATGCCTGGTACAATTAAAGTTATATTTGTTTGGACAAATATAACGATACCAACAAAAATAACTCATAGTAGTTGAATTTCAGAGCTGATTATCCATTTTCCATGTTTTCTTGATAATAACCAAAATCACTTCAGTCAATCAATATCTATGTCATTGTACGACTATATGCATGTTGAATGGGATTTTTTTGTCTTCAATGGTTTTCCTTAAAACTAGTGCTGTCAAACAATTAAAATTTTAATCAGATTAATCACAGGGTTGCTGTGGATTCATTTCAATTAATCACAATTAAACATCATTCATTTTTAATCTATATTAATCATGTTTAATTTTGCTCAAGCAAACAGACTCAAGAAAGAAGGGAATACATATGCACTTAACGTGTTTTGTCACAAGCTGGGCGATACGTTAGCCAAAGTGCTAGCAGAATCCCCGACTAACGTATGCTTCACTTTAATGTGGTATTTTAAGCTGGAAGTGCTTTGATGAACAGAAAACTCCTTCCTGTAGAGTGTGTATAATACTTTATGTTGGTTGACTGTTCCATCTTGGTTTTTTTGTCCTCATATTTCCATCCAAAGGGCCAACGTGCCGTTTATCACCTTCCATCTTTATAGGTTGGTTCTGCTGCCTGTCACTACTGGATCAACTGCCCATTTGTTCATGCACGATGCAAACTCTACTTGGACAAACTGCCTGAAATGCGCTGGCAGAGACATTCAGAGTCATTCTGCTGCAGATGGGCTAACTGTATTCAAATTTTTAATCAGATTAAATTATGATGATGGATTAATCCGCATTAACACGTTAATTTTGACAGGCCTATTTAAAACCATTACTTAAAGGACGCAAACTCATCAGGGGTGAAAAAAGTTGGATATACTCCTTATTACTGTACTGCACTACTGCTCCTACTGTAAATAGATGACGTACACTTTACATTCTACTCTTTATACCATGTATTTCTAACTCTATTTCTACCCCTTTTCTTTTTTAAATGCAATGGCATTTAACAAGGTGAGAGAAACAGTATCTCAATTATCTGTACGTCCTATGCATCTACTGACTTGAAAATTAAAAAAAAAAAACAAAAAAAAACTTTGAATGAAGAAATCTTTTAAATATCAGCTTAAGCTTTTAGGAGAATAACAGGCTAAAAAAAAAAAACCCTGAATAAATATAATCTTACTACTGCAGAAGTATTGGGACGTTATTCTTTCTCTGGAACATTTGAGTCAACTTTATGTGAAATTTCACAAAGTTAATTATGTCAGTGAAATAAATTGGCAAAGCTTTCAACTCCTGGTTTCAAACATTATTTTAAAAAAAAAACAAAAAGTCTGCACTAATGTAATCTGTTAATGTATTGATATTAACACATATACAGCCTCTTTTTAAAATAGTTTTGTCTTCAGATGATGAACGATGAGTAACATTTATGAAGAGGTGACGATATGTGGTTTTATCAGTTGGCCTAATTTGCTTGATATTCAGTTTTAGACTTACACTGTTTGATAATACTAAAAATACTTGAACATAAACAGCCTAATAATAACATCAATATTGTTAGAGTAAATTCATTTTAAAGAACAAGAAGGTAAAAATGTCTGACTGTCCACCCACTGCCTCCACTGAGTGTCCAGACGCCATAGTTGTGACCTTTGAAACTATAAACAGTAACTGGTTAGAGTCCTAAAGGTCAGAAATCAGGCATCTGGGCCCATTCTGCTTTATTTACAGCTTTAACGGCTACTTTTCCCAAGTCAGGTAAATGAACCAGACGCCTGATTTGGGACTGGGAACTGGTTCAACACAGCAAGAAGACTTAACATTAATGCAGACCTGAAAGAAACCTTATACACATGGATGATAAAACTATAATTACTGCTAATTTTAAGCACATTCTCAGTTAAAATGTGTAATGTTTCCAGGTTTGGTTTGATTGTGCGAATGTTCAACCACTTCATTTATTAAGTGTTATGCTGGCATCACCATAAATAAGTGTTGTCTTGAACATCGATTGCACTCACTTTTATGTTGACTTAATATTAAATCAAAAATGATTTACACTTAACATTGTTTGAACAGATGATCAGAACAAAAAAACGAACAAAGTAAGACAAAAATCATAAATTCTTACCTAATTAAAAACATAACAGCATCAGTCAGAGGCTGTATTACATGCCAAACTGCAACAGAGACATTATCTACCTCATGTATATTTGCACCTGAATGTCCATCCTGCATTTGAACCATTTGTTTGTACTATTTGTACAGTTTTGTGAAAGGAAAAAAAAAACCTTTTCACTTTTACTCTGTATTCTATTTATTCCATTGTATGCGAGAGCTAAGGATGAACCGGAGTCAAATTCTTTGTTTGTGAGCAGAAACTTGGCCAGTAAAGCCGATTCTGATTTTAGTTTTATTACATGTTTCCATGTTTCATGTACTACATCCTTTTTTTCTCCTTGTGCTCTTCTGTTTATCACATTCTTTTTCTCGTTACATCATTGCATCTTTTGCATCTTGTTCTGTATTTTACAATGTTTGTCTCGTCTCATTTTTACTCAATCTTTGTGTTATTACATCTTTTTCATTATTTTATCTTTTATGATAACTTAGACAAATAAGTGTCTGATTTCTCCAAGTTTTCACCCTGGACCATAAACAAATTGTTTTTTGTTTTTTTTAATCAGGCATTAAACCAGAAAGAAATAGTGGCATGATATTTTCTATGATAATTGTCAATATGGACTGATTATACATGTATATTGTCCATATTTCGTAGCCATAGTATAGTTAGCTTTTTGTATATTTCAGCAATAACTGGTGACATTTGTACGTTTAATATTTTATCTTCTAAGTTTTTGTATATTGCTTATATTTCTCAGTATTTGAGGGATATTTTTGTACAGTCTTTTTGCACTTGAAGTGTTAATAAACAGAAGAGAGCTGCTAAACAGATTTTCAATGTTCCTGTAACAATGACAATAAAGATCTATTCTATTCTGTTCTATACTTCTAGACATGTGGCACAGCTCTACTGTGAAACGTCTGCCAGACACAACAAAGAAGAAGAATCTCAGCTCCTTATCCAATGCAAACAACTGATAAAGAGTTTATATGAGTAAAAGTGATATCCAACATGATAATACTCTCAGATCTCTTCAACTTCACTGGAGTCTGCATGCATGCGGCTGCCCAGTGGGTGACCTTGTACAGTGCAGGTTTTATGAGGTGCAGATAAAAGTCTTAGCTTTAGTTTAACATAAGGACGAGGCTCCAGAGCAGATATGAAGCTTCATCTCCAATATAAGAGAAGGATAAGCTCCGCCTCTGCTTCACCACATTAAATAGTAAAACCCAAATAAGCCACGGGATAAAGTACAGCTTCTAAAACACACCGATTAAGACGAGGAGGAGATGTGGAACGTGTCTGTTGTGTTTGTTTCCCATATGAACACCCAGACATTTTATTTACCACAGAAGAAGAAACTCTGAGTGACACCCGACACCGAGCAGGAATGGCTCGAGCCGCCGAGGCCCGAGAAAACCCGAAAAAACAGCCCGGACTGCCGTCTAAACTTACTTTACGTTCCCACAAACTCACTGAATAAACCCAAAGCATGAAGAATATCC
Source organism: Apogon hyalosoma (assembly GCA_037367295.1). Taxonomy (NCBI): domain Eukaryota; kingdom Metazoa; phylum Chordata; class Actinopteri; order Kurtiformes; family Apogonidae; genus Apogon; species Apogon hyalosoma. The sequence goes on from JAPQRP010000025.1 coordinate 32,760,772, forward strand.
AGATGAAACTCCACTGGGTCTAAGTTTAAACACACACCGGGGCAAAGTTACACGGATTTGAGCCCGACTACTGTGTCGCTCGTACCCTTGGGACATAAAAACCTCAACTTTCAGACGAGGATCCGGGGCTACGGTTGGAGTTCGTCCCGGTGTTTGGAGGCTAAACACGGGACAAAAGGGGGCAAACACCTGAGGGGGGTTTTGGTACGAGTGCGGGGCTCTTGGGCGGCAGAGCTCCTCCGCGGTCCTCGTTCCCAGCGGATCCATGTTGGAAACAAAAAGTGAACGTACCGTGAGCCGCCGACAGCAGCCAAGTCCACAGCAGAAAGCCCCGCAGCACACCGCCCATTTCCAGTCCCGAACGCCTCACACCCGCGGCTCCAGATCCATTTTCGTCTCCTTCACTTCTAAACGCGTCCACTTTTCCGTGTGCGTACCGGGGATATGTTCCGTTGCACACCGCCGTGCGCCAGGCTCCGTCCGTCTGCGCCGAATGCACTTTTTTCACAGTTGAGACGCTCGCGCTACTTTACACTTTGGACGAGCACGCGCACGGAGGGCAGGGGCCGAACGTGGTGTGACGTCATCGACCGCGATCCCGAACAACTCCCCGAGTTTTTATGGAAAATAAAAAAAAAAATAAAATGTTTAGTTAATAAAGAGACTTTTAGCAATGAATAAACCGTTTTATACATTAAAATACAGGTAATAATAGTAATAATGATAATAATAATAATGGTAGTAAAAAAAAAGTGTTAAAAGATTTTAAGCAGTGAATGAACCGTTTTATCATTTAAAACAATAAAAAAATGAATAAAAGCATGTAGTTAAAAAAAGACTTTTACTGCTGACTAAACGTTTTTCTTTTTTTCAAAATGAGATCTTTATGATAGCCTTTCGATGTGTTTTTAAAGACACTTTATTTATTTATCTATGTATTATTGACATTGTCCACACAGGATGTACATGGAGGGCTTATTCCACGGATGCCTCTGTAATACTGTGTTTGCAGTTTCTAATGACAAGTTTGATATGAAGAACATGTTTCATTGATCTTTTTATAATGTTAAAACAATGCTGATAAGAAGACAGAAAAGGTACAACATTAAGGGTTACATTCTGAAAATAAAATGATTAATTTGAACTTTTTAACATCGATTATTTTTTTGGAAAACAGTGATTTACCAACTGGGCACAACAGGTAAGACCAATATATTTGTTTTAACTGCATTTTAAAAGGGATATCCTCTTGTTTCTGTTCAACATGGGGCTTAAACACAACCTAGACTAAATCTCAAATGTAAGCCTAACCTTAACCCGTATCCTATATCATAAAATCCTAAAAACGTACATTCAGAAGACAGTTAACCTTAAGTAGAAACTCTTAGAAAATCATCTTCTGATGGCTAAACCCTTCACTACCGTTCTACTACCAAACTTTATCTGCTGTCAGCTGATTTACTGCTGCTCTATGGAAACAACCACCATCTCCACACACACAAACACACACAAAGGTTTAGACGGTCCAAACAGTGCAGTATAAAAGTGTTACATGATGCCAGAGAACAGATGAAGGCTAAGGTTTATTTGAACCACCTGTAAAAACTGGCATACTTTCTGAATTAACTGGCATCAAACTGATCTAAACACACCCATTTTTTGTCTTTATTTTTTTGTTTTTTTGTGAATTTTTTTGTGTTACAAATGGTTCCAGATATCAGTCTAGTTCTTATTGATCACTAATAGAAGTCATATATGGACTTTGATTGGATTAGTTGAGTTCTCCTCCAGTGAAAGTCCCGCCCACTTCTATAGTTACATTGATCTGCATCCAGACCACAGGACTGGAACACAGAACAGAACCTGAGAACCTCACACATTCAACTGGGGATTGATTCAGATAGAGCATGACGCTGACGTACAGGGACACTGGAACTATATTTCTACATGTACTGATTCCAGAAGTCGATGGTTTTGTCTGTGACACAGGAAACTGATGGAAGGGTTTTGTATTTCAGTTGACTTAAAAAAAAACCCCACTAGAAACATAAAGTACCAGGTTTAGCTCATTTTCCTGTAAAACATCTGCAGGTGACAGGCAGCGTGTTAATATAGGAACAAATCCACTGAAACGGGTTCAGGGTTAAGACTTACATTGTACGTGGATCAGGACTGGACTTGACTGATGCTCTGAGGTAACAAATCCCTACAGGTTCACAGTCTCCTGGTAAGTCTGGAACCACAAAGGTGGAGGCTGTTATAACAACACATTCATCACCCAGGGTTTTAGAGCCATGTCTGACACATATGGCTTTGATATTAAAATGCTCAGGTGTTTTAGGTGATGTATTATATCTAGAGGTGGCAAAAGTATACTTTATGTACTCTGTGGGGCAATGTTGTTTATGTTGTTTATTCCAGTGTGAAATGTTTGTTCGTCCAGGAGGTTCATGTCCGTTTATCTGATGTTACCCTCCCCAGAAGAACCAGCATAGAAAAATGAACTGGCTACAACCAATTGTCTTAAGCCAGGGGTGTCAAACATACGGCCCGTGGGCTAAAACCGGCCCGCCAAAGGGTCCAATCCAGTCCATGAGATGAATTTTTGAAATGCAAAAATGACACTGAAGACATTAACAGATATTAGTCAGTGGTGTCGAAATCATTTTAGTTCAGGTTCCACACTCAGACCAATATGATCTAAAGTGACTCAGACCAGTAAAATAATAACAGAATAACCTATAGGCCTGAAAAATGACAACTACAATGTTTTCTCTTTGTTTTAGTGTAGAAAAAAAAAACCTTAAATTACATGAAAATGTTCACATTTATAAACTATCCTTTCACAAAAAATGTGAATAACCTAAAAAAAATATGAACAACCTGAAATGTCTTAAGAGAAATATGTATAATTTTAATAATATTCTGTCTGTTATTAAATGTTTTGTGTATTTGTAGATCCACTCTGATCTGTAAGTTTTAATGTACATGTGGAAATGATAAGCTGAGGCAGAATATGGGTAGAATTGTACTTATTTTTCTTTAAAAAAATCAGGTTATTCACATTTTTTTTTAAGGATTGTTTGCAGATGTAAACATTTTCATAGTGTAAATGTACTTTTTTCACTCTCAAACATATGGAAAAGTTTGTAGTTGTTATTATTATTATGGAATTTCCCCTTGTGGGACCAATAAAGGCATATCTTAGTTATAGGTTATTATGCAATTATTTGAATGGTCTGATCCACTTTAGATCATACTGGTTTGAATGTGACCTGTTCTTTGTCATGTAATTGTACTTTTTCACCCTAAAGTATTCAGAAAAGTTTGGAGCGGTCGTTATCTGTAGGTTATTAGTTTACCGGTGATGCCTGTTTGAGAGCAAATTCACTGAATGTAGAACCTGAACTAGAATGACTCTGACACCCGTTTATGAAGCGAACGCTGTGAGATGAGATTTTGTGGTTTTTCTAACACTTTCTAACACTCAAGCTCTCTTTCTTCAAATTGACCCAAAAAAGTATCTGAACGGCACATCTGGACTTCATTGTTCTTCGCTGCAGTAAACACTACAACCTACTCCGCAGACCCTCCACAACATCTTCCAAAAGCAAATACAGTAGAACAGCAGAATATCCCGAGTCATGACAGTGAACGATCCGGTCAGTGTTGGTCAGAGATCAGGGATTAACTGTGCTAAAAAACAAAAGATGAACACACACTCCTGCTCACACACACTGATGGAAACTCAGATAAACCATCCCAGATCTGGGTCTTCTCACACACCTTCGACTAAGCCAGCCCTGGCATCTCTCCCATGATGCCTTGCTTCTCAGCGCCAACTGGCTTCTGCTCTAAAGGCTCTAAATGCAAACCAGAAGCACATGTTCTCCCCGTTCGCCTCCGTGTACATGTGAGGGAGGACGACGGACGTACAGGCCATAGAATACGGTAAATAGAGCAGGTACGACTGTTCTGGATGGAGAAGGAGGAGGAGGAGGAATGTAGTCCGTAGGTTTTATTTACATCGTGGAACTGAAAAGTTACAACACCACAAACGAAGAAAACACTCCATCACCAATTACACTTTAATGACGTTTCAATATATATCAAGCAAAAATCTTCTGTTCTGTCATAACAATGCAATATTTATTCAATATTGATCAAAATATAATTGCACTATTTTTTATATAGACTTGGTTCATAGGTACATACTGTTAATATTGTTCATAGATATACATACTGTCACATACTGTTAATACTGTTAAGTTGCATCTATTCATATTTTGTCCATTTTTATTTTTTATTTTACTTAGCTCTATTCTTATGTTACTTTGTAAAATTGTAAAAGGACATGTTCTGGTCTCATATCTGTTTTGCCTTTTGCATTTATTTTAACCCACAAAGACCCATTACTACTTTTGTGTCAGTTCCAAAATTTTTTTTTTCTCTCTCTATTTAACCTTTCGTAAGTCATTTAACTCCATTTATTATGACATTATCCACTGCATTTTACAGTTTTCATCATATAAATCATATATTTTCTTATATTTAATTTAGTTGTTTTTGAGGACTCAGAGTAAATTCAAAGATTATTATATCAAAACCAGGAAAAGTGAAGAAACAGTGACTTTTTCAGCAAAATATCTCATAAATTGAACATAAACCCAGTGTCTCCGTCCACTGTCGGTTATTAAACTCCATGGGTTTTACTGGTGAATCAATGTTGTAGAAGATGACGGTGTTTCCATGGTAACTACGGAGCCT
>JAPQRP010000025.1:32814123-32841140 GCA_037367295.1 Apogon hyalosoma
AGTCCTGTTGTAATGGTAGACCTTATGGGGTTATAAGGTCTACCATTACAACAGGACTAGAGTTAGTTATGTTAACCCCATAAGGTCTACCATTACAACAGGACTAGGGTTAGTTATGCTATTTTTGCTGGAAAAGTGTCAAATGTATTTTTTGCCAATTTCACACTTTGACAGGAAGAACCTAACTTTCGATATCTGTGTATTAATAAATCATTATGTGTAATAAATGCTTGTAATAAACTTATAGCAAAAAAGACTCAATTTTTTATGAAAAAATGTAAATGTTCAGAACAAAACTTGATTAAAAAAAAACTTTTGACTATTTTCCATGTGTTCAAACATTTGAGTTTGTCTAGATCATTCTCTGTCCATGTTCTTATTTTTAGTTCTTTTGATCATCGGTATTCACTTTGTCTGGTTGTAGACAGAGCCCCTCATTTCAGTGACAAAAACATCCATCATCGGATTCAAATACCGACACTGCATTTCTTTATGCCCTGGATAGAACTGCACATAGAAATATGCATACATTTATATAATATTTACAGCTAAAATACAGCTATGAATCAACTATACAAACTGGAAAAAAAATATAGATAAAACAGTGGAAAAAACTTAATGATTAAAGCTAAAAAAAAACCAAAACATTTGAACAGAAAAAGATGAACAAAACTCAAAAATTTTGCAAAATAGTGAAAAGATGACCCCCCCCAAAAAAAAAGACTAAAATTGTGAAAAAAATGAGAACACTAAACAAAATACATCAATAATACACTAATCAATGAACAATAACCTATACAAACAAAAAATCCAGATAAAAACTAAAAAAAAAAAAAAAACAACACACCAGTAGAACACTCCAACAGTACTATCACTACTATAGATAATTACTGACATGAATTCACCACTAAAACCCTCATTAAAACACTGATAAACATAATAAAAATCTTCCATCTGTCCCAATGCAGGCCTCTACCCTAATGTGTTACAGACCAATAAAAAGGACCCAACCTCAGCTGAAAGATGACATTTGGATTTTGTCAAGAGTGTAAACCGTTCAGGAGTTACTGTCATTTAAATGACCTGTGGCATCGGAGACACAACTGTCCTAAAATGGTTAGCACCAGTAAAAACAGAGTGCGTGTTGAATCACCCGCCCTAAACCGGGCCGTGGTACCTTCATGCCACTCTCCCAGCTGATCCACAGGTCTCCCCGGGTCAGGAAACAGGCCACGGCGTGTCGGGCCAGGTGGTGGATCCAGCCCTCCTGCCTCAGCTGGGTCATGATGGCGTCGATCCAGGGGAAACCCGTCCGACCCTCCGCCCACTTGGCCAGAGCCTCGGGGTTCTGGTCCCACGGAATCTGGACACAACACAGCCTCAGGTTGGACAGGACGGTGGTGGGGTTTTATGGTGTTGGTGTGTAACGTTATGTTCATGCTGCAGGTAAAACTGCTCCAAATCCGAGTTTATGGTACACCGAGCCCGTTTACATCCACACTCATACTCCGATCATTATCCGATTATCTAGGAGATCATGTAAACAGGATAATCTGATATACTTGATTAAATAACAGAAGTAATCTGATTATGAAAAATCAGATTAACACAGTTGGGTTTATCACCAACATGTCTTCATGCATGTACACAGGTTAATCTGATTTATTCCATTGTTTTGATGTCTGTGCATGTGTAAAAACTAAAATCACAGAAGACTGAAGTGACGTAGTCCAACATGATTGCAAGACAATACGAAGTTTGAGTCTAGTCTTCCATTTTTAAAAAAAATACTTTACAGGGTTCCTACAAGTTGACAAGTTACACGTTAGACTTTTTAAGACTATTTAGAACAGAATTTAATGCTCATTTCATAGCCACTGTCAAGAATTTGCGACTCTTAGAGTTTAAGAAAATGTATGTATTCCCATTGTTCCGACCCGAGTTGATTTTTTCTTGCAAAAGGTGCAGAGAACTTCAAACACGTTCCCTCCAGTTGTGTCAATGAGGTCAAGAACGATCTTTTCTCATACCAGGCAGTATTACATGTGCACTTCCCCATGCTTAGTTTTCGCTTGCGAGCCGTCCCTTAAGGTTCCCAAAGTCAGATTTCTCGGTCAACTAACAGCTGCACACGTCGGGTTGGATGTTCTGTAGTCATTCCTCACCAGGGGCTGCAAAGTTAATAATTGGTTCCTAATTTCAATGTAAGTCGTCAGGTTGGAACAGGTGGAACGGAGTCGACTAACGTTACTTTCTTTGCAGCTTGGACATTGAACAGATTCATTTAAACAATTGAGCAAATACGTGTATTATTGATACACATATCAAATTCCATAGGTTTTACTGGTGAATCAACACTGTAGAAGATGACTGTTTCCATGGTAACTACAGAGCCTCTGAGCGTCCGAATGGGTCATATCTAATGACCATGAACAGATGAAGAACTGTATTTACACAAATTATTGACATGTATCGATAGAATTAGTGGATCAACAGGGATTAAACGGTTTAGATCAGTAGATGGTTTTGGTCGATGGCAGATGTTTGGGTCTTTAAGGGTTAATGGATCAATAATACTGATATTTACTTATTGTCTGATTAAGTACGACAGTTTTTTTTTTTTTTCTTCCTTTGATGTAATGACACTGAGGACTAAAGCTGGACATTAGTGGAGGTTTCATCCCAGTGTCGACCCCCTCCCGTCATGTTGACTTGTTTCACCTGGACACAGATGGGGTTTCCCTCCATGCGGTCGAAGTTCGGGTTGTTGGTGGCGGCTGTGTAGAAGAACTCCCTCCATAAGAGCTGACCGAACAGGGATAAGGGAGGACTGCAACGCTTCCGGAGCTGACGGACCCACAGGAAACACAAGACACAAATACAGACATTTATTCAAGAACAATGATTTACTCAGAAGTTAGAATGTTTGGGTGATAAAACAAACAGAAACAAATCTGACCAAGTTTAGGGTCATTTCAAACTTTTTTTTTTTTTTTTTAAATATATACACAGCAGTTCATATAGTGGTGAGAAAAAAAAAAGGTTTAGTTAACCACATGCATTTGTAATTTATTATATCATGAATCACTAAAGTCATTGAACTGTGTCCAGGATTGTTCTGTTCTCTACACATACATGCTCTTTCTGTATATTTTTTAGTTATAGTATGAAAAATTAACCAGTTACAGTATTTATAGAAGATGAAACCGAAAGAAAGTGTCAAAAACACCACATTATGAATACAACATGTCATCTCTGATTTAGTGCTTGTATTGTTTCAATTTTGATACAGAAACATGCAAAGAAAAAAAAACCCACAATACACTAAGATATGCTAGAATACATTTAAATGCTCAAAAAAAAAAAAAAACATATGCTAGAATCCACTAACATACACAAAAAACCCTAAAATCAATTGCTACTGTCTGATGCAGCCACACCTTCAGAAACAGAAGTTATTTTTTTCCCGCCAGTAGTTCACAATGACATTTGGGATTGTGTATAATTTTAAGGGTGTCCGAGACCTTTTTACTGTATATGTGGACGTGGTGCTGTGGTTTTGAGCGGTACCTTCATGTACAGCTCCCTCAGGTTGTAGTACAGAACCCTGCAGGACAGACATCCGAAGCGCAGGTATGGGCTGAGGCCGGTGGGGCTGGCGTACAGAGAACAGGTACTGACCCGGGGGTGTTCGATGTTGGCCACCCACACCTACAGAGGGAACAGTATGAGGTTAGGGAGGTTCCATCCACCGTCTAAACACACGACCACTTCAGATACCTCAACCCGTGTCAATCAAATCTACTTTAACCTACAAAGACCCACAATCTGGACATGTTGAATTCAGCTGTTTCTTTTCTAACAGGGGTCTGGATACAAAACAACAATGACTAATGTCAGAATATAATTTATATAGGGATAAATATCATTGCTCTGACTAAATAGTAATTATCCAATACAACTATCTTTATTCAAATTTCCCATTAAACTTTAAATATTGACGTTTATAAACTATAGACAAAAATATTGGGACACATCCTTTCTACAGCTGTAAGATATCCTGCTCATGAGGATTTGACAGAAACATCAATACACATATGCATATATACACACACAAGTGTGTGTATACAGTATCTCACAAAAGTGAGTACACCCCTCACATTTCTGCAAATATTAAAGTATATCTTTTCATGGGACAACAGTGAATAAATTACACTTTGATCCAATGTACAGTAGTCAGTGTACAGCTTGTATAACAGTGTAAATTTACTGTCCCCTCAAAATAACACACACAGACATTAATGCCTAAACTGCTGGCAACAAAAGTGAGTCCACCCCTAAGTGAAAATGTCTAAACTGGCCCCAAAGTGTCACTATTTTGCATTGCCACCATCATTTTCCAGCACTGCCTGAACCCTCTTGGGCATAGAGTTCACCAGAGCTTCACAGGTTCCACTGGATCCTCCTCCATGACGACATCATGGAGCTGGTGGATGCTTGAGACCTTCTGCACCTCCACTGTCCATTTGGGGACGTTCCACAGATGCTCAATAGGGTTTAGGTCTGGAGACATGCCTGGCCACTCCATCACCTTTACTTTTATACCAAGGCAGTGGTCGTGTTGGAGGTGTGTTTGGGGTCATTATCCTGTTGGAATACTGCTCTGTGGCCCAGTTTCCAAAGGGAGGGGACCATGCTCTGCTTCAGTTTGTCACAGTAGAAGCTGGCATTCATGGTTCCCTCAAACTGTAGCTCCCCAGTACTGGCAACTTTCATGAAGCCCTAGACCACCCCACCACCACCACCGTGCTTGACTGTGGGTAAGACACTTAGCTTTATACTTCTCACCTCGTTTTCCTCAAGCACTCTTGAGGCTATCTGAATCAAAGATGATGCACAAGAAAGTCAAACAGTTAGCTCAAGACAAGCAGACTAAGGACACGGATTACTGGAACCATGTCCTGTGGTCTGATGAGACCAAGATAAACTATTTACATGAAACTATCCTTTTGTGCTTTGGCGGCTTGTCACAGATTTACTACTAATTTGCAGTCCCTTCTCCTCATCTATAGTAAACTGAGCACAAGTGGAACTGAGCCGGAGTCAGTATTAGTGTATGAGAGGCAGGTTTACCTTCCTGTCCAGGTGTTTGCCGAGTCTGTCCAAGGCCTCTGACTCTCCTCCCCTCCACACAGCTGGAGGTAAACCGTTCGTCTTAAAACCTGAGAATGAGTTTACAAAGTCAGAAAATCAATCCCACTGATTTCAATGCATTAATAGTTTTTGTTCCATGTTGGACCCTCGTAAAAAATGCCTCATTGAATTTAAGGTGGCACTGATCCGATATTGGCCCTGAAACATTTTAGCAGGATCGGTAAAAGCAACCAATCCGCAAGACTGATCCTTCCCCTTTAAATGTTTCTGACACAGGCTACGTCATGCATGCCGAATGCAATTCTAAAAGTAATGCGACAGATCTGTATGTGGAGGACAAGGTGGGTTATTAAACTCTGTAGATAAAGCTGTGAGAAATTGAAAGCAAACTCCTTTCACCTTGACATATATACTGTTATGATGTACAACAGTAGTCGCTAACACACCTGCATCATGTCAAAAAATAAACATTAATGTTATAAACTATAACAGACAAGGATCAGTGAAACAAGGACACAAATGGCCTAAGAGGTTATGAAGGGTTAAATTAACCCATAAAGACCCAGTGTTACTTTTGTGGCAATTACAAATATTTATTTCTCCTCTATTTAACCTTGTTAAATTAGTGCTTTATCACCATTGATTATAATATCATCTTCTGTATTTTGTGATTTTTCAGTGAAAAGTCAGGCATTTTCCTATATTTATTTTACCGTTTGTGTAGATGTTCATAAACGCTCAGGTTAAAGTTTAGGGTTATTCCATCAGAAACAGAGAAAATGGAAGAAGATTTGATTTTTTCAGTCAAATCTCTCATTAACTGAACATAAACCCATTGTGTCCACCCACTGTCATTGAGCCAACTCCATGGCTTTTACTGGTCAAAGAAACTGGTTGTTGAAGACGACCATTTCTACAGTAACTACGGAGCCTCTGAATGTCCAAATGGGTCATATCTGATGACCATGAAAAGACAACATACTATTTACTGATAGGATTAGTAGATGAGAGGTTATTAAACACGTTAGATCAGTAGATGTTTTTGGTTTCCAGTGGCTGTTTGGGTCTTTAAGGGTTAATTATGTCATATCAGAGAAGGCTAAAGGTCAAAAATTGAATAAAAATACCAACCTAGCTCTTCTAGTGAAGGTATATTGTAGAGCTGGTCATGACTGTCTGATATTTCAGAGCAACACTTGTCCATCTGCTGCTGGGTGATGGGAGGCAGTGGCCTTCTGGGTAATTCCAGTCTGCTCACAATAGTCTGGAAACGTTTAAAGGTCAGAGGAGGACTGTTGTTGTTCATCTCTATTATCCTGCACAAACAAACAAAAAGAGACAGGTAGAATTCAAAAGGATCAAAACTGATGTAACATCCTGTGACTCAAAACAGTGTTTTATGTTTAAAATGGTGTTCAACTGGTGCATTTTTATAACATGACTCAATCAAAAGACTCCAGCAGTTTCTAAAGACAATTTAAGACTAATGTGTCAGTTTTATCATCATGTCATATTCAGTTTGACATCAGGTGTGAAAGTCCAAACTTGTAATAAGGGAATGCATCAGACAGATTATTATTGATATTAATACTTCTAGGATAATTATAGCCTTTATATCAGGGCTGTCAAACTCTTAATTTCTGTTCCACATTCAGACCAATTTGATCTAAAAAGCACCAGACCAATAAAATAGTACTATAACTTGGAAATAATGACACCTCCAAATTTTTCTCTGATTTTGTGCAAAAATATAAAATTACAGTATGAAAACGTTTACTACCCTTAAACAAAAAATGAATAACCTGAGCTTCCATGAGCATGAAATTTATTATTACAAAAAATAAGTGGAATTTTAACATTATTATGGCCCAGATTATTATTTACACATATATATTATAACTGACATCACAGTGGATCTGGAGACGTACACACATCTGTAACTGAAAAATATAGAAGTGTATGATCAATACAACTTTGCAAATTCATCCCATGGGCTGGAATGGACCCTTTGGAGAACCCGTTTCGGTCCGCGGGCCGTATTTTTGATACCTGTAACTTGGATCCTGCAGGTCAAGCACAAATATAAGAGTTGGCAAATGATTCCAAGTTTGTTTGGCTTTAATTCATGTATTTGTTTCAGGCCATAAATGATATTTTGATAACGTCTTTACATCAGCTGAGCTGTAACAACTATTAGAATGTTGCTTTTTACTAAAGTAAAGTAGGCGGAGCTTACCAAAAGCCCCACCCCTCCTGATTACTTATACCCTGCCTCATAACAGATTTGTTTAAAATATTAAATTAAAGCTATTTGTAAAGTAAAATAAATTAATCACTGTCCCTTTTGGGTAATTTCACAGACAATGTCCCAAGGAAGTTACATAAAAAAATTTAAATTAATCTGACCAGTAGTTTCAGAGAATAAGTTTGTCAAAATCTAGACATTGGTGGCCCTCAGTTTGACCCTTCAAAGTTACGGACTCAAATGAAGTCTGTTTATAACTTCCTATCAATAATCCATAGTAACACTGATCTCTTACCATTTCGATGTTATAGATCATCAAAATATCAATAAGTAAAAGGCACATTTTAAATATTAATATTTCAAAAAATCTAAATTTATCAAAACCGTGAGCATAATTTGTAGACATTATCCAACAGAAGCTACATAAAAAATTTGAAATCAATCCAACCAGTAGTTTGAAGATGTTTGAGGAAATTGCTAATGAAGATGACAACGACAAATGATTGCCACACCTTCACAACGGTGAAAAAGGTAAAACTGAGGAAAACAAGAAAACCTAGAATACTTTGCTTTATTTGAAAATGTTATTTTATCCTAATATAACATTGGACCAAAATGAACAGCTGATCTCCAGCGATAATCATGATGCTATCAGACATCCACTGTCATTGATCCAACTTATTTACGGCTGCACTGATTTTCACGATAAACCTAACTAATCCAAACACTGTAGTGAAATGCAGACAGACACCTGTATTTCCACAGAGTCTGTGCAGGTTGTGGTGCTGGTGCATCTGACGGACTAGAGTCTGTATTTATAGTTTGTCTCTTATACAACCTGTCTGGATGCTCATTGGTGGATTTGCAGCAGAGCCGGCCTCCTATTGGTCTGTTGGCTGTGACTACCATCAATGAACGCAGCAAGCCACACACATGTCCATGACTACCAACATAAACCGACCAGCTGGTGCACACACACAAAGCAGAGCCCCGCCTCTCACACACACAGCCCTGTGCTGTAACACACACATGCTGCTAATATTCCATTTCATTATGTAATCCAGTGCTGTAATACTGCTCATCCCTGTACACTGGAGCCACAGCCAGGCCTGGTTATGACTCCACTCGGAGCAGGGGAAAGTATTTGGGGGTGGGGTTAACTGCCGTGACTCAACATGGCCACTGGAGGGCTCAGCATGCGACACTGCACACTTACTCCAACCCAACTCCACGCACTGCATTAAGTATTGGAAGGTGCTACAATTTGTACGCAATCCCAAATAGTATGAAATACTTGTGGAAAAATCTTTTTTGTATTTCAAAAGAGGTAGATGCATCAGACAGACAAACAAATGCAAATTTAAAATGCTAAATTTTTAATAATATTTATTCACACTTTTTTTTATGTAGAATTCTGTAATTATCATACTGATAATATTTTGTCTAGTACATAGTGTACAAATTGCTGTTCTATTATTTATGTAAATATATATACTTTGTTTTTGTATTACGAATTTCTTTCCTGCTACTTTTTAATGGAGTGACTGTAGCACCCAATAATTTCCCCAGGGATTAATAAAGTATTCTGATTCTAATTGAGTGCATGTGATAAACCATCAAAATATGGACCATTATAAATAAAGGTAAATTTATAATAATTCTAAACTTTGTAAAAAAATAAATAAATTAAAAAATCTGAATTTCTCAATACTGTGAACAAACTTCGTAGACATAGTCTCAAGGAAGATGCATATAAAACTTGAAATTAATCTGACCAATAGTTTTGGAGAAGAAGGTTATTGAACTCTAGACATTGGTGACCTCAGTTTGACCCTTCAAGGTCACTCAAAGGTCAAAGACCTAAATCAAAGTCCATATATGACTTCCTATCAGTGCTCAATAGTTACTATATTGATATCTCTATTTACATGTTATAAAACATCAAAATATGAACATTAGAAGTACATGCAAATTTTTAATATTTCAAAAATCTTAATTTACTGTTTGTTTACCATTTACAACCAGCATCTGAACTATAAAAACAAAAATGTCAAACACATGATTTCTTGTCACAAGGCAAGAAACAGGATGGTGCGTTCAGAGTGACTCAGAATCCAAAGCTCTCAGAACATGTGTTTAAATATGCAGCGTGTCTTCACTGCACCGTGTGAATATCCTGCATTAACACATGAACAGAACCAGGCTGTGTGTGAATACTGTGTGTGGCTCAGACCTGTCCAGGTTGTACAGGGTGTGGGAGTTTCTGACGACGGTTTCCACCCCAAACTCCTGAGCCATCTTGATGATGGCGCCGTCCCGCTCCTTCCCATAAGGCTCTGGGTCGTATTCAAATGTCAGCCGGGTCACCTTCCACTCCTGCGGGGAGACCAGACCACATTAGTTCTATTCTGCATCGGATATATAAAAATATACAAATCACTTTTTTTTTTTTTTTTTTTTTTTAAGTCTGTTGTGTCTCCGGTGGCACATTTTGCATTTTATGGCCTTCAAATTCCCATAACTCCTGAACTGTTCTCACTATTGAGATTATTCAAATGTCATGTTTTAGCTGAGATTGGGTTCTTTCTATTGGTCTATAACACTTAAGGGTACAGGTCTGCATTGGTTGAGGGGGAAGGGTGGAAGTGGGCGGAGCAGAGAGCATCAAAGTGCAGTCATGAGAGACAGAAGGTTTTTACTACTTTTAGCAGCGGAGCTCCATGCAGCCACATTATGGCTGCAGCAGCAACAAACACGAAAACAGCTTCATTGCCTCTTGCTATTGCAGCTGTGTGGAGCTCCACTTCTCACAATGCATGTCATGACAAGTTTCCAAAAATGTCAGAGTGACCTACTGGCTCTGTAAATAAATGGATTATTTATGGTGGAATACACTTCAAAACTGTTCACTGAGGGAAAAGATTCAGGTGCGTAATCATGGACAGACTTATGATTAATGATACTTGGGCTATGACTTGGTTTTACAGATTTGATGAAAAATTGGTGAAAAGTCATACGCAGCTTTACCATCCTTGATTGTTAATATTGTCACCAATTTTTACATTTCATAGATTCATCCCACAGGCTGTATGTTCGACACCCCCAATTTAGACTAATGTATTAGTGTTGACAGGCATAAATAACTGTTATGAAGTTTTATTTTTCTGCTTCCCCCCCCAATTTTTTGTTCAGATTTGATCATAATAAAATTGGAAAATCACATCTAATTATTATTTTTTTTATTAAGGAACTTTCCTTGCTTATGCACCCAAGTCTTCTGTTAATTTAAGGAAAACGCTGCTACCCAGATACACCCACAAACCGCACTGGAAAACCATAAAATCCACATCACAAAGTAGACTGGAGTTGTGTTTTGTCTCTTCTCAGGTGAGCCCAGTCACATGGCTGAGTTTTCATCCACTACAGGACCTGGTCTCAGTCTGAACATGACCACAGTTAGGTCCAAAGCCAGGCTCAACCATGACTGTGTAAAACACGTGGTCATTTTTTTTTGATCATCTGGGACTCGGTGCCTTCATTGGACCTAAACTCTGCTGTATCAGGTCATAGGCTCTGGTCCTGGATGTGAAGTACAAACTGCCAGAGCTCTAACCCTATAGAAAAGCCGCAGTGTGTTACATAAGTGCTGTTGTATAGATGTGCTCCTCCCCATCCACAATTAAATCCCCACGGGAAGCTCCTCAGAACTGCGAACAGTCAATGCATCCCATTACAGACTCCACTGTGAAGAGAACAGTCAATACCACCAATACACTACATGGACAAAAGTATGTGGACACATTGAATTCAGGTGTTTCTTTTCTAACAGGGGTCTGGGATACAAAACAATAATGCCTAATGTTAGAATATAGTTTATATTGGGATTAATATCATTGCATAGTTTGGTTTAAATCGTTATCTTCGCTTCTGAAATGCCTCAGAGAGGGTTTTTACTTCCTTTCCCTCAACACTGATTGTTTTTTTTTTTTTTTAAATCCATGACTATTATAAATGTTCTGCCTCTAAATTTCTAACATTTTTCATGCTTTGACTGAATTTTCTACCACAACTAACCACCTACTTTCTTCACATCTCACTGAGGAAGAAAAATCTCCATTTTAACTTTAAGGACATTTTGAGGTTTTATTTGTCAAATCATAATGAACAGGATCTTACAGCTGTAGACATGATGTGTCCCAATACTTTTGTCCATACAGTACAGTATAGTTTACTGGTCTTTTTCACTTGTTTTTCATTATGGGGTGATGTGTGTTGTCTTGGCTAAGTCACTCTTGTAAGAGATCTCAATTTCCATGGGATTTTATCTGGTTAAATTAAAAAAAAAAATTTTATCCACACTAACCAATGCAATGATATTCATCCCAATAGAAAACTATATTATAGTATGGATAAGGCAGTGGTACAGACCTTAAAGAGCCTTGGGAAAACATCAGTGGGCTGGCCTCGGACTACGAACAACCTGGAATTGAGCTTCTTCAGACTGTTGTCCAGATCCTCCAGAGCCTCCAGAAGAAACCTGCACATGGAACACAGGCCATTAAAGACCAATGGATCCACCCACACCACTGACGGTGGACAGTGTGGGAATCCCACCCACTGTTCAGGAGTTAGAAGTCAAACTCTTCTGGATTCAATCTTTAGTAATTAGAGCCGTTCCACTGGCGCATGACATGGGCAGAGCATCAAGACAAGTGTATTTAGGTCATGATCAGATATGACAACAATTAAACTTCATAGCTGCACATTTGTAGAACAGAACTGTAATAAAATAGGAATTCTTGTATTTTGTAGTATTGTATGATTGTAAAATTTTCTTTTGACTTGTGTGTGGAAACTTTTAGTGTTTGTTGGTCATTTAGCTTTCTTACCACTGCTGCAATTATTAGGCTATCACCACCACTTTATTATAATTATCACAGAGAGAAAGAAAGCCAGCCCTTGATACAGTCTATAGTTTAAATGTGAAATGGTGTGAATTTGTTAAAGAATGGATTCGAGTCCAAAAGAATGTTTGTGTCAAAGCAGAACACTATCTGTACATTACATTCACTTAATGGTTATTTATGCTGGAACATTTTGAAATCTGTTGTATAAATGGACATAAACTAATATATATGTGGAATAACACTTTGTAATCTACACTGAAAATATCAGAACATAACATGAGCGTACTTGAAAACACTGGGCCTTCAAGCCATGCCAAAGTTTTTACACACACAGATGAACGGCCAGACAGATGACCAACTGATGACAAAACCCTGTGGCAAATGTGGCCAAGGGTAAAAACCAGCATTCTGGGCATTTCTTTTCAATTCTTCTTATTAAAATATGCAAGCTTTAATAAATTTAATCTCCAAGCCAAAATAATTTATCAAAGAAGTGTGCCATTTATTGGAATAATCATCAGCATCAACTGATAAACACCTCCAACATTTATGGTCACATTATCTATCATGCATCATCCAAAAAATGGATTTATCAGTGAGCCATCGACACATCATATTGTATTTAATGTGCAGAATAAGGTGACATTTCAAGACCATGTTGGAGGACAATATGAAGAACACAGATGAATGAAACAGTCAAATAACCACCAATGGGTCTGAGTAAAATTAGCTTTGGTTCAACACATGGATTAGTTCCCAACTGTACAATCTACTAAACAACATAATTAGCACCGTCTACTCAGAAGGGATAAATATCAAGTCGGGGATAATTACCCACCATTAATCTTATTTGTGTGTAGTCCAGCCTTTTTTTTGTCAATTTAAAGTGAAAGTTCACCCAGAAATGTGTAGCACTGCATCAGTATGTGTAGAGGTGAACGTCTGAACAACCTGAGTTCAGAGGCATCGTGAAAAGTCAAACTAATTCTACTTCCCCTCAACAACGGGTGCATGTGTACATCAGAACAGTCATTTACCAGATGTACAACCCCAAACAGGGAAAGGTTGGGACGATACAGAAAACACAAAGAAAAGGAAAGTAGTGATATCAGAATGTCCTTTGACTTAGTTCATCGTTGACAATATGAACAACATGCAGTTGCGAAAAAAAGTGACCAGACCACCCCATGTTTTCTTCATTTTCTTTTTCATTTTAATGCCTGGTCCAACTAAAGGTCCATTTGTTTGGACAAATTTAATTTCAGAGCTGATGTCTATCCATTTTCCATGTTTTCTTGATAACCAAAATCATCCTTCCTTCCAGCAGCAGCAACAGACTTCATACATCCATCCATCCTAAACGCATATAATACACTAAACTAAAAACTTGCATATATAAAAAACACTCATGAATCAAAAAGGTACTAATAATATTATCCATAACGTTCCTTAAAAGCATCTCAAAGCAGAACCAGATTCAATCAATTAGAAAAAACATCTACATCCAGACTTTATCCTTTTCTCATGGATTTAAAATGACTGAACACATTTAAAAACCAGTTCCAGCTGAGAAATGTGGTTTATGCAGTTCAGAGCAGTGACGAGTGTAGTGATCTGTAGATAAGAGAAAGTAAACAGCTCCTCCACAACATCGGAGATCCGCCTCATTAGGGCAGGATTCTGCCTTTTACCTTCACCTCAACAACCAAGGACACTTTCAACGATAAGAAAGTCCACATCCTGGACAGGGAAGACAGATGGTTTGAGAGGAGTGAATCTAAACATCTACGTCAAACTGGAAGGGCCTTCTTTCAAAAGGGGTGGGGGTTGGCGCCACCACCTGTCTCCTACTTACAATGCAGTCCTAACATCTCAGCCATGCCAGACCCACATACTGGTTCATTAACCATACAAAGGCCCGGAGGTGTCGCTGACCCCCACCACTCACAATACGACTCATGTGACCTCATGATAATTTACATCTGGAGCGGATACATAACCAGCTCCTGCACAAACGCATTTAAACCAGATGAAGCCTCTCAGATTAGAGGTGAAACCAAAGTCCAGTTGCTTCCGATTCAACCTTCAAGGAAAAACCAGTTCCTTCAGTTTTATCTCCTTCTGTTGGTTGTTCTGTTCAATGGAACCAGAACATTTAAAAGCTTTCTTTCCCAGTTCTGTTCTGACTTTTAGATCATATGGAGATAACTGATCCTCGGACCAGAGACTAATTATTAACCCTTTATAGGACACGCACAGAAATTCAAACTATCAACCATAGTGTGTTACTGGGAGGTATAACAAGACTATTTGTTTTGAGAAATTTTTTTAATTTCTTATGTAAAAAAAGAAACAAAGTGAATGAAGTTTGGTTCCTTGCCTGTATGTGGCAAAAACTAAATAAATTCAAGAAGTATATGTAAAAAAAAAAAATACAAGAAACACAAATGTAATGTGAAAGGAACATTTCAGAACATTCCAACATCATAAGTGCTGATCCAGACCCCCGTCCTCATCCACATGATCCCTTTGAACATCATTCTTTACATTAGTTCCATTACTTCATGGTACCGAACAAAGCAGGTCCACTCAATGTTCATGCAGAAGTGGACCTTACAGACCCTGGAGACCACACTGGACCTGAGAGTGTTGCCTCACTGTCCTCACTGGAACTGTTGCTGTCAGTGTCTTGTAATGTGTGTGGAAATGACCAAAAATAGTCACTTGCCCAATAAAGGGTTAAAGTTGTTCCAACAGATAGACCAGTAAATGTGATGGAAGCAGAAATAAAATACATTTATAAATAAAAGAATACCAGTGTTTTAATCTGCACATAAAAATCTGTCCATCTTGTCCAAGTCAAGCGTATAAAAGACAATGACCCTAACCCTCAGAGCATGGTATTTGACGCGTCCATTCAGGTTGGACAGGGGGCTAGTAATGGGGTGAACATGCACGTGTAAAGCTTATAATGCATCGTTTCTGTTGGACTTAAGACTGTGGATAGCACTGACATGGCTTTGTAGATTTAAACATTTTCATAATGCAATTTTACTTTTTCTTACCATAAAACAGATAAATGTAGAGTTATGTATTATCTTACTGGTCGTACCCATGTGAGATCATATTAGGCTGAATGTGGGATCTGAACTAAAAAGTTTGAGACCCGTTTTAATCTACCGTGAAGAGGCTGTAAGTGTAGATATAAGTCTATTAGTGTTTAAGTGTAGATATACCCAAGTCTATTTAGAAAGAGGCTTTAAAATCATTTTTTCCGACCTAAAAAAATAGACAGAAAATTATCTATTTTGCAAGACATCCACATTAGTTTAGAAAGAGCATTAATCTCCTTCAACTGTCCATGGAAGTAACGATGGAATCAGGGCTGTCCTGATATAAAAATCAGACTGGATGAGTGTGTAATCACATGAACAGCACTGATTGATTCGTCCCTTGAACCAAGGGTCAAGGGACAGAAAAGGTTAGGGTATAAATAAAATATATTTCTGTTTGACTTCTGTTAATTGGAAATGGAAAATAGGATAATAAACATACTAACAATTAAATCTAAACCTTCTGTGGGGGGTAGTAGTACTGAACTATGTACAAACACCTTAGAGCTCCAGTCACTGGAGTCATTCTGAAAGGGACAAGAAATTCCTGTTCAGACAGGTTTTTCACAGCCCACCATTTACATTTAGTATTGTATTTTATTTTGCATTTCATTCTAAAACTTTTTCACTGTAGCATTTTTCTTTTGAATAAGAAGTGCTTTATAAATGCTAATGATGATGATTATTGTTTAGGTAAAATAATGATGACACAGGATATGATGACTGTGTAAAAGGGATGACAGGACTACATCCAATTCCAATCACAACACTGGTCCTTAACACATGAGACCCCAACAGCCACCAGCAACCAAAAGAATCTGATTGAACTGTTTAGTAACTGCTGATCCATTGATCCTGTCAATACATGTAAGCAATTGGTGTAAAATACAGTTTATCATCTTATGGTCATCACATGACCCATTTGGATGTTCAGAAGCTCCTTAGTGAATGTGGAAAGTAATCTTCTACAACATTGATTCACTAGTAAAACCCACAGAGTTGGATCAATGACAGTGGATAAAGGTACATTGTATTCATTCAGTTATTGACATCTTCGCTGAAAGTCACGTTTTCTGTTTCTGATAAAATAACCTGCAACTTTAACATGAGGTTTTATGAACAGCTACATGGTCAGTTAATTAAATATAGGAAAATACCAGATTTTCACTTGAAAACCACTAAATGCACAGGATAATATTAGAATACATGGTGATCAGTCACTACAGAGAAGTTAAATAGAGAAAAAAAATATTCTGGAACTGCCACAAAAGTAGCCCATGGTCTTTATGGGTTAACCGTGCCATTGATTAAATTCCTTGATATATCAGAGTCATGAAATTAAGAAAAGTAATAATCAAAAGTGCACAAAGTTCTAAAACAACCAATAGAGAATATCCAATTCCATAGGTATAGTTCTACTTGTTCCTGTTCTGTATAGGTCTGTATTTTCCCTCAGGAGGGTGGGACCCCTGGAGCTCCGGTGTGACAGTGGAAAAAGCTCGTAGAGCAGGTAAATTGGCTGAGACCCTTTTGTACACCTTGTTAAGGGCCCCAGGGAAGTAAAGACTAGCCCTGCTCACTGGTGACCCTCTGAAACCATAAAACCCCCAAAGCAACACATCATGTCAAGAGCAACATCTCAGTTCCACAAATGACACAATGGGAAGGGAGTCTGCATGAAAGGAAGAGCAACAGGAGCCAAAGTAATAAGAATTTAACTCAGCTTCTCACCAGTTTTCACCATTACATGTGGCTCTTCATGTCTAAATGAAAACTACACAGCACAAGAGCTTCAATGTGACTAATACACTACATAACACATAAATGCAATAATGACTTCAACAGGGGTGGGGCTCTTTCATAAGCAGGTAGTCACTATACTTACATATAATATTGTTTTTTTATTTTGGATTTTCACATTTTGTTTTACTTTATATATTGATATGTCCTGCATAAAACTGGTAAAGGGGAAAGGTGGAGTTTAACCCTTAAAGACCTAGAATTTTTTTTGTGGCATCTTCTATATGATTTTAATCAACGCATTTAATCTTACGTTATACACTGGCATTTGTTATAACATTATCCTCTACATTTTCCGGTGAAAATCATGTATTCTCCTATATTTAATTCACTGATCATGTAGCTCAGTGGAGTCCAAACCCGGTCCTCGAGGGCTGGTATCCTGCATGTTTTAGATGTTTCCCTCTTCCAGCACACCTGACAGTTGTTATCAGGCTTCTGCAGACCTTGATGGTAGGCTTATCATTTGAATCGGGTGTGTTGGAAGCGCGATACATCTAAAACCTGCAGCATACCGGCCCTCAAGGACCAGGGTTGGCCACCTCTGTTTTAGATATTTCCCTATTCCAGCACATCTGGTTCAAATTAATGGGTTCAATTAATGATCAGCTCATCATCATACTCTGCAGTCTGATAATAATGTAATGGCTTCCAGGTGTGATGGAGAGGAAAAATATCTAAAACATGCAGGAAACCAGCCCTTGAGGACCAGATTTGGACATCCCTAATGTAGATGTTCATGAAAACTCAAATTCAATGGTTATCATGTCAAAAAAGAGAAACCTTAAGAAAAAGTTACCTTTTCAGCAAAATACATCATTAACTGAACATAAACCAAGTTTCTCCATCCACTGTCATGTTTAATTTATGTTGTAGAAGATGACGGCGTTTCCACGTTCTGAACGTCCAACTGGGCCATATCTGATGACCATGAAAAGATGACGAACTGCATTTCACACCAATTAGTTACATGTACTGATAGAATTAGTGGCTCAAAAGATATCAGATCAGATGATACTACTGCCGTTTACGTCTTAAAGGGTTAATAAAAACCGCAGAACTAGTGATGGTTCCCGTGTGAAATTCATGAGTCGGATGTTGACATGTTGTTGCCGTGATTTAGCTAAAAATTATGCACAATTTAACAACTGCGTAGGGAGTCATTACACAAATACACCACAAGGTCGTATTAATGTGATAAATATGTCGTATTCGGTTAAATGCGGATACTGTAATTCTATCTTGGAGCCTGTGTCATATAGTACGGTTCTGCTGTTTAGCTTGTTTTAGCATTATGCTAGCTAACTTTAGCTAACGCTAATTGACTCCGCGCGGAGGCCTGACTCCAAACTCCCAACGCTACATACATGTTCACAAGGCAACGAATCACTCAAATGGCGTCCGAATGCATCCCGTTTGTGCCATGCGTTGTGTTTAACGATCATTTATAGAGTCAAACGTGTCACAGACTGAACTACTAACCTCCATCGGTTGATTCCGACGTTAGCGGCGCCAGCGAACCACGGGTCGAGGACATAAACACAGCGCACCGTGTCCGCTCCATTCAGGGCCTCCTGCAACGCCGGATTATCGTGCAGCCGCAGACCTTTGCGAAACCAGTGCACCGAATTCACCACCATGGCTATTTTCTCCTTATACCATCTTCATAAAAAAAAAAAAACAAGAAGAAAATCACGAGAAATGCGTGGCTCCAGATGCAAAACAGGCAGCCTCGGGTTAGAGACTCCGACAAACTTTGGAGGTTTGTTAAACAAGAGCCAATACCAAAGGGGCGGGGTCTCACGGTGGGAGGATTTATAGGGTACAATCCCTGTGTCTGCGCGCTGATTGGTCCAAGTGGATTGGGCCAACGAGAATTATAAAACGGAAGAGCTGTGATTGGTTGGTGGGTGAATACATGGAGCGGTGGTAAAGAGCTGTGTCACGTTCACGGTTTGGTGTCATTCTCTGATATAAGAGTCTGATAAGTTTTCACATGACGCACATTTGTGCAAACCATGCCTCAGATTCTGTATCAGGAATGTCAAACTCATTTTAGTTCGGAGGCCACAGTCAACCCAACATGGTCTGAAGCGGACCAGTAAAATAATGACATAATAACCTATAAATAATGTCAACTCCAAACTTTTCTCAATGTTTTACAATGAAAAAAAGGAAAATTACATAAAGAAAATGTTTATATCTGCAAACTGTCCCCTAAAAAATACGACTAAACTGAACAACCTGAAATATCTTAAGAAAAATAATTGCAATTTTATATTAATAATTTTGTTAAAATTGCACTTTTTCCATTAAAACAGCAAAAATATTAGTTATTATTTATAGGTTATCATGGTATTACTTTACTCATGATAAACTATGAATAATAACTCTTGTGTTTAGTGGAAAGGGTAAAAGTGCAATTTTAACAACATTCTGCCTCAGTTTATCATTTACACATGTGCATTAAAACATACAGATTACAGTGAATCTACAAATACACAAAATATTTCATAAGAGGAAGAATATTGGTAAAATTGCTCTTGCTTCTCATAAGACATGTAATTTTTTTCCCCCCACAGTTGTTCAGGTTATTCACAATTTTTGGTGAAAAACTAGTTTGTAAATGTAAATATTTTCATGTAATTTTACTATTTACACAAAAACAGAAAATATATAGTTGTCATTATTATTTACATGTTATTATGATGGTATTTTACTGGTCTGACCCAGCCTAGATTATATTGGTCTGAATGTGGAACTGGAACCTGCATTAAAGTACTTTTCGCACACACCTCTCCCTACCTTTACACAGTCTGTCAAGTGACACACCAGAGACAGTAAACCACTGGACCTACTGTATCCAGATGTGCCAGATGCTTACACCTCCACCCCCCTCCCACTTATCGACCTCTGATCACATCCTCGTCCATCTGCTTCCTGTTTACATCCCAGTGATACAGAGGCTGCATCCACACAACAAATCTGGGAAGAGATGGACAGAGGACACAAGTGCAGGGCTGTGGGACTGTTTGTGGACACCACAGACTGGGACATACTGTGTAGTCCACATGGGGAGGACATGGGACAGTCAGATATTACACACTGTAGACTCAGACTCAGCTTTATTGTCATTCAATCAATGGTACACGATAGAACAAAATATATAGTTACCCAGGTCTTGTAGCATAAGAAAGAAGATAAAAGAATAAAATATCCAATAGAATATATAAAGAGTAAGTAAGGTAGAATAAAAGCACCATAAAAATGTGCAAAAAAAATTGATTCCTAATATGTACAAAATTGTTAAAGTGCTGAAACTTCTGTGAAATATCTGGAAAACACTGGACCTTCCAGGACAGTAAGGTGTTTCCCAACAACCAGCCCTGGGTGACCCCTGACCTGAAGGACAGGTTGAATGAAAAGAAGAGGGTCCTCATCTGTGGGGAAGAGGAAGAGCTGCAGAGAATCCAGAGGGAGCTGAAATCTAGTATCAGGAGGTGGAAGGATGGCTCCAGGAGGACACTGGAGCAGGACAACAATGTCCAGAATGTGTGGAGACACATCTGAGACCAGGGGATGAACAGGAATGGACATGCTGGGAATGGAGACCAGGACTGGACAAACCAGCTCAAGTAACATTTCAACTGGTTTAACTCTGTCCTGACTCCACCCCCCTACCCCTATCCAGGTTCCTCTTCACACCTCTCTGGTTTAGAGACCTTCCCCCCTGCTGTTACCATGCTGTTAACTGGGAAATTTTCTCACAGGGGATAAATAAAGTCATATCTAATAATAATAATAATAATAATACATTTGATTTATAACACATTTTTCATTCAGTGAATCTCAGAGTGCTACAATAGAAAAAGGACAGATCCCCCAGTAAAACATAAACAACAACATATCTTATCTTATCTTATCTTATCTTATCTTATCTTATCTTATCTTATCTTAATATCTTCAGTGTAATTTTTTTGGACCTCGCAAATTCATCCCACAGGCCATTTTCTGAAAATGCGCACATGTACAAACTACCCTTTAAAACAGTGATGTAGGCTACAACCTCATATATTTTAAGAAAAACAAGTCCAATTCATTCTTTCATTCATTCATTTTTTTTTTTTTTAACTATTGTTTGGATATATAATATTTACTTCTCAGCTGTGCATTTGATGCCCTGGTCACTTCTAGAATCATTTTTTTGTTCCATTACCACTGAGCTGTACAGATGTCTGGCTGGTTTTCTACCTTCTTGAACATGCCTTTTGGTTATTTTGACATTAAAGTGGAGGTTAATTAACCCACAGGTGTCCAACCCCATGCACCGGCTGATACTCATCACCAATTAGTTCCCAGAGTCCTTTAAAAGCAGCGTTCCTCCATCCATGCAGATACTCCTGAGGGTTCACCTGTGGGGACAAAGCTGCTGGTTTGGTACAAAGTAAGTGTTTTGGGTGTGCATTTTAATCCTTTGTTTAACTTTGACTCTAACCAGACACTTGTGTCTTTTTTTGACTTTAGGAACCCACAAGTCCTTATCCTGAATTTCAATCTATCTGCTAGAATGAGGTGAGACTGTTGATAAACTCCTGTTAAGCATCTCTTGTATCAGCACAATATAATCTAAACCATATGGTAAAAATGATCTAAACCACAGGTGTTTAACATACAAAATTGTGACACTGAAGAATATTGTAAATTACCTAAGACAGTTCAGCTTGTCTCCTTTTTTTTAAAAGGATAATCTGTAGATGTAATTTGACTCAAGCTCTAAAAACCTTGGTGTAGTTCCAGTATCTTACTGGTCTGTATGTGACCCCTGAAACCAATGCTTACATGAGTTCCTGGTTAAACTGACAAGACTCTCTCTTAGGGTGTTGTGGATTTCTTTTCTGCTCTTTGGAAGCGTCACCTGTGTTCCTCTGATGAAATGTAAGTCAATGTTTAACTTATTGGAACAAGTACAACAGTTTAAAAGTGCCATCCAAATGGTAAAGTTTATATAGAACTTAACATTCACAGCACTGATTTAACACATCAAACCTTGAATGTGTCTTCCAGTGAGTGTGGTGACTGTCAGGTTGAACTGTTAAATTGGTCTTAAACCAGCAGTAGTTCAAACTGTCAGGGTGTGAGTTGTGCTCTCCTGAGGCAGTGGGACCTGGGTAGCTCTTCCAGTGTCTGGTGAGGGCTTACTAAAATGTCCTTCTGTCTTCCTAGATTTTGTCCAAAACTCCAGTCCAGCTGGACCTCAGCAGGGTGCCAATGTGGACTCAACCAGTGGCAGCCCATCCATGTCTGGAGCCGGCTCCAGTGGCTTTGCTCCAGTTTGGGCCTCTTATGGCCCAGCCGGCAGCACAGCCCCTCTTTACTCATCTCCCTACGCTCCTTCCACTGGTGGCAGTGTTGTGGGTCCTCAGGAAGTTCCAGTGTCTCCTCAGAACCCTGAGGGTTCTGCTATAGCTGAGGAACTAGCAGGGTTCTTCTTTAATACTGTGGCTGGTGCCGATCCAGTGTACGCCTACCAGTCCAGGTCCCGCTACATGAGGGGGAGGTCTGTCTGGGGCCAGTCCCAGTACATCCCAGGAGCACAATATCCAGTCTATGTTCCACTCAGCCAACAGGTCGGGGTTGTCACAGATCCCAGAATTTACCACGTGATCCACCCTCCCAAGACTGGGATCCCTGTGCAGCTTACTGCAGCTTAAAATCTGGTAAGTTTAATTTTTAGTGAACTATGACCAGTGACTGTTTAAAATGGATCCACTTATATCTGGTCTTGTTTCTTGCAGACTTTCCCAGAGGACCTGATTCTAAAGACCAGAAATGCTAATAAAAAAAAACAAATCACAACAGCTTTTGTCAAGGATTTCTTTGTGTCAACATGTATCCTGTGGCCCAAACTTGGCCCTCCAAAGGATCTAATGAGGCCTGTAGGATGATTGAAATGTTAACAGTTGAGGCAGTGCAATGACCTTTAATTCTGTCTCAGGTGGAACAGATGAGTAAAATGCTACCAGGACTTGACAGCAACTTGGTGTTTGTCAAAGAACACAAAAGGCTCTAGTGAGCTCTGAGCAATGAATTGGGTGAAATGCACCCAACAAACCAGTAGGGTGTCTCTGAAAGGGTGACTGACTGGGGAAACTGCCAAAGGATGCAGATGAAAGGCAATGTAGGATGAATAAATCAAACCAATGGGGTGAGAAGGGTTATGTCAAGTTAAAGGAGTGCTGATGAGCAGGCTCACCGAGTGGAGTGACTGTATAAACAGAGGGGAATGTTTGTCATTGGGGGGGCACTCAAAAGGCCTGATGTAGATAGCAGGCCCTATTACATGTTGAACATTCATCTTTAATGAAAACTAAACATTTGATTTTTCTGTGATGGCCACTCCTGCAGTGTGGGAGATGGCTTAAGTTTCAGGACATAAGGGATGATCATGCAAACAGGGTAGACTTGTTGACCGGATAACTCAAACTGTGAAATGGACCACAAACCTATTTAAGATGCAGTTCAGCATGTCTGGCACCTGCAGGTATAAGGGAAATCTCAGCCACAACTGGCCTGTTTAATTGGTTTGTAATCATTGGAGTTTCCCCAAGGATTAAACTACTTCTGCAGAAGTACTGATGTTAAAAAC
Source organism: Apogon hyalosoma (assembly GCA_037367295.1). Classification (NCBI taxonomy): domain Eukaryota; kingdom Metazoa; phylum Chordata; class Actinopteri; order Kurtiformes; family Apogonidae; genus Apogon; species Apogon hyalosoma. Next base: position 32,837,989 of record JAPQRP010000025.1, read on the forward strand.
CAGAGGGGCTAGAGCCACCCCCAAACAAATTCACCTGGTTATAACTAAGTGGAAGTGAGACTGACTCATAACTACCACCAGGAGGTGCCAATAGACTGAAGATGGAGATACATCAGTGGAAGTGACCCTTTTGTAATGAGAATTGGATGAATGTACAAATTAAATGACCTGAACTACCTGGAACTTCAGAAACTATTCTGCCAGTTGAGGTTCAGTTCAAAACAGCACAACTAATATTAAAAGGAATACATTCTTTTAAAAGGAAAAGTGGTTTTGGTTGAACAAGTTTGAGTTGTGTAATGGCAACATATTAATACTGATGCTCCTTTACAAATGTGAAGACAAGAAAATGTGCTACATGTTTAATCAAATGATTTAACTGTAAAAACTACCCCCAGCAATGTTAAGTTTTGAAACTTGCATCATATGTGAGGCAGGTCTGAGTTTATAGAAGAATTCGTGCAAGTGCTTCACAATCAGCCCTCAATACATGGTTTAGGATTCTATGAAAAGCCTCTTCTCTTTTAGTCCTAGATTCATGCAGACATTAATGGTTAAAAAGTCATTAAACTTTTTTGAGAACATCCACAGATGATGTGGGTTCTGAGACTTCAGACAATGTTTCCTTTAAAACTGAGTCGACTTCACTGATATAAGACACACTGAATAAGTTTCTAAACAGGGCCTTTTGACAGCACACAGTACCCTCTGGTGGTCAGCAGCTGTTCATGTGGACAGCAGGCTCTGTTGAACAAACTCAAATGTGAGAAGTGTAGTAATTGTAACAATATTCTGTCTTTTATGAAATGTTTTGTGTATTTGTAGATCCACTGTGATTTGTAACTTGTAGATGTGTAAATAAAACTAAGACAGAAAACTGTTAAAATTGCACTTGGTTTTCAGAGAAAATTTTTAGGTTTTTCATGGTTCATGTTATTCACATTCTTTTACAGAACACTTTGTACATTTTCATGTCATTTTACTTTTTTCACACTAAAACATAGAGTTGTCATCATTTATAGGTTGTGATGCTGTTGTTGGTCTGAATGTGACCCCTGAACCCTTTGGAAACCCCCCAAAACCTGAACAATACAAATGTGGATTCTATTGGGTCAGGGTCTTCTAATGAGTTAATTTGTTATCATTACTGCTTCCTAAATCGATTATAATCCAACTATATTCATGAAAACTGAGGAGTGAAAGTCAATACAGTTTGGTTTCAGGCTCCTGTACCTTGTAATGAAATGTGATCCTTGTACATTTGCTGGTGTTCGTGTATGTTAAACAGGTCTGGAAGGACTGGGACGTTCATGTCAGAATAGGATGGACAGAGGGAGGTAGAGATGAGAGGAAGTGACTGTTAATGGTTGTTTGATCGATCAGAGGAACAGATGTCGCTGGATTGGAAACACAGGGAGGGAGGGAGAGGAAGAGGATAGGGCAGTAAGGGCATTCGGTCGCCTTAGACCGAGGCATGTTTCAGCTCCACTCAGAAAACCACCAGGTTCTGCTGCATCCCCCACCGGACCTGGACCACAGCCTGGACTGGAAATGTTGGTTCGCTCCATGCTTTATTTACAGATCAACTGCAAAGTCTGCTGTCAACCCAGGACGTAAACCAGTGGATCAATGCTTCCGTTAACCCTTTAACCCCTGAGACAGGATTCCAGGTAAACATGCTGCTGCTTTCAGTGTCATAAAAGCTGCTGTGAGTATGTGCTTGTGTTCCTTTTCTTCAGTGGTTTCGCTTTACCGTGGGGGTCAAAACATGGTGGAATAACAGAAAAAGACAAAGAGAGCAATGGAAGTTTGACAGGTTTTTACTAAATAAGGCACTCAGAATGTACATCAGTGAGGTATAGGATGTTGAACATGAACTGTGAACTGGAACACACTGAATAAGGATTTGAATTTGGGCCCAGTAGTTTTTGTTTTGGGTTCTTTTTTACTAAATCAGTTCAGCTGCTTTTTGGCATGTGGTTGAACTCCAAAAAGCAGTTCCATGGTCACAACTCAGTAAAAATGCAGTTAAAAAAAAAAAAGGGGGGGGTCTCCACAACGCTGCAAATAACAGTAAAAACAAAAAAACACAAGAAAAACAATGTAAAAAAAAAATAAATAAATAAAAAGCCCCCAGCCATTTATTTTTATAGTGCGTCGGCCTCACTCCCTGCTCTGTTTTACCCCCATTACACAGATGGTGGGGGGGATGCCCTGAGCATGTTCAGATGTCTACGGAAAGAACAAGGTCTATTCTATCAGCATGTTTTGAAAATTTTCCTGTTGAACAAATGGTTGAATTTTTATGAATATTTAAAATAAATCATACATTCAGAACGCACACCACAGACACGTCCAGGGTTAAAGGGTTAAGAAAGATGACCTTTCACTAAACCCAAGACTCTAGTAGATGTAGGCACATCTGATCTGTGGACCTTGGACAGGTGCTTGTTTTGAGGACTTCAGAGGATCAAGCTCTAGTATGAGTCCTACTCCTTCCAAAGTCCACCTAAGACCACCTCTAGCAGATCCAAACAGACCTAGAGAGGCTGTGATGGAACCCAGGACCACGTCGGTACAGGATTATCTCATCAGATGTTCAGCCCTTCAGTATCCTGCCAACAGAGGTCCTTTTAAACCTAAACACCAAACGCGTGTAATCTGTGCAGTGCCCTAGAAATGTCAAAGGGCTTTTCATACAGTTAGTTTTTAACTATTTAACTTTTTTTTTGTATTTCACCAACTTGAGCCATTAACAAAAATACTAAATACTCATTAACTGTCATATATGTCTTATCTAATTATATTAACATTAATCATCTTCACGATTTAATTAACTAGCTTTAGAGATTTTGTAGCTAATATTAGCTAATGTTAGCTAATGCTGCTTTAAATACTAGCTAGTTTGAAGCTAATGAAAAAGTTTTGTCAACATCCAACTATGTTGTTAATCTAATTTTAAGTGTATTTAAGCATATGTAGGTAATGTACAGGTTTTCTATTTATTTCAATCAAATTTGTGTGAATGTTTATTGATACATTGAACTTTGACAAAACAAAAGGCTAAATTAACTAATGCTATCTATCTATCTATCTATCTATCTATCTATCTATCTATCTATCTATCTATCTATCTATCTATCTATCTATCT
>JAPQRP010000025.1:32856328-32869416 GCA_037367295.1 Apogon hyalosoma
ACCAGAAAGGTGCTTTGGAGCGCTGGCCCTTTAAATGCACGTGAGCCACTTCAGGCCCCGCCCCCTCCAGGTCGTCGACTGTGCTTTCTGTCCCGTTTAGCCACATGTGTTCGTTAATACAACCAACAACTGAACATTTTAGGAAATGGGCTCGAAGTTTGGACATTTCAGTCTGGACTCCAACCGCTGCTGGTGACAAACAATTATGTCGAACTTGGTCTGAAGTCTGGACCTTAAATGAGCAACTGCCGTGACGTAACTAGTTATAAAATGTAACAAATTAAGCAGGACTTGAAATGGGTTGTAGAAATTCACTCGATTTTTGCCGGAATGAATATAAAGATTGCTTTTATTTTTCATGTGAGTTCTTATTGAAATGTTACAAACACATAATCATCAAAAACAACAAAAAACAAACACACAAACCTTGCTTGGGTCCACTACATGACACTACATTCACATTATTCAGACCTTCTACCATTCCGAGTTCTGTAATCAGTCCATTTATTCCATTTTTTTGTCCATTTGTGCTTCTCATATTCACAGTTTGGCAGTTATTTTTTTCCATTGTATAAATTCCTTCAATAATTGTGATCCATTGTTGGTGCTTCTGTCTTTCTTCAGTTCCTTGAAATAGCTTTTTTGCAGCCACTAAAAGTATCTTAACCAAGTATATGTTGTTTCCCACTACACTTTCTTCAGAGAAGTTACACAAATACAGTCCATCACAGCACACTGGAATCTCATACCCCATTATTTGTTGTAGTAAGACACACACCATCTCCAAAAACAGTTATTTTATCACATTTCCAAAAGACGTGTGTGTGTGTGTGTGTGTGTGTGTGTGTGTGTGTGTGTGTGTGTGTGTGTGTGTGTGTGTGTGTGTGTGTGTGATAAATCCAAAGATAGCTTTGCAGCACCTGTAGGGTTCAAATTCAAACTGTATGAACTATTAGGGTCCAAATACACAAATAAATGAACCACTGACTAATGAAAGTGGGTTAGGGTTAATGTCTTAGATGTTTTTTTTAATCCATGTGTTTCTAAAGAACAATTATGAGCATTTGATAAGATTCATTTATGGGCAAATAGTTGACATTTAGGCAAAGACATAGTTTGTACCGCTGCCAAAAGTTCTACCCACCTTGTACAACACAGCTATTCCTGAAACTGGCACACCACCTATACCAGGGGTGTTAAAATTACAGGCCAAAACCAGCCAAAAATGGGATGAATTTGTGAAATGCAGAAATTACACTGAACATTAATAATCAGTTGTTTTTGGTTCAGGTTCCATATTCAGACCGATATGATCTAAAGTGGGTCAGACCAGTAACATACTATCATAATAACCTTTAAATAATGACCAATCCATTTTTTTTCTTTGTTCAATGTAAAAAGGTAAAATTACATGAAAATGTTTACATTTGCAAACAAACCCTTCACAAAAAATGTGAATAACCCAAACAAATACGAACAACCTGAAATGTCTTAATACAAGTAAGTGTAATTGTACCAACATTCTGTCTGTTATTAATGTTTTGTGTATTTGTAGATCCACTGTGATCTGTAAGTTGTAATGTACATGTGTGAATGATAAACTGAGGCAGAATATTGTTAAAATCGCACTTATTGTTCTTAAGAAATGTCAGGTTGTTCTATTTGTTTATATTTTTAAAGGTTAGTTTGTAGATGTAAACATTTTTATAATGAAGTTGTACTTTTTCACTCTAAAATGTACAGAAATGTTTGTATTTGTCATTATTTATGTTATTATGAAAGTATTTTACTGGTCTGACCCACTTTAGATCATATCGGTCTGAATATGGAACCTGAACTAAAGGTTTGACATGGGCTGTATGTTTGTGATATGACTGTCAGGGAAAACAAATTTCCTGCATGGACAATAGTGTTCATCCATCCGTCCGTCCGTCCGTCCGTCCATCCGTCCGTCCATCCAAGTGAAGAAGAAAGTCCATTTGTAACGATACATCCCCTGATGCTTGGTCTTTAAAACGTCATAGACCGTGTTCCAGGAAACTCCTGTGAACGTCAGGTTTTCAGTTTGTGTCCGTGCATCAGCCTCTCCCACAGATCTGTTCAAGTTCTTCCTGCAGCCTCCGTGCTGTGATAGATTGCTCACCTCTGTCTTTCACCTCTGATGCCAACTACTGAGCACAGTCTGCAGATCGATTGCCCTGCGAAGCTTCTGCATCCAAACGACCTAATCTGTGACGGTCGCTGTAGAACAACCGTAAATGTGAAGAAGAAAATTTTAAGAGATCATAGACATAAACTTTGAACCATTTTCCGTGTGTTCAGACATTTTAGTTTGTCTAGATCCTTCTGTGTCCATATTCTTCTTATTATTTTAGTTCTTTCTAGTCATTTTGATCCTCTGTGATAGTCTGTGTTCTCTTTCTGTCTGGTTGTAGACAGAGTCCCTTATTTCACTGACAAAAACATCCATTATCTGATTCAACTACAGACACTGCATCTGTGTATGCCCTGGATAGCCCTCTGCATATAGATTTACAATATATAGAAAGAAATATACATACATTTATATAATATTTGCAGAGAAAATACAACTATCAATGAGCTATAAAACCAGAAAAATACAGATGAAAACAGGGATTAAAACTAATAATTAGAGCTGGCAAAAAAAAAAAAAAAAAATTGAATAAAATAATGGAAAAATTAACAAAACCGAATAAAAATTGAGTAAAATAAGGAAAAAATGAACAAAATCAAAGAAAAATCAAATAAGGTAATGAAAAAAAATCACGAACATTAAATTAAATAAAATACAACTATCAATGAACTATACAACCTGCAAAAATAGATAAAAACAGTAAAAAAAAAAAAAGTGGAAAAAAAAACGCTACACTACAAAGAAACATAGCAAAACACACTAGTAGAACACTCCAAAACAGCACTATCACTATTATATACAATTATTTACAAGAATTCAGCTCTAAAATCTAAAACGCTGATAAAAGTAATGTAAATCTTCCATCTCTCTCTCACCGACTGCACTCTGCTGCTCTCTGCTCCGCCCACTTCCACCCCTCCCCCTCAGCCAATGCAGGCCTCTACCCTAATGTGTTATGTGGCAAATGAAAGCTGTGAATCCCTGTTTTCAGATACTGTTTTTTTCTCAATAGTTCAAACGGTTCTGGGGTTACGGTGATTTAAAGGACGTCCAAATGCGATGTTGGAGTTTCACTCATAAAACCAGGATCACGTCTGATGGATAATAACCTGGTGAGACCCGGTGATCTATGATTTTTCTCCATAAAATGTGATCACTGAAATCCCGGTGGGCAGGAGTTCAGAGGCGCTGGTGGGTGTAATCCGAGCCAACAGAGGGCAGCGTCAGCAGAAACCGGACACTTCATCAAAGAGCGTCGGACTCAAAGTGATGTTAGCCAGAATAGAAGCGTCTCATCTGAGCGCTCGCCGTCGAAATGTCAGACACGACGCGCCACACACGCCTCATCCAAATAACCATGGCAACAGAAGGTGTGGGACAGAGCAGATGCATGATGGGACGTCAGGGAGTGAGTCACAGTCTGTGCGGTTGCCATGACGTCGAGGCTAGACTGTCACTTTCCTCCAAGTCAGAACTCCTTCCTTTTCCTAGAGGAAGAAAGACGGAGACAGACTGAGGATGAGTTTAACCCTCAGGGCTCTAAGGGTAGTTTCTACACTTATACATAGTTTATTAAATTCACCTTTTTAACCCATAAAGACCCAGTGATACTTTTGTGGCCATTCCTAAAAGAATTTTTCTCCCTGTGAAACCTTTATTTAAGTGATTTATCATCATTTATTATAATATTATCCTCTGTATTTAGCATTTTTCACTGTAAATCGTGTATTTAATGTTTAAACAGAAACTACGACATTCCCTCGTTGACTGTTGCACATGTTGACTCCCCTTCTGCTCTCTCCCCGTAGATTCTAGTGGTTATTTAGGCTGTTTTTAACTTCATAGTCTCTTCACCATGGGTTGTGAGTCTTGGATTCATCTGTAGTGTTTCGTTCTTATCTGTCTTTGTTTTTGTTTTGTTGTTTTAGTTTAGTTTAGTTTAGTTTAGTTTTGTTTTGTTTTGTTTTGAGAAGCTGTTCTCAATTGGGTTTACCTGCTAAAATAAAGTACTAATTTACTGATCATGTAGATGTTCACAAAAGCTCAGATTAAAGTTGAGGGTGTGCCTATTATATAAAAAAGTAGAGAAAAGTAAAGAAAATGTGACTTTTTCATCAAATCTCTCATTAACTGAACATAAACCCAGTGTGTCCATCTACTGTAACTGATCCAACTCCATGGGTTTTACTGGTGAATCAATGTCTTTTTTTTTTTTTTTAATTCATTTTGTTGCTTATTTTCTCCATGTTATTTATTATTTTTTTGTACATTTTCTTATTCACTTTTGTTCATTTTGTGAAATTAATTTATTATTTAACTTTTTTTTTTTTAATCCATGACTGATTTTAAATTATCTACATCTAAATTTTCCTAAATATTTCCAATATTTCCTAAAAATTCAAGGAAATATTGATGTTTTTACCTCATATCATCCTGAACAGGACATCTTGCAGCTGTAGACATGATGTGTCCCAATAATTATGCCCATATAGTTTATAAACATCAATATTTCCTTAAAATTTAATGGTATATTTTTCTTCCTCAGTGAGATGTGATGAAAGTAGATGGTTAGTTGTGGCAGAAAAATATTATTTTCAGTCAGATCAGGAAAAATATTTTAGAAATTTAGAGGAAGAACATTTAAAATCATAGTCGTGGATAAAAAAAAAAACACAATTAATTTTGAGAGAAATGAAGTAAAAACCGTCTCTGAGGCATTTTGGAAACAAAGATAACAATTTAAACTAAACTAACCAATGCAATGATATTTATCCCAATATAAAACTATATTATGACATTAGTCATTATTGTTTTGTATCCCAGACCCCAGTTAGAAAAGAAACACCTGAATTCAACGTGTCCACATACTTTGGTCCATATAGTGAATGATTTATAGGCAATTATGCAATAAGGATAACAATATGAAGAATCATTAGATGTGTGTAAATGTTGAACTCATCAGGCTCTGAGGGTTAATTCTGGGTTTGTGGGATAATAAGGATCTATGGATCAGTAATAAAGCAGAATGATCAACAGCACTTTTAATGACAAAGCCTGCAGTGGTAGATGATCCCACTGTCTGAGGACTAATACATGGTTTTAGGGTTCAGGTGAGGTTAAATCAAGCTGTGATTATGTGATTATTTCAGTGTATCCTTACTGGGATCAGGGATAATCTAATCAGCTGTGAGTTTGTGCGCCAACATGTCTAACATCCTTTTCTGGCCTTATCTCTGTCCAGGACTCCATCAACAACAACTCTTTAGGCAAGAAGGACAGCTGGAAGGACTCACGCTCTTCCTCCCCTCACATCACAGGTATGAACCAATGGAGCTGAAACAGGAAGAAGAAACAAGTTCACTGTGATGTGTACGATTCACTGGTGCTAAAATAAAGGAACAGATGGTGAATATGTGAGCCACCCCCCCCGGCGCTGCTGAACACAAAGCTTCCAAGTACAGAACTTTTTCCACTGTGATAAATAACAAAATGAAGAGGACAATGAGGATGTGTTTACTGCACACTGCAAAAATCCAACTCTGACCAAGTGTACTTTTTTCATTTCTAGTCCAAATATCTCATTACACTTAAAATAAGACATAATCACCAAAAGAGTAAAGTTTCAGTGAGATATAAGAACTTATTTTTAGACAATAGATCTGGAAAGTCTTTTCAAGAAATCTAACCAAGATCATTTTCATTTGTTTCACTGGCAGATTTTTTTTTTTTTTTGCTTAATTCAAGCAAAAAAATCTGCCAGTGAAACTTCTTGAATTTCTTGAAATAAGATTTTCCAGATCTGTTGTCTAAAAATAAGTTCTTATTTCTCACTGAAAAGTTACTCTTTAGGTGATTATGTCTTATTTTAAGTGTGATGAAATATTTTGACTAAAAATGAGAAAAATACACTTGGTCAGATTTGGATTTTTGCAGTGCATATGGAGAAACACAAATGTTAAAACCATGTTAGCTCAGGGAAGATAAGATAAGATAAGATATACTTTATTGATCCCCAAGGAGGAAATTCAGATGTACAGCAGCACAACACAATAAACATCAAATACAACAGAAAAATAAAGAGAAGATAAAAAAATAAAAGATATAAAACTAATTTGTTAAAGAGGCCCACGGGCCAAAACAAGTCCGCCAAAGGGTTCAGTCAGGATCAACAACCTGAAGAACTGTGTATAATCTGACATTTCTTAAGAAAAATAAGTGCAATTTCAAAAATATTATGTCCGGCTTATTATTAACACAACTTCTACAGTCGCGGAAAAATTTATTAGACCATCCAAAGTCATCAAAAACAATATTTATCCAGTCCAGTCCTAACTCCTGTGTGGATTACGTGACTAAAACAGACCAAACAGAAAACATGGAATGAATCAAAGCACTGATTTTGTCAGTACAATGACATAGATACTGATGGAAGAACTGAAGTGATTTGGGTTATTATCAAGAAAACATGGAAAATGGATAGATATCAGCTCTGAAATTCAACTACTATGAGCTATTTTTGTTGGTAGAGTGAGAATGTGTGAGTGAATGAAAAATGGATCCACTGTACGTGCTTTGAGTTTGCGTTAATAGAAAAGCATTATATAAATCTAATCCATTATTATTATTATTATTATTATTATTATTATTACATGACAATGGCTATTTTGTCTTGATCACCTTTATTTACTAATGTATTTGCGCTGATATTAGTTCCTTGTACACAAAAAAATGTTTAGTTTTTTCTTCAGCTCAAAACAAATGAATGAACGAATTGTTTGTGTGTATTTCCTGCTCATGTAGTTGAGTTTGGATAAACCACTTACTGTAACTACGCTGATAATCCCTCTGTTATGTCTGGTTGCCTAATACATAATCTGATACTTTTGTTTGCATGTGCGTTTTAAGGGGATCTAACACCACCGGATGTCCAACCCAAAGCTGAGGACAAAGTCCGGCACAGTACTCGTAGACCGGCCCCCAAACCCCCTACAGCCGCCGCAGCCAATGGCAGAGCCCACAGCCAGGCCGCCGCCGCCACGGCCGCCGCAGACGCACGGGCTCGGCCACGGGAAAGACAGTCATCAGGACCCACGCACACACAGTCTGCCAGCGCAGCGAGGAGTCAACGCAGAGGAGGAGGAGGAGGAGGAGGAGGAAGAGGGGGAGGAGGAGGAGGAAGAGGGGTAGGAAGGGCAGCGATGAGGGAGAGGAGTCTGGGAGACATCAGAGGGAAGGATGGAGTAACAGCCGGGAAGGAGGAGAAAAGAGCAGGCAGACTGTGTGAGGGCAAAGAGAAAGACAAGAACGCACATCAGAGGCCGAGGGAGGCCAATGGCCCGAAGAGTCGAACGGCCGACGGGAAAGGAAAAGTAGGAGCCAAGGTCGGAGGTCGAGGAGGCGGAGTCAGCGCCAAAGCAAACAACTTGTTGGCTCATCCCGAGGTTTATCTGACAGCCATGGTGGTCCCACGCACACCTGTAGCACCGAGGAACAAGGACAAGAACCAGGAACAAGGTAACAGCGGGCGGGGTGCTGAAGCAAGAACCCCCCCCCATTTCAGCCCTTTAACCTCAGGGGTCAAAGGTCAAAGCTTATTATAATTAATCGTAGCAAAAACGTACACTCACTGAAAAAACTACTATAAAATCATCATGCTGCTTTTTTTTTTTTTAATAAACCTCTTAAACAACTTCATCTCTGCTCAAAACTACCAAACATTCAACAGTTTTCAGGATTTTAACCTTTTAAATATCACTTTAATTATTTGAATTCTGAGTGATTTATTTAAAAAAACACACACACAAAACTGAATCAACCAATGTTCCATCCACCTACTATTTATTATATGATGAGTGGACATTTATGGAACTCCATGAAAAATAGGTTCTTCAAAAATGTTTCCATTGTTTGTTTCCTACCTGAGGATGAATAAAAACACTCTTATGTTCTCATACTTCATGCATGAAGGGGTTGAATACGGTTCGGTTCAGTTCTATCTTTTCAGTTCGTTACCATACTTCGTCCATCTAACTGTCTATATTTTTCCTTCCAGGCCAAAACCATGACAGGAGCCAGGAAAACCCCCCTGTCCTCTCGCGGTCCAGCAGCGAGGGGGGGTCAAACAGAATGTCTCTGAGCTCAGATACAGAGGCCCCCCCACCCGGGCCCCTGCATCCTGCCCTTCCCCACAGAACCAACCCAGACATCAGTGAGGAGGACGGAGAAGGAGAACCGACTCCATGCGTCAACGTCAACAACGGTCCACTTCACCGCCTCGGAGCCGAGGAGGAGACTCAGATGGACTGTAGTAAACCTGAGGTGGAACCAGGAGGACGCAAGGATGAGGAGAACAACGAAGACGGTGTCACTCAGGGAGATCCCACGGCCGGTCGGACTGTACCAAAGAGCGAAGCTACAGCCGGGTTGAGCTATGACTCTGTTAAATACACTCTGGTGGTCGACGAGCACGCTCAGTTGGAGCTGGTCAGCCTCAAGGACTGTTTACACAGCTACAACGAGCGCAATGACGACAGCGACACAGAGACGGTCTATCAGTCAGCCAATGAGGAGGAAGACCCTGAGTATGAAGAGGAGAGGAAGAGGAAGGAGGACGCAAAGAAGCAAGGTGATAACAGAGAGTCATTAGAACAAGGATCTAACACAGCGTTTACACGAGCATGAGGATCCAATAAGTGTTAGTAACCGCAGAATCATAATAATCAGATCGGATGTGTTTACACGCACTTCAACAATGTGATAATCGATGAACCCTGGTTTAGACGTTTCAATCCATTATTGGATTTAGTTTTTCTTTTGTTTCAGAAAAGAAAATCCAATTACCAAACGATAAACTGACCCTGTCCCGCCCACATTTGACAGCAGTCACTTCTGTTTTCTATGATCTAATTGTTTTTACACAATTAAACTGTTTTGCTTTTAGATAAAATAAGACTTTATTGATCCCACTGTGGGGACATTTCACAGCTGACAGAAACAAGTTACAAAAAAATAAAATGCAGGGAAGACAGGTTGAAAATGTATAGTCTGAAACATGAAATATAAAGAGAAAAAGACATTGCCATTTATACAAATATCTATTTAAATTTAGACTTAAATAATATATACAAAAATATACAAAATACTGATACAAAATAGATGGTGTAATATGGGGGGTGTGGGGGGGTGAGAACTGTTATAAGCATCTATGTTCAAAAGATGATATTACAAAGTTTGATTTTAGACATGTTTTCTCCACTTCCCTTTCTTAATTGGAGCCAGAAGTGACCATATTTGGACAACTGAAAAGCACAATATAATACTACTGCTAATGGAAAACATAATGAAATAATAAATGTCACCAAGTATTGTCAATGCTTGGTAAATATTAGCATTATATATTATTTGGTGTTGACATAGGTTTACTAAAGTCTTAGCTTCACAAAGGTAGTGGAACATATGATTAAAATAACAGGGGGAGGTGGAGAAAACATGGTAATGAGAGGTTAATGAGAACCGTTATAAAGTCTAATAGCTGTAGTAATGACCTAGGGAGTGGTTCATCAAGTTCACAGTGACTATTAGCCAAGAAATTAGTGTTCATTAGTTGAAGAATACCATTATCGTGCTGCATTATTATGAGGTTGGTCATCTAACCTGCTAAGTTTGTCAACAGTCTGAAAAAATATAACTGTAAATGCTAACATTTACCAAGTATTAAAATTACTCGGTGGCATTTATTATTTCTTCCCTGTGATGTTGGTGTTTTCCATTAGCAGTGGCATAATTTTGAGCTTTTCTGTTGTCCAAATATGGTCACTTCTTTTTCCAAAATACCAATACGCAAAATGTAAACTCAGTGCTTCAAAATGGTAATCCAGTGAACAATGGGCGATACTGTGTGGTGCCTTAAGTGTATTTGGATTAAGGATACCCTCACTTAAGGAAACCCCACTGTGTGACTATGCTATGCTGTAACTGATACTGGGAAAAGAAAAGAAAAGAAAAGTGGTTCTGGAGGAAAGGTCATGAAAGTGCTAATCCTCTGGGGATCACTGAAGTTCTTGGCATTTCTTATGCCACTCTGCTGCTGGGTAGGATTTGCTTAGTGGTGCATCATGATACACCGACTGACAAACAAACAAATGACAAACGAAATGAAAATCTAAGCTGTGACAATTTAATCATCCATATCTAGTGCAGTTTAATAGAATGTTAGTTTTTCTGAGTAGAATTATTATTCATCTCACAGGAGGTTCGGGACCTGTGAACTGTGTCCATCTGAACGTAATCATGTGTTTGCTGTTTTAATAGGAGTGTGTTATCAACATAGAAAGAGATAACATGCCCTTTAATTTCCTTATTCAGATGCAGTCAAGGACCCAATACAAGGCCTTGGGGAACACCACTCAACACAAACTAAACTCTTTGCTAATGCCAGTCCTTGTTTGTTGCTGTCGTTGTAAACTTTCCTTGTTTTCTTCTCACAGAGAGAAGGAAAGATGAGGAGAAGAGGAGAAAGGAGGAGGAGGAGCTAAGGAAGAGAAGGGAGGAGGACCTGAGGAGGAGGAGGGAGGAAGAGGTGAAAAGAAGGAGGGACGTGGTGGCGAGGATATGCAAACAGCCCAAGGTAACGTCGACCACAACCTCAGAGGAAGACGAGTCCAATGGAGGAAGGGGCGGAGCTCCGCGAAGCAGGAAGTTTCTCAATCTGTTTGGCAAGGAGAGCAGCCATTACAGCGCTACTGGTACGTCTGTTCTTTGAGTATTTCTGTCTGTTTTTTATGGCGACGTAACAGTATTTTATGTCTGGATTAAGGCCCATTTATGCTCGCTTTACATACGTAAATATGTACGTCCATTTCAAATATTTCTCTTTGATTTAGTGCAAAAAAACCCCCATTAAATTATGAAAATATTTACATTTAAAAACTATCCAAACAAAAAAGATGTGAATAACATGAAAAAAATGAAATTTCTTAAGAAAAATAAGTGTAATTTTAACAATATTATGCCTCAACTTATCGTTTCTACATGTGTATTTCAGCTCAGATCTACAAAGACACAAAACATTTAGTAACAGGCAGAATATTGTTAAAATTGCACTTAATTTTCTTTAAACATTTCAGGTTCAGGTCTTATTTGTTCAGGTTATTCACATTTTATTCTTAAGGGATAGTTTATTAATGTAAATATTTTCATAATTTACTGAGGTTTTTGCACTAAAACAAAGGGAACGTTTTTGAGTCATTATTTATAAGATATTATGTTATTATTTTACTTCAGATCCTATTGATCTGTATGTGGAACCTGAACTGAAACCAGTTTGTCACCACTGACTGTTAATTTCTTCAGTGTCATTTTTGCACCTGTGGGCCAGATTGGACCCTTTGACGGGCCGGTTTGGGCCCACAGGCCACACGTTTAACAACCCCTGGTGTAAGGTGATTATACAAAGTCTTCAAGTCTTGACATTTCAACAAAATTTAACCTTTTCAGTATTTTTCTAAAGTTTTAGTCCCAGCTCACACAAATAGAGGTCAGTGACATGAACATTTTCAACAACCCACTGATGTGGATCAATACATTTCTAAATCATTAATCATTAATCACATCCCTGTTGTCAGATACTCAGCTGATGTTCTGCACTGACACCACTCTCTTTCTATACCAATCCTCCTCAGCCAGGACTGGAAATAATCTGAGAACATTCTGCCGCTAACATAACGTGGTTGTGTGTGATTCAGGTGCAGGTTCGTTTGGCGTGTTCTCCTGCCTTTTGGACGGCGTGGAGAGACAGCAGACCCACAGAGCCGCCTACAGGTGAACACATAAACTAACACAGGTGTGTGACGTATGGCACTAACCCCTCAGACTGACGCCAGTACCTGTTCACGTGCAGGTTTGTCCCCCGTCATGCAGACGAGCTGTACCTGGAGGCGGACGACCCCGTGTTGATCCTGAACCAGTGTGAGGACCTGTGGTGTCAGGGTTACAACATGAGGACCGGAGCCACCGGCATCTTCCCCGCGTTCTACGCCGTCAAGATGGACAAAGATAATAACAAAGGTAGAAACCTGTGGACAGACACTTGATGCCGCGGCTCAGTAGTAACATGGTGACAGTTGGGTTCATGTTGAGGCTGATAACAGTGTGGAGATTACACTGGTCTACGTGTTGACGTCACCAGTCAGTGAGCCATGAGCTGGAGCGAAGGCGCTGTGTCTGGCATCGTCTTCATCAGCAATCTCTTCAAACAACTTCTCCAACAAAACTACTGGTCTGATTCGTTTGGAATGTTATATGTAGTGTCTTTGGGACAATGTCTACAAAGTGTGTTCACAGAATTCCTGACAAATTTTTGAAAAATTAAATATTAGCCTTTCCTTCTTTATGGTCCATATTTTGATGGTTTATAACTTTGATTGAATCAGTGGAGTTCTCCTCCAGTGAAAGTCCCGCCCACTTCTACTGGGACACTGATCTCCTGCATCCAGACCACAGGACTGGAACAGAGAACAGAACCTGACAGCCTCACACATTCAGCTGGGACTGATTCAGAGAGAACATGACGCTGACGTACAGGGACACTGGAACTATGTTCTGTCTTTACATGGTTATTCACTTTCAGTTTCAGTTTATTGCATCGCCTTAAAAAAACAACGACATGTCTCTGGACCACCCGACGGCTGGCATCACACCCCAGAGCAGCCAGTGCAAAAGCTTATCCCTAAAGTGCACAGTGTGACTCCCCCACATATTTACAGTAGAGTCAAACTTCATACAGCAATGCAAGTCCAGTCCATGTTTGTTGGAGTCTAAGGACATACGGGAAGTGTTGTTGAGATAGAATCAGAGGAGTGTGTGTGTGTGTGTGTGTGTGTGTGTGTGTGTGTGTGTGTGTGTGTGGAGGTCCTCGTTCAGCAGCCTGACTGCT
>JAPQRP010000025.1:32880354-32892988 GCA_037367295.1 Apogon hyalosoma
GTTCTATTCTATTCTATTCTATTCTATTCTATTCTATTCTATTCTATTCTATTCTATTCTATTCTATTCTATTCTTTCCCTGCATCCACTGGTGATAGTGTTCATTTAAAAAATTATTAACAGATGTGTGTTTTAACTCACTGGCCGATTGTTCATATATATACATATATATATATATATATATATACCTTCCTCAGGACAATGTCTACAAAGTTTGTTTACTGTTTTGAGAAATTTAGATTTTAGAATTTTTCCAATTTTCAAAGTATTAAAAATGTGCCTTTCCTTCTAATGATCCATATTTTGATGGTTTATAACATGTAAATGTTTACAGATTTCAATATAGTCACTATTGATCACTGATAGAAGTCATATATGGACTTTCATTTTGGTCCATGACCTTTGACCTTGAATGACCTTGAATGGTCAAGACCAAGGTCATCAATATCTGCATTTCAACTTTCTTCTCTAAAACTACTGGTCAGATTCATTTTACATTTTTTATGGGTCTTCCTTGGGACAATATCTACAGAGCGTGTTCACAGTTTTGGCAAATTTGGATTTTTGAATTTTTATGAATTTTGAAATATTAAAAATGTTCTTTTCCTTCTAATGGTCCATATTTTAATGGTTTATATCATGTAAATTGCTACAGATATCAATATAGTTCCTATTGATCACTGATAGAAGTCATATATGGACTCTGATTAAATTAGTTGAGTTCTCCTCCAGTGAAAGTCCCGCCCACTTCTGTAGTTAGATTGATCTGCATCCAGACCACAGGACTGGAACATAGAACAGAACCTGAGAACCTCACACATTCAACTGGGGATTGAGTCACACTGAACATGACGCTGACGTACAGGGACACTGGAACTATTTTTTGTGCTCTGTCATCCGCAGGAGGGCGTTCCAGCAGTATTACAAGGAACATATTGGCTACTCGTGTCCCACCGAAGACATCTTCATTGAATAACACCCGCCCCATGTCCCACATTATGTACTGACTTGTCACTGCGTGCATGTAAGTCTGGTCTGGTGCCTCAGACTGGACCACTGCTACAGTATTACCTTTGTCAGACTATTTGCATGGTGGATTTCGTTTTTCTTAGCTGCGTCCAGTGATACAGCGAGCTTTTCCTTCCTTTGGCCATGTCACATATAAATACCTCTATGAATGGATGGGATTACATGAGACCTACCCGAAATCAAACATCACATACGGATGCATTTTATTGGCTTAAATCAAATGATGACCCTATACATTATAGCACATAGATACTGGATGTAAGGAGAGCCCTACATACATCCAGTGTGTCAAAGGCTTTACATGAGGAGTCAGTTTAATGACAGAAGGTTTAGAAATAAACCTAAAGTACATTTTGAGTTCGTGTCCAGTGCCAGCACTTTTTTAGTTCAGGTTCCACATACAGACCAATAAAATCAGAAGTAAACCAGTAAAATAATAACATAATAATATATAAATAATGACAGCTCCAAGGTTTTCTCTATGTTTTAAAGTGAAAAAAGTAAAATTACATTATGAAAATATTTACATTTACTAACTATGCTTTAAAAAATGTAGATAACATGAACAACCTGAAATGTATTAAGAAAACTATGTGCCTTTTTAACGTTATTCTTCCTCAGTTTACAACTTACAGATCACAGTGGATCTACAAATACACAGAACATTTAGTAATTCTGAGAAATTTGAGAAATACAAATGCAATTAACAGAAAGAAATAACAAAAAAACAACAAATATGAACAAAATAAATAATAGCAAGAGTAAAACGTACAAAAATTAACAGAAACTTGAGAAAGATGAACAAAATGAACAGAAATAAAAAAAAAAAAAAAAAAACCCAAAAAGCCAACAAATATGATCAAACTAAGCAACAAGAATGAACCGTGCACAAAAATGACAGGCAGAATATTGTTCAAATTACACTTATTTTTCGTAAGACATTTCATATTGTTCGCATTGTTCAGGTTATTCACTTTTTTTTGTGAAAGGATAGTTTGCAAATTTTAAACATTTTCATGTAATTTTCTTTATTTTTTTTTTTTACACTAAAACAGAAAAATTTGGAGTTGAAATTATTTATAGGTTATTATGTTATTATTTTAGTGATCTGACCCACTGTAGATCGAATTGGGCTGAATGTGGAACCTGAACTAAAATGATTTTTAATACCTTAAGTGTAAATTTAGCATTTTGCAAATTCATCCTACCGGCCCTGACTTGACCTTTTGGTGGACTGGTTTTGGCCCACAGGACAGATCTGTGACACCCATGGTCTAGAGCCATTTTAAGAGCAAATGGATGATGAGGATGATGATGATGACGATGATGATGAACTTAATTTCAAACATAAGTAAGAATAAACTAGAAAGGTGAACAAAAGCCAAAGAGAAATGACAGATTTAAACAGAACACTCCAGAATATCGAAGGCATTAATGCTAGCATATCGCTAACACTGAGTTAGCGTGGGAACTGCTCACAGTAGCAATGTTAACATGACTCTTTAAAAATGACACTGTCGCACATAAAGTTGGAATACAATGTTTCTCACTCTTCTCACAAAATGGTTGTGAGAATTTGATTTATTCCCACAGATAAAGTGTAACTGGGACTCAGTATGTGGTCATTAACCTGGTCAAAGGTGATTAAATAGGAATAAAATGAGGATTATGTGTGAACACAAAATGATTCTGACTTTATGGACAACAGTGTATGTGTTATTGACAATGATATTTGAAAGAATTAACATTGTCACAACAAAATGTATATTTTCACACAATAGCATTCTTTAGCACATTTTATTATATTGTTATCTTCATAGCATAATTACATAAGTCATCCACTATATGGACTAAAGTCTGTGGACACATTGAATTCAGGTGTTTCTTTTCTAACAGGGGTCTGGGATAAAAACAATAACGACTAATGTCAGAATAGAGTTTTATAGTGGGATAAATATCATAATAATTTTAATATTGATATTTATATGTCTAATCATCATGAACATGACATTTTACAGCTGTAGACGCAACGTGTCCTAATATTTATGTCCATATAGTTTGTAAACATCAATATTTCCTTAAAGTTTAATGGGAGATTTTTCTTCCTCAGTGAGATGTGAAGAAGTAGATGGTTAGTTGTGATAGAAAATTATTTACAGTCAAAACATGAAAAATATTTTAGAAATTTAAGGGAAGAACATTTAAAATTAATAAAATCAATGTTGACAGAAACGAAGTAAAAAAAAAAAAAACATCCTTGACTCATTTTGGAAGCAAAGATAACAATTTAAACCAAACTAACCAATGCAATGATATTTATCCCAATATTAAAACTATATTATGATATTATTGTTATTATTGTTTTGTATCCCAGACCCCTGTTAAAAAAGAAACACCTGAATTCAACGTGTCCACATACTTTTGTCCATTTGTGTATGACTTGTGTAATTATCATATGAGGATAACGATATCCAAAAGGGAATCCAGTCTCTGGATTTGACCCATTTCATTAAACCACTATATAAACACTCCACATTCATCATCTCATTGTCAAAGGTGTTGACGCAGGGCCTGGGCGTCGAACTGAAATGGAAAAGCACCTGTAAGATGCAGGTTGTGTCGGTGTTGTGTCTTTAAATGGACCAGACGGGCTGTGTTTAAAGGCTTTGAATGGGAAAAAAATGGACCTGCTTGTTTCTTGCACAGATGAGAACAGATTGATGTATTGGATAAAAAGAATATTTATTATATATATAGTAGAATTCTGTATCTTTAAGCCCCAGACTTGACAATCTCTGACCGAGGACCTTTGGAGTGGCTGTCGAGGTGCCTGATTTTTGTCTTTTTGCTGCTTAACAACGTTCTTTTTCTTCCAAACGGCTCCGGTTGTGAACCCGGTGTGCAGGGTTGACGTGTCCTTTAACTCTGTGTGATAAAACCAAGGCCCAAATGACGCTGTGCAATGTCTGTATGTGTGCAACCGAGCAGCCTGGTGGACTGGTGGATCACTGTGCGGTCACGTCCTCGTCTGTCCACGTCACACTCACGTCAGAACACACACACGCAAATATTTACCCGTCAGCGAAAGAGTCGACAGTGAAGCCTCCGTCTGAACTAAACAACAAACATCTGCGTTGTTCAGGGATGTTAAAATTATTTTAGTTCACGTTCCACGTTCAGACCAGTATGATCTAAAGTGGATCAGACCAGTCAAATAATAATAGAATAACCTGTAAATAATGACAAATACAAATTCTTGTTTTTTTAGTCCAATAAAAACATTAAATTATGAAAATATTTCCATTTACAAACTGTCCTTTCACAAAAAAGATGTCATTAACCTGAAAAACTGCAATTTTAACAATATTATGCCTCAGCTTATCATTTATACATGTACATTACACACAATGTTACACGAACATACGATAACAGGCATTATTAATGCAACTTACAGCTCACAGTGGATCTACAAATACACAAAACATTTAGTCACAGGCAGAATATGGGTAAAATTACACTTAATTTTCTTTAGACATTTCAGGTTGTTCAAATATTTTCCATAATGTAATTTTTTTTTCACATTAAACCAAGAAGGAAATGTGTAGTTGTCATTATTTATAGGATATTATTTTACTTTCAATCATGTTGGTCTGAATGTGGAACCTGAACTAAACTCAGTTGAACATCCTTTACTGTTAATATCTTCTGTGTAAAATTATGGACTTTCCAAATTCATCCCATGGGCCGGATTGGACCCTTTGGAGGCCGGTTTTGGCCCACGGGCCACGTGTTTGAGGGTTTTTTGTTTTTTTAATCATCTGACTGTAATATCTGGACTTAAAGCTGCACTAACCTGACATATTACATGAAAAAAACCTCAAATGACTCACTTGTGTTATTTAAAGAGACAAACTCACAAAGAAAATGGCACTTTTTTTTTTTTTTAACATTTCAGTTTCCAATCTGAGAAATGTTCTCTTATTAAGGTCATTTTAGCCATAACAGGAAAAATGTCAAAAATATTCTACTTCACCTGCAATTAGTAGTGAAAGAGCCAGATGTTTTTCTGTTTGTAGGGTCATTATTTCTTGTCACATGGCCCTAAACGTCTCAGAAAAACAGATTACTGCAGCATTAACATCCACTACTGGAATATTTGGACACTGAATTATTGTCTTTGAAAAAACTACATAAACAGAAGGAGATTTGAGAGGACAAACTCAATGAAAATAAAGTCTGAACTGTTGTGTATTCTGGAAACAGTGCCTATTTTTATTTTTCTGGTGTCGTGATGATGACTGTCCTCTGTTTTATCTGTTGGATCTGAGTTCATATGATTCCTGTGTCTGGACTGAACCTGGTGAACTTTAGATGGGAGTCAATGGGACTCAAAGAGCTGACATGTATGTTTAGGCCGTAGGGAAGTTCCATTTATTAAATATATCAACATAGAAATAATCCAGTTTGAAACCAGGACTTTAACTCTTGTACTGGTTCAAGATCGTGAACGTCTATGCAAATGTGCAGCTGATTCTAATGATAATGGTCATTATTTCAACTAAGAATATTACACTGAGACTATATTTCCACAAAAGTTCACACATTAGGTGCATTTACACAAACAGATTTAATGAAATTTCACAGAAATTTCATTGAAAATTTGCTTGTAGCGATTACTGCTACTTGTTTCGGGAGAGTAAATGCACATAGAGGAAATGAAAAGGCCTTTTTAGAATAAATTCTGATGTAAACATTGAACTGATCAGCTGTTTACCGAGTGTAAAGCATGTCTAGTCCAACAGGTGGTTTGGATGGAATTATTAATCTGTGGAAAAATACATAAGAGCTACGTCAAATAGAAATGAACAACACAACCCTCTGCTTGTACTCTGTTTATTAAAATGAGAACCTTAATATTTTACAGTTTCTTTGTCAGACACAAATCTATTCTTTGCATAAATGCGATTCACTTGCAAATAACATTCTTTGAAACCTATAAAATGCTTAGAATTGTTTGTATATGTGGCAACGTGGAGGTAAAAAAAAATGTCAATTTTTTTTGCTTTTTTTCTTTGTGTCACTGCCAAAACTGGTTGGTTCCATTCTATCTGAGCTACTTTTCTTCCATCATGGACTAAAAGGGTTTTGTGTTTTTCTTCTAATCTCTACTATCTACTCTTTAGCACTGTCAAACAATTTATATTGATTAAAAATTAAACCTAATGTTTGTTCAGTATTTAAGATGCACCTCCGTCATTTTGGGTTTTATTTTTCTGTTTCCTGTCTTTGCTTTTATTCTCTTTGTAAGCACTTTATAATGATACAGCACAATTTTATAAGTTATAGTGAATCATATTTCAGACCTCCTGGCTGCAGGTGGTGCCACTCTGAGAGCCACCAGTTGACAGCAGATAATAATGCAAAACAAAATTTAGGACAATTTGAGGTGGTCATTTGGTTTTCGTGCAGGAATAAACTAAAGTGAATCAGAAGAAGAAAATATTGTGTGTGTGTTTTAGCTGAAATGTGAACAAAATACATCCTTAAGACAAAAGTAAAACCCACAGCAGTGCCTATAATCTTGGCTTTTGATCCATCCTTGAAACTAATGGATTACAGGCCACTATATTAGGTACACTTCCATAGTTCCCTCTATGCAGGCCTATGGAGCTATGGCGGTGTACCTAATAAAGTGGCCTATGTGTTTGTAAGTCCTCTAGACTTTTCTCTGAAGCTGATATCTAATCATTTAGTTTTCTCTCCACCTTAAATACCTTATCTCCCTTAAATACAAGGAATAATTGTGATGCTATGATCCGTTATGTTGCCTCCTGGTACTAAACAGCATGGCAGCTCTCTGAGTCCAGCCACGGCAGGTGCACCAAAGTAGGTTCTGATCCACCAGAAAGTGTCCTTTCTATGTGTTCCACTTCTGTGACTCTAACACCATGGGGATGTACTGTACATACGTCATCATCATAGATATATCCTGTATAGAAAGTGTATGTATGTTTGTATAGGAGTTATTATTGTTTGCTGTCAGTTTGACCTAAATCTGGGTGTAACATCGCATGATAATGATGTTGTAAAATGGAGACAAGATGCACAGAGTGGTGGTTAGGATGAATATTCTTGTCAATAAATCACGTTTACAACTACAGGTGGAAAATTATCTTTAACCTTCCGGAATCTGGGTGAGCATATTATGCACACTTTGCACTTCATGTTATAAAACCGACACAATGTATGTAGCACATGATATAGGCAGATACTCGTTTAAAACCACATATTAACATCCACTTTCCACAACTGGGCACCAAAAGCCAACTATAAAACAGTCAGATAATGATTTGACATTTATTGTGATTATTATTCTAATTATAACTCATATGAAAATGTTTATCATTAGGAACAGTTTATTCTATATCTTCCAGGTGTAACATGTAAGACCAACCACTGACTATCGACTGCCAACCACACCTTCACATTAACGTTGGACCTCTGATGTGTCATAGATATCAGGATAACGAGTTCAATCTGGGTTCTTATTTCATTAGATAAAAAATTATGCAAGAGATGGTTATTTGTGGTTTTACCTCATCTTTATTATCCAAACCAGAATTAAAATAATAAAAATGTTAAACATCAACGCATGTGGAATGTAAAATTAAGTAAAACAACAAAAGACTGAAATATTTTGTGTGTGTTTTGGCTGAAATGTGAACAAAATACATTCTTAAAACAAAAGTAAAATCCATGGCATTGCCTATGATCATGGCTTGAAACTAATGGATTTCAGGCCACTTTTTAGGTACACAGGGATCTATGGCGCTGTACCTAATAAAGTGACCGGTATGTTATCTATGCTCTAGACTTTTCTCTGAAGCTGGTATCTGATCTTTTTCCACCTTAAATACCTTATCTCCCTTAAATACAAGGAATAATTATGGTTCTGTGACCCGTTATGATGCCTCCTCGTACTGAACAGACTGCGTTTGTGCTTCAGACTCCTACGCGGTTCTACACAGCTTCACTTCCGCCTCCCAGGCTGTGTACCTGACCTGGAGTCAGATTGCACCACTTTGCTTTAAGTAAAGAGAGCGGGTTGTTGGATAAATATCCGATTCCAGGTCAGCCAACGCCAATGGCATGATGACGTCACGACTACGTTGGAAGGCCCGCTGAAATTCAAAGTTGGAGGCGGAGTCTGAAAAGAGACGAAAGTACAAGAAGCTCCGACCTGTTTTCCGTCAGTTAGTGTTCACCTGTCATTACTGTACATCTATTTAGACTGTTTCAGGTAAGAAAACCAAACCTGCTCCACTCTGATTCAAACGTATTAGCATGTTAGCAAGAGACGTTAGCGAAGTGTTGTATTTCATTGTGTTAGGCTAACGGTATGTTGATTTCAAGTACGTGAGTTAGCCTGAAATGAGTTAGCTAAAGTTCACTGAAAGTTTTGCTAAATGTAGATATAAGCTAATTTAGCAGCTTGTCAAATAACAGACTGTCAGTGTTTCAGCTGAAGCAATGCAAGAACATTGTCGGGGTAGCAGTGACTAGAAGCTCTATTTCAAGCTAACAGCTTGCTACGTTTAGCTATAGTTAAATATGATGTAGGTTAAGCTAACTGCAGTTTGAAAACACCTGACCTCAATCTGAATGTGTTAGCTGTTACACTGGGCGTCGACACCGCCTTAAAAATGTTTTGGGTTGAACTGGAGCCATGTTTATCCGGTGACAGTGCTTCTTTGGGCTGCAAAATGACAAGCTTTTAACATCCAAATTATATTTTTACTGTGTTAAGTCGCACGATTCATCCTCTTTGGATTGAAACTGAGCAGTTTTAGCAGGTGTGGAGAGATGATTGAACTCTAGAAGGTTGGCCTTTTAGACTAATCTGAATAAATCAGAGGGGAAGTCATTCCGTTTGTTTTGTCACTGTGCAGATCAGTATGGAAGCTGGTGAGGACAAAAGTGGCCTGAAGAGACAGAGAGCACCTCTGTCAGACTCTGAAGATAATGCCCCCACATCATCAGGTTTGCATTTGTTTTGCTGTTTGCCTGCAGGTTCATTGACGTAGCAGGCATTGTAGATACAGTGACGTATGACTTGTGTTTTTTATTAATTTGTCTTTCTGATCTCTCAGTGGCGAATGATGGCCAGAAACGGCGACGTCTGGAGGCGACTGGCCAGGAGAACCGCAGCCCTCAACCAATGTCTTCTGGACGCTTAGCTGAACGAGAGGCAAAACCAGACACCCCAATTGTTCCATCAGTCCGGTCCCGAGTCCAGCAGCTCACGCAGAGACGAGAAGGTGCCAGTGGCTTTACTCTTTAATATAATAAGTTGTTAATATCATTAGATTAGATATAACCCTATTGATCCCACAGGCAGAGCCATTGGGAAATTAAGGAGCATTGACACATCAGAGAGGACAGAATCAATATCACAGAATCAATATCACACCTTATTTTCTAACCATAAAATGGTACAACAGCAGAAAAAATAAAGCCCACAAAGTTATCGGGTGAGATTTTACGGAAGCTTGATCGTCTGTAGGCAGGATGTGAATTATTATGATGGTGTTGAGCAGTTTTTGTGTTACTGATACTTCTCAGTAACATCATGTCTTTATTCTTTTTTCAGGAGGGGCTGCTGTCGCCCAGAGATGTTTGTCAGATCCAGGGACAGATGTGGCCAACAGACATCATCTGCTGGGTGAGGATGAATACACACTAGTACCATTCTACTATTTTCTCATATTAAAACATCCTTTGTCTGGACATTGAATCTAAAGATTGAAATCAGTACAGTGAATGCTTACAGGTGTCCTATGGAAGTGTGGACTGATTTTCAGAATTTACAAGACTGGAAAGAGAACAGAATAGAATACAAAAACAGGGTTGTGTTTCCAGATTGTTGAAAATTGAAAAAATAAGTTATACAAGTGTTTCATGGTTTTCTGAGCAGGCAGCAAAGGTACTGTCTTGGTATGCTATTATTTGGCCAAAAATTACAGCATTGGAATGTAACATACTTTACATGCTAATACTGCAGGTCATTCCTTCCCAAATTTATATAAATACTTAAATAAATTATCTATAAATTTATATAAATACTTATATAAATAACAGATTTCTTTTTTCTCTTTGTATTTTATTTTTCACAAGTGTATATTTTCTGTCTTCCCTGCACTTTATTTTTGTATTGCTTCTGTCAGCTGTAATTTCCCCTATGATAGTATCTTGACTTTATTATTCTTGCATATCTGTTATTGTTTTGGTTTTAGCTGCATTAAAATTGAACTTAAAATCAAAAAAATCTTTGAAACTTTAGCCTAAACTACAGTGTTTATACATACAGAATGCTTAATGTTGTTTTTTTAAAGGTAATTTCTTTGCTGTAATGGTGCCCTACCACTATATGAATACAGAGGAAACACTGTGTAGTCCGTTAAAGTATTTGCCACACCCAGGAGGAAAGTGTTCAGTTAAAAGAAAACAGATGAGCTGTGCCAAGAGGTAGTAACTAAGACTGGCTAGCATTTTTAAGTACACATTTAACATTTGATTTTTTTGATGAAATGTTAGAACTGTGATGGCTTGTTTTACATGACAGCAGCATATTTTGCACCTTTTAAACCTTTGGAATAACTTCAAATACAATAGAAACTGTATCAGAGGCACTGGCCTGACCTTCATTAGAAGACATTCTGATATATTTCCACAAACAAAACAAAATAAAATCAGTAGAGATTTCTGAAAACAAAGACCTGTAAAGTCAGTACACTGTTGCAGCCCACATTCTATAGAAATGTACTGCAAAGAACTATAGAAATTACAGGCCTATTTTCCATTACAGTTGTGGTAAAAATGAAGAGATGGGATTTTACGGTCCAATCTGACCCATGGGATGAACACTGAAGATACTGATTATTTTACTTCAGGTTCCACATTCAGCCCAATATGATCTGAAATGGGTTGGACCAGTAAAATACTATTACAATTACCTATTTAATTTAATAACAAAAACTTTCTCTGTTTTAGTGTTAAAAAAAAGTAAAATTACATGTAAATGTTTCCATTTACAAACTATTCTTTCCCAAAAAATGTGAATAACTTGAGCAAATATGAACAACCTGAAATGTCTTACAAGAAGTGTAATTTGACCAATGTTCTGCTTGTTAAATATTTTGTGTATTTGTAGATTCACTGTGATCTGTAAGTTGTATTGTAAATGCATAAATGATAAACGGAAACAGAATATTGTTAAAATTGCACTTATTTTTATTAAGAAATGTCAATTTGTTCATTCTAAGGATAGATTGTAGATGTTAACATTTTCATGTTTTACTTTTTTCCCCACTAAAACATAGAGACAAGTTTGGAGTTGACATTATTTATATATTATGTTATTATTTTACTGGTTCTGATCCTCTTTAGATCATATTGGTCTGAATGTGGAACCTGAATGAACAGGAGTTTGACATTCCTGCAGTAAATGATGATGTTCCTGGTCCTTCGTCTACTTCTACTAACCTTGTTTAATTTGTCAGGTGAGGGAGAATTCAACCAGCGAGTGGAGCGCTTTAAGACCCCGATCTTCACACCAAACCCTAACCTGTCTCCAAACCTGGGGGGCTCCTGCCCTCGGACCCGCTCTGACCTTGTGTCTGGGATTCAGCAGAAGCTCCAGGGTACTGCAACCCCCAGCTCCAAACAGGCGTCCCGCATTCGCCAGGTTTGATCTAGGAATTTATAATCTAGTCCATAAGCTGTTGCACAAACAAAGATAGACCAGGGGTGTCAAACATATGGCCTGGAGGCCAAAACCAGCCCGCTGAAGAGTCCAGTCAGGCCCAAGGAAGTGCAAAAATTACACTGAAAATGTGAACAGTCTAGGTCAGGGGTGTTCAACCTGTGGCTCTGGGGCTACATTTGACTCTTGGGCCCTTTTCAAGTGGCTCCATGTGGCTTTGTCAAAAAATATATGGGAATTGATAACACTTATTTTCTACACATTTTCCCATTATTGTCACAACAATAAAGTCATTCTGATGTTATGCACTTGTAAAAATGTTAACTACACTCCAGAAGAATGTAGTAGTAGTAGTAGTAGAAGTGACTACTTCTTATTTTATGACACTGAAGGTATTCATCTGTATTTTTCATTATATGTTAAACCAGCAGTGATGTCTCAGTATTTGTGCACATGTTCAACTTAAAGTCCCAGTAGTTTAAAGTGCATGTGTTTAAATCTGAACGTCTTTTTCTGATCAGGAACGGGAGCAGGAGCTGAACCAGCTGCACCTTCAACCAATCAGTCAGAACGCCTGGTTGAAGCGGAGCACCTCTGACCAATCACTCAACCAGGTGGGTTCTTTTAAACCTCCTGCAGTTGTTAAGGATACTAAAGCATGGGTTTCAAACATATGGCCTGCGGCTCAAAACTGTACTTACCCCCAAAAAAAAAAAAAGATCAGACCAGATTAATATCAGTGTATCTTGGATGCTTGAGTGAGAAAATTTTCCCTTTGGAAAATGGCCAAATCTAGAATGATCCCAGATCAGATTCAGATTGAGCTTCCTGTATTGTCAATAT
>JAPQRP010000025.1:32900894-32922830 GCA_037367295.1 Apogon hyalosoma
GTATAATGTGCATAGTAAAATTGGTGATTTAAAATTATACTTGTTACATTTTATGTTGTATTGCACTGAGTATGATACAAATATTGTACAGTGTAGCTGAGATCCACTCAGCATAATTACATTTTTTAATTTCTAATGTTTGTGTTTATTCAACCATCTGATGGCTGTAAATCAAACAGAATATATGATTTAGACGACAGATTTCAAATCAGAATAATTACCATATTCAGCACAGTAGTGGAGTTGACTTACTTTGACCACAGTGATACAACACACTAATGTATTGGGATTTTAATGTTCAGCATCAGTTGGAGGGGTCTTTAAACAGAAGCTTGTGTAAATATCAGCAGGTTAGGACCCCCCCTGGATTCTCCACCCCCTCCCCTTGGATTCCCACATCTAGAAGGAGAGCCCAGTGGCCTCCTGGGCAGCCCTGGGATGTGAGTCTGGACAAGTCTGTCTATGCTCTAACACATGGTCCTGGTGTTTTAGGAGACTTCACTCACTTCCCTGAACACTGCACATGTTTCATCTTATGATCTTATTTACATCAAATCTGTATGTGGACAAAGGCTGTGCTCACCTTTGGGTCTGAGGATGTGCATCTTTACCATTATATCCTATGACGTTTACACACCTTTGTGTATTTATCACATTTTGGTCACTGGCTGTTTTCTATATTATGTTATATTAAAGATGTCTTATGTTATTCATTCTGCTGTTAATGTGGTGATGTTGTTGCTTTTAGCAGGTTGATGAAGATGACAGTTTTACTGACATAGTGAAGCCACTTGGAAATACTACAGGTAAGACATGGAACTAACATTCGTTTTTGCAGTGACCACGTGGAGAAAATTACAAACTGGTTGTAAATCTGCATGATCACATGACATTGTTTTTGTCAGTTTGGTTGTTTCCAACATTTAGTTCCTCGAATATGTCAAAACATTTAAAGTTGGTGTTTTTTAATTAGATTTTTGTGTTCTTTTGTTTGCTTAAAGTATTGTCTGTCAACTGTTGTTACAACTGGTCTTTACTTGCTCTAAACTGATGTTCCTGCAAAGTTGTTACACATATATAGTATGTAACACAGCTGTCAAATGTAAAAATTACACTGAAGATATTAACAATTAAAGGTTTCAGAATTGTTTTACTTCAGGTTCTACATATGGACCAATATGATCTCAAGTTGGTCAAACCAGTAAAATACTATCATAAAACCAAAAAATAATTGACAACTACAAATTTTTCTCTTTGTTTTAGTGTAAAAAAGTAAAATTATATAAATTTTTTTACCTTTACAAAGTACCCTTTCACAGGAAAATGTGAATAACCTGAACAAATATGAACACCCTAAATGTCTGAAGAAAATTTAAGTGTAATTTTAACAATATTCTGCCTGTTACTAAATATTTAGTGCATTTGTAGATCTACTGTGATCTGTAAGTTATAATGTTCATCTGTAAATGAAAAACTGCGGCAGAATATTGGTAAAATCGCACTTAATTAACTCAAGAAATTTCAGGTAGTTCATGCAATTCACATTTTCATAATGTAATGTTACTTTTTTCTCTGTTATATTATTTTACTGGTCAGACCCAGTTGACATTATATTGGGCTGAATGTAGAACCTGAACTAAATGGAGTTCGACAGCCTTGGTTTATATCATTAAGACTCAGATATGACTTTGATAGAAGGCTGCAGCATTATAGCAGAAAGTTGTGTCAAAGATAATAGGACATGAAGGGAATAATTCACTGCTTTTAAATTTAAAACTGTGTAGAAATGGAGAGAAGTAGTTTTGCTGTTTCTCTTTAGAGTAAGTCACCCCCTGCTGTAATGGTATCTGTTTATTATGATACAACATGATGGCTTTTGTCTTGATATTCTAATGATAATTCACAGATGAACCATGTTATTCTGAAGGTCCTGGAACATCTTCAGAGCTCAGGAATCAGGAAGAGATCAGGAAAATTCAGACTAGACTGGAGCTGTCGTTCAGTGAGGGGGAGAGTTCCAGTCAGAATGTACTGGAAGGACCTGTAGATCAGATGTATTCAGCTACAGCCGATGAGTCAAACATGCAACAAACAGAAGAGGTTCCCAAAGACACTGAA
The DNA here is from genome assembly GCA_037367295.1 of Apogon hyalosoma. NCBI lineage: Eukaryota > Metazoa > Chordata > Actinopteri > Kurtiformes > Apogonidae > Apogon > Apogon hyalosoma. The sequence continues at coordinate 32,903,013 of JAPQRP010000025.1, forward strand.
GAGACCAAACATGAGCTGGTTTCATTTGAGGAAGGTGAGGACCACGATGGTTCCTCATATGGCGAAGAGGCGCTAGAGCCTTCAACAGACGAAGAGTTAAAGATGTGGAGGTATCCTCGACATGAGGAGGATGTTGTAGCTGCACAACAGGGAGATGAAGAGGAGCTGGAATCTTGTACAGTTGTGAAAGGAGGCGGTGTTGAAGAAAACACGGAGCGTCGTGTGGTTTGTGCACGTTCTGAAACAGAGCAGCATGTTAAGTCAGCATTGGATCAGGTTCAGTTAGAGTCAGAAAGCTGCTTAAAGGAGTGTCTTCAACAAAAACAGACAGAGGAGGAGACAGAGATGGACAAAGGAGACAGCAAAGAGTGTAAGGAAGCTGTAGACGAGGAGCAGGAAGACACTGAGGCTGTAAAAGATGAGGCCGTTTCAGGTGATAGTGTTCAACCAGCAGAAGGATGTCCAACTCAGAGCAGGGACATAGAGGTTAAAGCTGAAGATGTAAGACAGGCTGAGACTGAGGACAGCGACGTTAAAGACAAGGTGCAGGAGGCTGTAGTTGATGAGGGGACAGAGGGACATCCCATAACAGAGGGAAGAGACAGTGCTAAGAAAGTCACCTTTATCCTGGAGCCAGAGCTGATCAGTGAGTCCACGCCCCCTATTATGGATGCGTCTATGTCAGGTAGGAACAGGAGAAAGACGCAAGACCCAGGAGAAGCACAGTGGGACAACTGGTCTGTCACGAAAAGACACTGGGTGGACGTTTGGAGCATTATGGGGACACTGGAGGCACACAATGAAACATGAAGGGGTGTTCCACAGAGACAGTCTGCTGACATATATACACTGTGGACACGTTTGATTCAGTTATTTCTAAATGTTGATGTTTCTAAACTATATGGACATAACTAATGGGACACATCATGTCTCCAGCTGTAAGATGTCCTGTTCATGAGGATTTGACATATAAACATCAATATTTCCTTAAAGTTTTAATGGTAGATCTTTCTTCCTCAGTGAGATGTGAAGAAAGTAGATGGTTAGTTGTGGTAGAGGTAGAACATTTAAAATCATAGTCATGGATAAAAAATATATATGATGTTGAGAGAAATGAAGTAAAAACTGTCTCTGAGTCATTTTGGAAGCAAAGATAACAGTTTGAACCAAACTAACCAATGCAATGATATTTCTCCCTGTATAAAACTATATTCTGACATTAGTCATTATTGTTTTGGATCCCAGACCCTTGTTAGAAAAGAAACACCTGAATTCAACGTGTCCACATACTTTTGTCCATATAGTGTACACCTGGCACAAACATCTGCAGGTGATTTTCTTTTCTTTCAGATCCAACTTACTGTGGAGCTCGTGTTACCTTTTTGTCGCACTTTGTCCAAACTGATGCCAGGGTTATTTCATTTATTCATAGAGCAAATATCAACATGGTTTATTAAAATGTTTATATGTAGCATTGCTAATCAGTTATGTACCAGAATGTACTCAGGAACAGAATTGACTGTCATCAAAATTAGCACTGTGTTTTATGTTACTGCATCAGTTTACATTATAGCTCTGTTAGCTTAACTCTGCTTTCGGACAGAAAACAGTGTAAAAATAATTGAAATCCAAATTGGCAAAGCTATAACTGTAATATGGTTTAATAAAAGACTGAAATTATTATGTAAATAATAGATTTGGATTCAGGGAGGTGATACTGTCCACTCCTCTGGGTGTGTTGGGTTAGAACTGACTACACTGTCTCTAATTCTAGAAACTCACAGGCAGTGGAGTTAAACCCTTGTCCCTCATTTGTTTCATAACTTAATGTAGTTCTGGTTCTGCCCTCAGACACTGAACTGAACTCCCATGATGAGACCAACACTGCTGACATCATCGACCAGATGTTCGAGGAGGTGTTGGAATACGCCGAGAGGATTGAAGACGAACAGAGGGACGATGATGACGGCGAAGACAGAGACAGTGGCATCGGTGTCTGCTCTGGGGAGAAGGACAAGATGGAGAAGATGGACTCAGAGTCTGAGAAGAAGAGCGATAAAGACGATGAGCACGACGAGAACAATGGAGACGAGCTGACGTTTCCTCCCAGTGGAATCCTGTCTCCACTGAGCAAGTCTGTGGAGGCCGTGGTCACCCCTCTGGTACGACACTGTAATCCCCTGGTACTCCTCTCGTACGACACTGTACCCCTCTAGTACGGCACTCTATCCCTCTGGTACGATGCTGTACCCTTCTGGTACATCACTGTACCCCTCTGCATTTCTTTACAAACATGACAGTTCCGTCATAGACGGACATACTGACAGACTGTTTGCTTTTTTGTTTTTCTTTCTGTATACATAATAAATTAAAAGTATAAAAACAGAACTGGTAAAAAAAAATCTGGACAATCAAACAGTAAAGTACAAAGTAAAATTGAATTTTTGCATAAGTAATGTTGAAGTATATAGTGGAAATAGTTTAAACATCAGTGTAATTGAATGTATCTGTGTATTTAGCGTTTGGTGGCCAATCAGGAATCCAACCCTTCATCCCTGCTCCTGACCCCTGAAGACACCACCACCCCCGTTGAAAGTGCTCCTCTGTACAGGTAATTCCACAACTGCATGGACGGCTCCACATATTTAAGAGAATGTTTTTAACTTATGTAGTCTCTTAATCCCAGTTGGCCTCAGGTCTATCTAATGCTGTGTTTCCACTGTGTGGTGCCGACTCAACTCGGCCTTTTTGCGTTTCTATTACGAAAAAGGATCTGGAATCTGGTACGTAGTACTAGTTTATTGGTATCACCTCTGTCAAGGTTCCAGGACTGGGGAACAGATACTAAAATGTAACATGTAAACACTGCAGACCACTGATTGGTCAGACAGTTGTCTCTGAGACCCCCGTTTTACAAAAAACAGATGTGGAAGTTGACAGTAAGTATATCGGTAGGTTAATCCACATGATGACAGTCCGCAAAACTAAACCATGGTTGGTTGAGGAGATTGGTGGTCGACTTAAAAATTCAGCATGAGCTTGACAAGACAACAGGCAACGAGTGAGTTTATCAGCAACTCTGCGCAGATGATACGGAAGTAACGTGCCGCATCACTGTGTGACGTCCAGGTACTTTAAAGTTGGTAGTATCCTGTAATGGAAATGGTCTCCAGGAATAGTACCTGGTACCCGAGTCAAGTCGAGCCGAGCAGGTTCCACATAGTGGAAACGTGGTATATGTTGCCATGGCAATGCAATACAATTCTTGTAGCAACATACATGTTCTATACATCCACATAATCAGAAAAACCTCAGGGAAACATATTCTGTGTGACATTACTACAATACTGTGCAGATTATGGGCTTTTGATTAGAAGGACCTCTATGGTTGGGTAACCAGGGAAGTTAAATGTTTGTGTTTTTATGAATGACAGTGTTGATGCCTACCGCACACAAAGGCAGAGCAAACCCCCTCCCATTCAGAGCGTCACCCCCGGGCCTCAGAGACGAGCTGTCGACACATCCAGGCCTCAACCTTCTGTCAACACAAAGGAGAAAATCGCAGTATGTATCACAGGCTCCAACCTCCTCTTAGCAAAACATTACTTACAGTTTTTCTTGTTTGCTTTGATGCAGTCGTCTACTCAAACTCCACATTATCAAAACAGTTAACAGACACAGGCCTAAACAGAGGCACCCATGGTCAGAATAACAGATTTAGGTTGCAAAAGGCTCTAACTGTGAAAAAACATTTAAAATATGAAACAAAAGCTCATTTTACCTTCAAACAACACAATTTGTAAATGTATGAGCTCCTCCAATCAATCATTATACGACGAACACAGTGTGACTTAGTCACCATTGGTTGTAATTGTTTCTTTTGTGCCTGTTCCATTTGTTGTCTTTCTACATCGGCTATAGAACATATTTGTCATCTTGCAAAGAATTGGATCCAGAATCAGAAATGCTTTGAAGCTAATTTTATTGATTTCATGGCATTCTTTTTTTCAAACTGTGGCTGAAAACTGAAATACTGTAAATATTACCGAAAAGGTGAAGGTCAAACAGGTGTTTCAGTGATTTCCTACAAATCTAGATAGCTTCTAATAGTTGGGAATATATGGTTTCTGTTTGGTTCCCATAGTTACCACAATGGAGTTTGGGCTGCTTAAATGACATCTGTATTACCTGTTCTGCAAAAGGGTGTTTAAAAAAAAAAAGTGTCAATCCAGTGAGAAAGGGTTAACACATTTACAAGAGATGAATTCTGCTGAGAAAGTGATGATGAAAACCAAGTGGATCCCAGTTTCTTTAAGCAGGTCAAAGCAATCAAGAAAACCTGTAATGAAATCAAGTGCAGGTACCAAGGAGTGTCTCAGTGGTTGCTACTGTTTGGTCCAGGCTCTGAATGAAGAAGCAGGGAAACTGCAGACTGTGATCAACCAGACCCTTCAGGCTCTTAGCTGCTGCACCGATGAGGACCATGGACGAGGGTCACTGGAGGAGGCCGAGGCCGAGAAACTGCTGCTGGTCTCCTGTATGCACAGTACACCCTGAAACACACACACAAGGAGCACACCAACTGTATTTAGTTTTAATCCAGGATTTATGTAAATCCTTAAAATGTCCAAAACATTAATCTTAATGTTTGACCTTTCTACAGCAGCAGGGTCAAAATAATCTTGGTTCAGGTTCCACATTCAGACCAAAATGACCTAAAGTGGGTCGGACCAGTAAAATTATAACAGAATTACCTACAGGGTTTCCACTACATGTAAAGCCCTCCCCCACAGTTTCAAAAATCCTGGAGGAAACCCTGACCTGTAAATAATGACAAATACAAACCTTTCTCTGTTTTATTGTGAAAAAAGTAAAATTAAATGATAAAAATGTTTACATCTACAAACAATCCTTTAAAAAAATGTGAATGACATGAACAACCATGAAGAAACAGTGCCTCAGTTTATCATTTACACATGTACATTACAGATCAGACACAAAACATTTAATATCAGGCAGGATATTGGTCAGATTATACTTATTTTTCTTAAGGCCTTTCAGGTTGTTCATGTTTGTTAGTTTTATTCACGTTTTTGTTAAAGGGTAGTTTGTAAATGTCTGCAGCTGCTTCTTTGGTTGAAATGTGAAGAAAATGATCCTCCACCTTTAACATACAAGTCCAACTTCACTCACGTGAGCATCTGTACAACACAACAGTAGACCCCTGCCCTCTTTGTACTGTCTGACATATTGCAGTTCCACTCTATTTTATTATTATTGTTATTTTATTAATGCTGTTTTTATCTTTATACATGCACACCTTTTCATGCACTGTATTCTGTTGCTGCCTTGACCAGTGAATTTCCACGCTGTGGGATCAATACAGTCTAATTTAATGTATTTGTGTTGTGTTTGAGGTGAGAAACGTTCTGCTCTGCTGGCCGAGGTGACCAGACTGAGGGAGGAGAGGAGCTCCGAGTCTGGAGACGACGACAGAGACTTCACTTCCCAGAAACCCTGCAGAGGAACTGTCAGCATCAATAACATCCAGCTGCCACTGAAGGTGGAATTTGTCTGTTCTTCGCATAACAGGCCAGGTACTGAGTCAGGAAGATATTTGGAGTTTTCAGTTTCCAGTTGCATTAAAGTACAGTTTTAGTTTGGAATTTATAAGTTAACGCAGGGATGTCAAACTCATGTTAGTTTAGGTTCCACATTCAAACCAATATGGTCTAAAGTGGATTAGACCAGTAAAATAATAATAGAATAACCTATAAATAATGACAACTACACACTTTTGTTATAGTTGTTCAGGTTATTTGCATTTTTTGTGGAAGGACAGTTTGTACATGTAACCATTATCATGTAATTTTGCATTTTAAAAAAAAAAAAAACACTAAAATGAAGAGAAAATTTTGTAGCTGTTATTCTGTTATTATTTTACTGGTCTGACCCACTTTAGATCATATTGAACCTGAACTAAAATAATTTTAATATCCTTCAATTGTTAATGTCTTCAGTGTAATTCTTGCATTTTACAAATTCATCCCATGGGACCCTTTGAGGGGCCAGTTTTTGCACACAGGCTGTATGTTTGACACCCTGGCTTAAAGCTACAGTGGTGGAAAAAGTTTTTTGACACCATTAAAATTTTATTGCATGATTCTGGCTTGAACAAAAATGCTCACCTCAAATGAAGTGACTGATTTAACTAGAAAATCTTAATATTTTCATGATTTAATGTTATTTTTATTCACTAAAACAAAGAGAAAAATTTGTAGTTAAGTTATTTTACTGGTCTGATCCACTGGAGATTAAATTGGGCTGAATGTGAAAATTTAACTAAAATGAGTTAAACAGCTCTGCTCTCGTGTATTTATTAGTTTAATGTTGGCGCTCTTCAAGTGTTTGTATTTGTGTTGTATTTTAAGGTCGGCCAAGTCACTATTTCTTCATCCTGATCCGCTACGGACCTTGTAACATCGTGGCGACTCCTCTGGCCACAGCGGCAGACGCTCAGAACGGAGACACCATCTCGTTTCCTACGTCCGTCACTCTGTAAGTAACACGTCAGGAACTGGTTGTGGATTTGTTTTAACCCTGGAACACAGACATTGACCCTGTTCCTCTGTCTGCTTCGTACTTCAGGAAGGATATTCGCTCAACCTTTGAGATTGACGTGGAAGTCTACAGCCTGGTGAGACCAAACTAAACCTGTTACTGCACATGATGCATCTGGAATAGAACCAGTCATCTGTTCCTGGAGTTGATACATGTTGTTGAATGCAGCACCACTTACACAAATGTAACTGGTGGATTGTTTTTGTTCTTCAGTCCCACACCACAGGTACCAACTGCAGCGTGGATCGCATCAACACCAAGTCACGGGTCAGTGAACGGGTCCATAAAACCAGATGTGTGTGTAGTTCTGGATGGTTTATTTCACATTTAGTGTCATTCCTTTTTTAGGTCACCCCGAGAAAGCTCCTGAATACATTAACGGTGAGTACCTGGTTTATTGTTTTAGGCCAGGGTTGGTAAACTTTACAATCTAAAGAGACATTTTTAACTCAAAGAAGACAGAAATCTGAAAAAAGATTTCTTTAAATTAAGAGAGAGTAACTATAATTGAAGAGGTCTTTATATTTGGGAAAGTGAGGACAAACGTGAAGTCTAGATGTATTTCGGTTGTGTGTGAAATTATGGAATGGACTTGATGAATTTAAATTGTTCACTTCTCTGACAGTTTCAAACATGCCTTAATTAGAAGATTATTCTGGAATAGTAAGTTTAGATGGTAGGTGTGTTTTTGTTGTTGATTCTTTTGTTATAATGAGAATGCTCGATGATGTACACATTTAATTGAATGTTAACAGTGTGTTAGGTGAAAGGGATAGGCAAAAAATAAGCTTTTGCTTCTAGCCTATTTCTTTTTTAGTTTTTTTTAAGGGTTGTGGTTGTTGTGCTGTGTGCAGCGATTAATGTACAGACCAAAATAAACCATTCATTCAAAAAAATATTTCAACCCATTTTACCATGAGGGGGCTGGTCTGTGGTTGCCTGTATGTCATTACTTTGTAATTTAACTTTGCATTTCCATTACAACAATGCAATGTTTGGTGCGTTTAGTAAATCATGCAACTACAACAGGGGTTTCTAACATATGGCCTGTGGGCCAAAAGCGGCCCGCCAGAGGGTCCAATCTGGCCCACAGATGCAAAAATTACATTGAAGATATTCAATATCAAAAGTTCCACATGCAGACCAATATGATCTCAAGTAAAATAATAACCCATAACTAATGACAACTCCAAATTTTCCTCTTGGTTTAATATGGAAAAATATGAAATGGTATGAATACAGTTACAAACTACTCTTTCACAATAAAATGTGAATAACTAGAACAAATATGAACAACCTGGAATGTCTAAAGAATACAATACTTAGAATACTAGGGGCATGGGGTGCAGATCCCTGTTATAAACCCTCATGTTGAATCTATTTTCATTTCTTAAATCATATATCTAACTGTTATGTCCTCTGTTTTCTACAGAGATCCAGTCACAGTCTGACATGTGAGTTGGTTTCAGTTTTGATCCGTTCACGTACCTGGAGGTCACATGTTTTCAGTTTTTACTCGTCTGGTCAATGATCTGTGCCTCCTTTGTGCTTCAGCTGCTGCTCTTCCTGCCCTGAACATGCGTCGCTCCAGTAATTTCTGTCTGGTTGGTTCTCATAAGATCACCCTGGCCTCGCTGGGACACAGCAAGTTCCCCCTGGATAAGGTAGGAGTCAGTCAGATTGGACTGATAGACCTGGATGAACAGAGTTATTCTGAATGAGCCCCAAATGTGTTTTCAGTAGAACCAGAAACTGTTCATACATCATTTGAAGCAAGTCAGTGTAATAGATAGATAGTAATATGATAAATAGATTATATATTCATATATAACATGAGAATTACATGAAACACATAAAATTAATCAATGTTAGTATTAGCGGTATTACCAGTTTTTGGTTAATGTTTCCCATGTACATACTTGACTTCCATCAGTTAGAACAGTGGAAATCCAAATCAGACTGATTGTAATTGTCATGTGACCCAGTGTGTGGCGCTGTTCTGGCCTTTGTCTCTGTCATGGATTCAGTTTCTACATGTGGGTGGACTCACTGGTGATGTAATGTCTCTTGTCTCCTCTGTCCTGTTTCCTCCACTCAGATGAAACTTGAAGGCAAAATCAGGAGGCTCCTGGGAGATGAGTTTCAGGAAAAGGTTTCCCTGTTTGTCACATCACTGATCCTTTCCCTTCCACACTAACCCTGATTCTGATTTCAGTCCCATGTGTCTCCGCTGTCGCCGTTCTTTGACTCGTCTCTGCAGCTTCTAGTCGACCAACTTGGTCAATATCATCTTCACTGTATTGATTTTTTTTTTTTTCTGTCAAACTCAATGTGAAATGACATGTGTGTTGTCATGGTGATAGTTATCAACCCCAACTATTACCTAAAACTAAAGTATTATCTAATAATTTACCCTAAATGGACAAAAGTATGTTGATTCGTTGAATTTGGGTGTTTCTTTTTAACTGGTTTGGGATACAAAAGAATACAGACAAATTAAACTTTAAGGAAATACTGATGTTTTTTTATCTCAAATCATCATGAATAGGACATCTTACAGCTGTAGAAATGGTGTCCCAATATTTATGTCCATATAGTTTATAAACATAAATATTTTCTTGAACTTTAATGGGAGATTTTAAATGATAAAACTATATTCTGACATTAGTCTTTATTGTTTTGTATCCCAGACCCCTGTTAGAAAAGAAACACCTGACTTCAACATGTCAACATACTTTTGTTCATATAGTGTTTTTTTTTTTTTTTTGTTTGTTTTGTTTTTTTTTTGTTTTATAGAAGGAAGGTAAGATTTTAACTTTGGTCACAGTGTCATTTCACCTTTTTGAAGGGTTTCCTTTTCTATAGAAGCAGTAAAGTAGTGATTATAATCCAAGTATACATGAGGACTTTCACTCCAGAATAGAACAAAGTGAATCCCTGTTCCTTCTGTTTATTCTTCATCAGAAGAGGAACTGTAAATACATTTACAGTTCAGGCTCTCTGTGCTGCAAAACTAATGTCATGTAAACATGTAGTTTGGTATTTATAGAAACAGATATTTCTCCACCTGTTTTCAATAATAACATCATGCACACAAGATCATTTTCAGAAAGTTTTCATCTCCATGAATCAGCATAAATCCGCTGTAGAGCGCCATCATGAGGTTAAGATAAAGGTCACACATCGATAGATTCATTGCATAATTGCTCAAGTCATATTGAAACATCTAGTTTAGGTCACTGAAAACTCCGGGCAAAGTGGAGATTTTGGAATTGGAATTTGCTGTTTTTATGTCTTTTTAATTTATTCTTGGGTTTTATTTGATCATTTTGCTTTTTATTCTTCTGTACAGCACTATTTTTAATTGTACAGCTGTTTTTATGTCTATTCTTTTATTTAGCTTTTTTTTAATTTATTCTTCTTTACAGCACTTTGGTCCACTGTGGTTGTTTTAAAGTGCTTTACAAATTAAGCGGAGAGCGAGAAAGAGAGCTTAATTGTTAACCTTCCCCTTTAAGTCGCTTTGGAAAAGCATCTGCCAAATGTGTAAATGTAGTTTTATGAACCCAAATGTCACAGTATGCGACAAAAAATGCATTGACATCATGATGCATCTTTTTTGTTGCATACTGTGACATTTAGGTTCATAAAACTCCACTTTCTTCCTACTTTTGGCCAGAGTTTTCAGGAATAATTGTTTTCAGTGACTTGCACCACAGGATTAAAGTCAAAATCGTTGGAGAAAGTATCTGTTTTTCCAGATATCGGATTCATGTATACATGGTATAAGTGAAGAACATGTTGGAATGAAAACCTTCCAGATGTTTTTTCAGTGTTCTCTTGTCCACATGTTCCTCATCAGACATAATGAATATCCATCTTCTCTCCTCTCTCTTCCTTGACTACAGGTGCCTTTTCTTTCTCCTCTAGAGGGAAACGTCTACCTGAGACTGGACAGTGAAGGCCACTCCAATGTACAGCACCAAGGCTTCCTGGTCAGTCTGGGTTTGGTTTGGTCATTTGTCTGAGCTGAGGATGTAACCCACAGGTGTCAAACATACAGCCTGGGGGCTAAAACCAGCCCGCCAGAGAGTCTGATCTGGTCCATGAGATGAACTTTACACTGAAGATATTAACAATCGTTGTAGTTTAGGTTCCACATTCAGACCAATATGATCTAAAGTGGATCAGACCAGTAAAATAAGAACAGAATAATTCATTAGTAATGACAATTACATATTTGCCCCTTTCTTCTACTGTAAAAATGTAAAATTACATGGAAATGATTATTATTGTTAAAATTGAACTTTACTTTCTTAAGAATGTCCGGTTTGTTCATGTTAATATTTTTTAAGGGATTGCTTTTAAATGTAAACATTTTCATTATGTAATTTAACTTTTTCACTTTAAAAACATTGAGAAAGGTTTGGAGTTGACGTTCATATGTTATTATATTATTTTACTGGTCTGACAATTGATGTTTCTAAACTATATGGACATATATATTGGGATACATCACGTCTACAGCTGTAAGATGTCCTGTTCAGGATTTGACAAATAAACATCAATATTTCCTTAAAGTTTAATGGGAGATTTTTCTTCCTCAGTGAGATGTGAAGAAAGTGGTTGGTTTATTGTGGTAGAAAAAGTATTATTTACAGTCAGAGCATGAAAAATATTTGAGAAATTTAGAGGTAGAACATTTTAAAATCATAGTCATGGATTAAAATAAAAACATTTTTCTTGTATTGATAATTTCTTTCCTGATGCTTTTTATTATACTTGAATGGAACAGCTGTAACACACAAAACTTTGCCCTGGGTTTAATAAAATATTCTGTATTAACATTGACAGTGAAGGTTGAGAATAGGCTTGTATCACACTTATGGTCCCTCCTCATGTTTCCTCAGACCATGTTTGAACTCATCAGTGGATTCGGGGTTTGGCATCGTAGATATTTTGTCCTGGAAGGCTGTAATATGTTCTACTGGAACCATCCCAACGACAGGGAAACCAAGGTGAGAACAGAACGTCTGCACATTCATCAGAATCTACAGGAGATGTCCTAGACCAGGGGTGTCAAAAATACGGCCCACGGGCCAAAACCGGCCGTCAAAGAGTCCAATCCGGCCCACGGGTTGAATATATGAAATGCAAAAATTACACTGAAATGTATAAATCACCTGACCTTTTGTTCATAGTAATGCTTACTTTTGCTTTTATTTTTTATTTATTTTTAAGCCTAATGTATATCATGGGAATCTGCTGTTACGGGATGATGGTTACTACCAACTAACCAACCGCTTCCTCATACAAAAACTTTATTATGTTACTCTATATTTTTATTTTTTTGTCAGATTATAGTTGGGGTCATGTGATAACTTGTGCTTTTCAATAAAGAGAAAGTTCCTCAAAAATTACACTGAAAAAAGGTGAATAATGGATCAAAACGGCAGCAGATTTAACCCATTTATTTTCCTGGATGGTTTGTTTACCTTGTAATGGAAGTAAATGTCCCCCTTTGTGTTGTCTGTTTGTGTGTTAGGATGCAGAGGGCAGCATTTCTCTGTCCAGTTCTCCTTCTCAGTGTGTGAGGCCTGTTAAGAGGGACTCGTGTGCGCGACCTTTCACCTTTGAGCTGGTCAGCAGCGTCCAAAAGCAGCAGCAGGACAACAGTCAGGACACGCCGTCCAAGTGAGTGCATGAACCCATGAACACACGGTATCCAGTGGTTGGAGCTGGTGGAGGTCAGATCAGAATTTAAGATGTTTTTATCACTTTAAAAGAAACACACTGAGCTTTTTATTTCACAGCCGATCAGCCACGGACTACTGTGAAGACGCAGTTTCTTCAAACATCTCTTACGAAACTGCTGATCAGATTCATTTCAAATTTTATTCAGTTTTGAGAAATTTAGATTTTTTAAATTTTTGACAAATTTTTGTAATATTAAAAACTTGCCTTTCCTTCTAATGGTTCATATTTTGATGGTTTATAACATGTAAATGGTTACAGATGTCAATATAGTTCCTATTGATCACTGTTAGAAGTCATATATGGACTTCGGTTGAATTGGTTAGTTCTCCTCCAGTGAAAGTCCCGCCCACTTCTATTGTTAGATTGATCTGCATCCAGACCACAGAACTGGAACATAGAGACAGAACCTGAGAACATCCCACATTCAGCTGGGGATTGATTCATATACAACTTGACGCTGACAGACAGGGACACTGGACCTATTTTTTTGATGAAGACTTCTTGAATAATGTTGTGCTTGTGGTTGCACCCAGTCCATGATGTCATGCAGGGCTTTTCAGAGCGACAGATGATGGGAAACACCTTCTCTGATGTCAGCGTCGGGCTGGGTAGCGTGCTTATTTTGGGATCTTTATCTTTTTTTTCTCGCTTCTTAATATTTATACTTCCTTCAATGTCAGATGTTTCTGTAGCTCCTCAGTGATAAACAGTAACCACACAAGGACCAGAACCAGCCATAGAATAGAATAACCCTAACCCTTCTGTACAACACAATATTAAAACATTTTGGTTATATTTTTTTCCCCCTAAAACAAGAAACAAATGCAAACCCACTGTCTATATGGAAGGAGATGATTTTACATTGGTAGATTCTTTAATAGTCATTGAACCACTTTCCTACATGAGATTATTCAGAATATGACTTTACTTCCACCTCAACTAAATGTAAATCACAAGGAAAAAATTACTTTTTCATAAAAAAAACAAGTGTGTCCATCCACTGTCATTGATCCAACTCCATGGGTTTTACTAGTGAATCAATGTTGTAGAAGATAACGGTGTTTCCACGGTAACTACGGAGCCTCTGAACATCCAAATGGGTCATATCTGATGACAAACTGTATTTTACAACAATTATTGACATGTATTGATAGGGTTAGTGGAACAACATGTATTAAACAGTTTATGGTATCCAGTGACAGTTTAGGTGTTCGAGGGTTAAAGGTGAAGTCTCTGTTTTACCTATGACACACAGCACCTAGCATTAGCATTAGCACAGTCACATAAGGATGTGGCAGCTTCTTCTGTCGTCTTAAACTGATGAATGCTGCTGCTCTCTGGTTGTGCAGGTGCTGGTTTTCAGCTGACACCAAACAGGAAAGACTGGACTGGATGGACAAACTCAACCAGGCTCTTCTGGACTTCCACACATGGAACAAAACCTCGAGCACCAAAGCCCAGAGCTCATCCGACAGCGGGAACATCAGGGAGAGCATCCTGTAACCGCAAACGCCACACAAACACGTCACATGACCCACGGAGGCTCCTCTCCATCCCATAATACGACAATAAATCATCATAAATCCCATTATAAACACATAAACCAGTGAAAACCTTACGCATCTCGATTTATTTTTGGGAGATATTGATTTGATTTGTTTGTTATTGTTTTTTTCTTTTATGTGAATCCAATCATTACTGTTGGCTTGGTCATTTTTATTTGTTTTTGTTGCCATTGGAGTATTTTTTTTTTTTTTAGTTGTTTATTATTATGACTGTTCAGAAGTCGGGTTTTATTTTTGGCTTTTTTCAGTCAGCTGCTTTAGCCTGAGTTGGCTTTATTATTCGGTCACTTTGGGTAAATAGTGACCTCATGTAGCTTATATTTCTGAAGTTTAATTTACATCCATATTTAGATTCACATTGTATTTTTGTATGATTATAACTGGAAGGATACACATTTATATAGACACTAATGGAGATGTGTTTAACTTTACTAACTGATGTAAAAGAAGGAAACACTACAAATGATTAATTAATAGAGGAAATACCTGCTAGTGTCTGAATGGGACCTTTGTGTTGGACTTGCAGATGGACAGAGGCTCATGTGGAGCTGGTTTTGGGTAGTTTATGGGGTGAAAGTAATGATCTAAATCTGTCCTGAGTACATGGTGAGTTACTGCAGGTGTATGAACCCATGCATGTACAAGGACAGATTCTGTTTATGTGAATGTAGTCTGTTTGACGTTCTGTTCTTTTCTGTGTATGTCCATCTGTGAGTCTGTCATCTGTCTTAATGAATAAATTATTCCTATAAACTCCCATTCTATGCACTTACGGTACCAATAAAGTAAATAGAAGAAAATGCAGAGAGAAACGTTTGATTGATTTGGCCGATCCAGAACGGGATTTTATATATAACTGCAAGCGTACGTTAAACCTCACCTATGGAGTTTATAACAACCATCTTATATCATTAGCCCCATAGCATAATTGTCCAGGTTTTATTTTTGTCCAAATTGTGATTTGTGCATAACGTTACTCTCCTAACACTGCTGAATCATTTCATGCAGATATCACAACTTGGACAAAATTATGACTTAAGCAGTTATGCTACAAGGCCAACAAAATGTGATATGTGTCCAAAATTAAGGCCTTTATTGATAACTAATCTTTAAATATGACAAACAGCACCTGGGATGAATTTATAAAATGCAAGCATTACACTGAAGATACTAACATGAACATCATGTTAGTTCAGGTTCCACATTCTTTCTCTTTGCTTTAGTGCAAAAAAGGAAAATTACATGAAAATACATTAACAAACTATCCTTAAAAAAAAAAAGCAAAAAAGCTGAACACTTATGAACAACCTGAAATGTCTTTAGAAAAATAAGTGTAATTGTACCAATATTCTGTCTGTTATTACCGTGATCTGTAAGTTTTAATTTACATGTGTAAATGATAAACTGAGACAGAATATTGGTAAAATTACACTTAAGTTTCTTATGAAATTTCATGTTACAGGTTTTAAAGGACAGTTTGTTGACATAAACATTTTCATCATGTAATTGAACTTTTTTCATTCTAGAACATAGATAAAACTTTGTAGTTTTCGTTATTTATAGGTTATTATGTTATTGTTCTACTGGTTTGATCCACTTTAGATCATATTGGTCTGAATGTGGAACTGAACTACAATGATTAATATCTTCAGTGTATGAGTTTCACACTCCCAGTATAAATCCTCGAATCAGGAAATGTGTTAATTAAAACACTGGTATAAAAGTCCATGTTCAGACTCCTGTTGTCGTCCACTGTCAGACTAAGCTTTACTGTCATTCAATCAATGGTACATGATGGAATGAAATATAGTTATCCAGGTCTTGGTTTTTGTAGGAAGTTAAAAGAAGAAAATATAAATGCAATATATAAATGGTAAAATAGGATAGAATAAAAACTACCATAAACTATGCCCACCCCCCCCGAAATTAAATAGTAATAATTTCTTAATCATGACTATGATTATTCAGCTGGAAATATCATTAAAGTCTAATCCTGTGAAATAGATCTTAAACTTCTTTCATGCTGGTCTTAAAAAGTCAAAACCAGGGATGTCAAAGGGCCTGAACCGGCCCGCCAAAAGGTTCCAGTCCGGCCTGCAGCATGAATTTACAAAATGGGAAAAAATTACACTGAAAATATTAACACTCAAGGGTGTCAAATAGCATCATGAAAATATTTACAATTACAGACTATTTTCACAATAAAATGTGAATAACCTGAACAAATATGAATAACCTGAAATGTTTAAAGGGAAAAAAAAGTTCAATTTTAACAAAATCATAGAGTCACTGCGATCTGTAAGTTGTGTTAATAATAAGGTGAGACATAATATTGCACTTCTTTGTCTTAACAAATGTCAGGTTTCTTGATTGTTGAGGTTATTCATATTTTCATAATCCAATGTGACTTTTTTTAAGACAAAGTGAAAAATGTGGATTATTAGGTCTGTAAACATTATGATGCCTATTATTTTACTGTTCCGGCCCGTTTGGGCTCACACGGTGCTGTGTAGACACTCATGGTCTAAACTGTAACTTGCTGAATCCTTCAAATTCCCTCTCAGTATTATGTTCCAGGGTCATTTCTCTTGTTTTTCCAGTTGAATAGTTGCATAACAGCAGGACTGAAGCGGGTCCGTGCACAGTACCTCCACCTGGTTCCATATTTACATCCTCATTTAAAGCCTGTAGAATGTGGGAGTTCTGCATGTTCTGGATGTATAGACGGAGTCTGGCAGGAAGGCGGCACGGGTCAGGAATGTCATCCAGGAAGTGGTCTAGAATTAGACTTCCTGTGGGTCCCATAGCTGCTCTGGGTGGAGGCTCTGCTCAAGGTGATGACAACAACGACAGGGTGGAGTCTGATTGGTCTGCGTTCAGGACACGCACATGCAGCTGCAGAAAACTGGCTTTAAACCTTCCCTCGGATTCTCTGACCATATGTTTGGGTTAAAGACGGGATCAGTGGATGAACAGGATCCGAACATTTAACCCATAAACACCCAGTGGTACTTATGTGGCAGTGAACCAATGAACTTTACTCTATTTAACCTTTAAGTGATTTAGCACCATTTAAAAGTAAGTTTGTTCCTATATTTAATTCACTGATCATGTAGATGCTCATTAAAGCTCAGAGTAAAGTTGATGGTTATTATATCAGATACTGCAGAGATATATATATATATATATATATATATGTTTTGTTTTTTTTTTCTATTATTTCATCTGTTTTTTGGTAATGTGCATCATTTTATTCATCATCTTAATTACATTTCTTTTTTCATTTTAGGTTCATTAATTTATTTTCTTATGTTCATTTTCTTGATAAATTTATTACCCTTTTAACAATCTTTGAAAAAATTATTTCATCAGTTTTTTTTTTAATATGTGCATTATTTTATTCATCTCCATTCTTGAAAATTTTGCTAAATTGGTTTATTTTTTTGTTCATTTTATTCATTGCAACAACTTCCAATTGTTTTTCCTCTACATTTAATCTTTCCCAAATGACTTATCACCATTTATTATATTATCCTCTGCATTTTACTTTTTGTCGAGCAAATGAAAATCACCTATTTTCCTATATTTAATTCACTGATCATATAGATGTTCATTAAAGTTCAGGATAAATTCAAAGGTAATTGTATCAAAAATAGAAAACTTAAGAAAAATTTACATTTCCGGTCAAATCTCTCATTACGTGAACGTAAACCCAGTGTGTCCATCCACTGTCATTGATCCAACTCCATGGGTTTTACTGGTGAATTAATTAATGATCAATTAGTGGATCAACAGGTATTAAACAGTTTAGATCAGCAGATGGTTTTGGTTCAAGGTGGATGTTTGGGTCTTTATGGGTTAAAGTGTATAAAATCTGCATGTTGAATCTGTTGAGCCAGTTTGATGTTGGTGTTAGCCAACTCCATTTCTAAGCTAACTGTAGCTAATAAACTCTTTTCCACTGCAGTAACTTTAACTTTACTTGGATTCTAAAAAACCTCAGCGTTTCCACTGAAATTACCTGGTAAAAAAAACTTTCCCTCGATCCCAGACTTTCTCTGATTTAAGTTCCTGGTAGGTGGATTGGACTTTTCAGATGCCGGGAATTCTTGGGGGCGGGGCGTTGAGCTGAATCCATGTTTAATCCAGTGGCGTCTGTGAACTGGTTTATTCCATTTCTACAACATTCACTTCATTTGTATTTTGATCATTTGGAAAATGGAGCTAAAGAGGAAAAGCTTCAAGGTTCAGTACTGTCACCTGTTACATTCAACTTAATATGAGCCCAGAATAAACAAAACGAACACAGATCATCTACAACCAGGAGCCCTGAAGGTGGGTATTCAGGTGTTGTTTGCATGTTTTAGTCTCATTTAAAAATGTTTTTTCTTTATAAAGTACTTGGCTCTAAGGTTAAAGAAAATGAGAAATTAAAGAATCGATTGTTTGATTTTGTTTTTTTTTTATCTATGACTATGATATTAAATGTTCTTTCTCTAAATTTCTGGACTTTTTGTGCTCTATCTGTAAATAATATTTTTCTGCCACAACAAAATATCTACTTTCTTCACATCTCAATGAGGAAGAAAAATTTCTCATTAAACTTTAAGGGAATATTGATGTTTATAAAACTATATGGAGATAAATATTGGGACTCATGTCTGCAGCTGTAAGATGTCCTGTTTATGAGGATTTGACAAAAACATCAAAATATTTGATGAAATGAAAAAAATAAAAAAATTTAGAGGTAGAACATTTAAAATCCTAATCATGGATAAAAAAAATATTGAGAGAAATTAAGTTAAAACCATCTCTGAGGCATTTTGGAAGCAAAGATAATTTAAACCAAACTAACCAATGCAATGATATTTATCCCAATATAAAACTATATTCTGTCATTAGTCATTATTTTTATCCCAGACCCCTGTTAGAAAAGAAACACCTGAATTCAACGTGTCCATATAGTGGATCTGTCCATCACCATTAGATTTGACTATCACTTACTGACCCTTTAATTCAATGATCCAGATGTATCTTTTTCCAGTAGTTCATGTCATTTCTTTCTCTTGATGAATGAAAGATATTTTTTAAATGTCCTAAAGTGGACTTGGAGAGTCAGGTCATCAGACTTAACTGTGATTTATGTTTTCAGGACGGTTGTGGAAGTGCAGCATGGGTCCAGGTTCTGCAGACAGGAAGTGATGCTCGACGCCGTGGAGTGCGTTGTCACGGTGATGGGTCTAAAGAACAACAGGTCAGAGCCTTGTTGTTTTCAGCGTTGAGGTCCCACCCTGACGATGTGGACAACATCCTGGTGTTTGACCCTCTGCTGTGTTTAAGGCCAGAGCAATGAGGGAAACGCTGGGTGGTAAAAGCAGAGGGGATTCTAAAGACGGGGGGGTGTAAGTATGAATTAGTTCACACTCCCCTCGACCCCACTAAGGTCAGACTAACACCAGTCGGAATGAGGCAACAACGGACATCGACACAGAATGTGGTTGGACTTGGACTGATCTAGTATCACATGAACCAGAACCAGAATACTTCATTAAACCCAGGGGGAAATGAGTATTACAGCTGGTCCATTCAAGTACAATGAAATAGCAGGAAAGACATCAATACAAAAAAAACATGTATGTATATGTGTGTGTGTGTGTATGTATATTGTATATATGTGTGTGTGTGTGTGTGTGTATGTATATACAGTTGCAGAAAAAATTCTTCACCCCCTTGTTTTCTTCAGTTTGTTGTTCATTTTCCTGCCTGGTCCAACTAAAGGTCCTTTTGTTTGGACAAATATGATACCAACAAAAATAGCTCATAGTAGTTGAATTTCAGAGCTGATATCTATCCATGTTCCATGTTTTCTTGATAA
>JAPQRP010000025.1:32922930-32962358 GCA_037367295.1 Apogon hyalosoma
GGAGAGAACCCACGCAGACACGGGGAGAACATGCAAACTCCACACAGAAAGGTCCCACCGACTGGTGCTGGAACCGAACCCAGGACCTTCTTGCTGTGAGGCACGAGTGCTACCCACTGCACCACCGTGTCACCTGTCATCATAACCTATAAATAAATAATAATAATAACTACAAATTTTTCTCTTTTTTTTTAGTTTGTGTGAAAAAAGTAAAATCACATATGAAAATATTTATATTTACAAACTATCCTTTCACAAGAAATAACTTGAAAAAATATGAACAACCTGAAACGTCTTAAGTGTAATTTTACCAATATTCTGCCTGTTACTAAACGTTTGGTGTATTTGTAGATCCACTAAAGTAAAGAAACACTGTTTCCAGTAAATAAACAGGTTTCCCTGTTCAATGAAAATCTTACTTTGCCGTCCATACTGAATGCCAAGAGAATTTAAGGCATATAAAAATAGAATAATTGAACTAATTAAAACAAAACAAAGCACCATCTAAGAATTTCATGAAAAAGAGAATGAGCATAAATTATAAAATAAACTACTATTACAAAGGGAAAAATATATATTTACATAAATGTGCAATATATGAGTAAATGTGCATAACTGTCAGAGATAAATGGTATGATATATGTACAATTATTGAGTATATTGTTTTATATTATTTTTTGTGTGTATTTTCCAAACTGTTCTCTGCTAGTTTCCAGTCTGACAGTACATGTGTCGAACAGGGTCTGGTCGACCCGTCCAGTCCTCGTCCAGTAAATGACTGGTCCTTCTACTGTGTTGCGTGTCCAGCGGCTGCAGGAGGAGGCCCAGTGGCTGATGGTCGTCGAATATGTGCGGGCGCTGATGCAGAAGAGGCTGGTATGTCGCGGCGCCGAGGAGAGGCGGCAGCTCGGCCAACAGATGGTTCAGGATGACCAGCAGTTCAGGGAGATCTTCCAAAGCCTGGTGAGGAGTTTACATCCACGAGAATACTCCGATCATCGTCTGACGTCTGGAGTTATCGGATAATTCAAGTGATCATAAGTCTGTGTTTCATTACATTGAAATGGGATCCCTCAGGGCACCGTCTTAGGCCCCATCATTTATGTTTACTTTGATGAATCTTCAGATGTAGGTCTACAGCTGTACACTGATGACACTGAACACGTTTACATTCACACTAATACTCTGAACATTATCTGATTTATAGAGTTATCAGATTATTATTGATCATATAAAAAGCATAATCCAATATGTTTTATCAGATAATAGCAGTAATCTGATTATGAGACATCAGATTAACCCATAAAGACCCAAACATTCACTGTTGACCAAAACTGTCCACTGATCTAAACTGTTTAAGACCTGCTGATCCACTAATCTTAGCAACACATGTGAATAATTGGTGTAACACACAGTTTGTCATTCAGGTCCGTTTTATTGTGTTTGTCTGTTGTTTGTGTAGGAAGGTGACGGCTCGGTACCGGAGGTCAACCCGCTGGCCTTACTGCCCATCCTGGCTGATTTCATCCGACTCAAAGATCCCATGATGCTGACGCTGGAAGTGTCTGGACTCATAGCAAAATACCCCGACATCAGGTAGATTTTCTGTCATTAACCCTTTCATTCCCAGTGTTCATCTGCTCTACAGCTGTTCTCTCGTATGTTCATGGGTTTGGTTGTTTTAGTTCCATATCAGCCAACACAGTGGACGCTGGTGCGTCATCCCATACACTGACACCTACTGGCCAGTCAGGGGAAGTGCATTTTTTTTAAAACTCATAACCAAGATGGCTGACAGGAAGTGATAAATGCTGAACATCCCAGGAATATCTTATAAATCCTTCTATACCAGGACACCCATGAAGGTAGCCAAAATATGGAAGCATCAAGTACCAGCTAAGGATTAATATCACTGGTCAAAATAACACACATTTATTACATATATTTATTTTATATTGGAAGAAATTTGGAAATAATCCCATGCTGACTAAATTGGACCCATGTATCAGTGTCTGTATTTACACTGTAATTCATACCATTACTGCAACATTACTGTTACTGATAAACCTGATCTGCACCAAAAGGATTTGGTGGAAATCAATTAATTAACATTTTTAAATTTTTGTTTTTTACAAAAAAAAGAATCAGAATACTTTATTAATCAAAGGGGAAATTATTGTGTGTTACAGTTGGTCCATTGAAGAATAATAAAAAAAAGTAGCAGGAAAGAAATGATCGATACAACAAAAATATAAAAAACTCTCTCTCTCTCTCTCTCTACATATACATATATATATATATATATAGATAATGATAATAATGAGGAGAATATACGTTTTGTTTTTTTTCTCATATATAATATCTCCATAAAGTGAGTAACAACTAATTTTAGAATATGTTCAAATGTGAGAAAACATCAGATTAACAGCATTGAAAATGTTTTGATTTCCCAGTTTTCATCATTTTCTCATATTAGTTTATTAAATTCATATTTCTTTGCTTCCAGCTGAGTAGACATTTATGGAACTCGATAAATAGGCTCGTTGAAAAAATTCAATTGTATTGTTTTTTTCAGGCCTAAAGTGGAATAAAAACAGGAAAAACATCTGAACTAATGTTTTCGTCATTCCTCCATGAAGGGGTTAAAGCCCCTGTTCAGTCCCACAGTTAAAGCCTCTGTAGGTGTTTGTCTCCTGGTTCAGGTTCATCGTCCTGTTCCTTCTGTCCTCAGTGAGGAGCATGTGTCTGTGCTGCTGGACGTCCGGGGGGACATCAGCAGGGACGTGAGGGGGACAGTCCTGGACATGCTGGAGCAGAGCGCCCCCCCTCTGCCGCTGGGATACAGACCCATCTTCACAGACATCCTGGTGCCTCCGTCCACCCTGGCGTTCTGTCTACCCACCGCCAAGTGTGCTTGAACGGCGTTAAAGGTCAAAGGTCAATGTGTAACATTCACATGGCTTTAGCAGGAGGGTGTAGTTGGAGACGGTGGTTTGTCGTCCATCCCTGTGTTCTCTAATCGCCCCTTTTCCACCAGGTTCACAGGAACTTTTATTACCTGAAATGTATTTTACCAGGCAAAAGAAATCCTGGGAACATCTGTGGTTTGTGTTTCCACCTGAAAGTTCCTGGAAATGTATTGAAATCAGACTCCAGTCGTTTCCAGTTGATGATGACTTCAAGTCCTGCTGAATTTCCTTTGAGCGTCTTTGGCAAATACGTTCAACGAGGTCAGTCTTAATTCCCAGAGTGTGTTCAGATGGACAGACTGATGATTCCAAGGACGAGGGAACGTTTTTGAACTCACCCACCGATTTGCAATTACTTCAAACATCTTCAACAAAACTACAAGTCGGATTCATCTCAAATTTTATATGTAGTTTCCTTGGAACAATGTCTACAAAGTGGATCGACAATATTGAGGAATTTAGATTTTGGAATTTTTGACCAATTTTTGGAAATTTTACAAAATGTGCCTTTACTTATAACGGTCAATATTTGGATGCTTTATAACATGTAAATGGTTACAGATATTAATATAGTTACCACTGAGCACTGATAGGGAGTCATATATGGACTTTGATTGGATTAGTTCAGTTCTCCTCCAGTGAAAGTCCCGCCCACTTCTGTAGTTAGATTGATCTGCATCCAGAGCACAGGACTGGAACATAGAACAGAACCTGAGAACCTCACACATTCAACTGTTATTGATTCAGACAGAACATGACGCTGACGCACAGAGACACTGGAGCTATTTTTTAAAGAGTAATTTAGGCGGAAACGCGCTGAGGTTGTTCATCTTTCCTGGTACAGTAATAGTCCCTGCGGTGGAAAAGCGGCCGATACGTCGTCATTCTGAACGCTGTGCAGCACAAGCTAACGTTAACTCAGACACTGCATTTGATAAAGTCACTCGGAGACTGTTTTCAGCAGGTTTGTAGCTCACTGATACAAAGTGCATCACGGAGCAGGTAAAGTGGTACGACGTGGATGCAGACTAATGGGTCGAATGTCAGAACACACGAGGAGTTCTAACTGATCCAGGAGCTAAATCTGTATCGCAGTCATGTCACCAGATGTTTTCAGGTCATTGAGGAACAGCTGGGGTTTAGTTTAATCTGCCTTTTGATCAAACATAGGGTCCGTGGCCTGGCCTGCCAAAGAGTCCGATCCCTCCCATGGATGAATTTGAGAAATACGCAGATTACACTGAAGACATTCATGTTAAAATCCTCTTAATTCAGGTTCAACATTCAGACCAATATGATCTAAAATGGGTCTGACCAGTAAAATACCGTCGTCATAACCTATAAATAAAGACAACTGCAAACTTTTCTCTGTGTTTTTGTGTAAAAAAAAAAAAAAGGAAATTACATGAAAATGTTTATATTTATAAACTGTCCTTTCACAATAAAATGTGAATAACATGAAAAACCAGAAAAATAAGTAAATTTTAACAATATTTTGCTTCAGTTTATGATTAAACAACTTACAGATTACAGTGGTTTTTTTTTTTTTTTTTTTTTTTTTTTTGCATTGGCTCTTGTTTGTCTCCAGTAAAAATGACATAAAATGAAACAAACTCTTAACTCAAAACTGGATCAGAAACATGTATAAAGTCTAGTTCAGTCATATTTAATTAAACCTTTAACCTCCTACAACACAGAGCCGCTTTTAAGGTTTTTATGTTGTTTTTTCTTCATCGCTGCTGCCTTAAAGCCCATATGTAGAAAACCTTTGTGTCATTTGTTTCATTTCACATTAACCAAAGGTCAGTGGCTTCTTTACATCAAACACATCATTTCTTGAATTCTGTTTGATTTTTACACTTTCATTTCTGTTCTTTCTGTATCAGTTTACAGGAAAAGTGTCTTTGAAAGCACAAAGTCCAGTATAAATCTGCCTGTTCATGTCCACTAATGAACCTTTCATGTCTTTGTCATTATGTGAGTTTCTGTACATTGAAAACACATCCATGTTTAAGGTGATTTTAAGGAACATTAACAGAAGAACGTGGTTGTGTCAGTGTCACCAACAACAGTAAAAATACACATGAAATCAAAAAATAACCCAGTTTTCATCCATAAACATCCATTTTATGTCTCCACAGTTGGTTTACGAAATACACCATGAACGTCTACATTTTCATGGTTGATGTTAAATTAATGCATTTTGATGCGTCTTTGGTGTTTGTTTGTCGTATTGAGTCTTTTTGGTCATGTTCTGGTTCTGTTTTTTAGGTTGTTGTCGTCGTGTTGCTTCTTTCAGATCATTTTCTCGTGTCTTTTACTACATTTCCATCTCATCTTTCAGGTCATTTTCATCTTGTGACTTTAAGATCATTTGTCTTTTGTTGCTTCTTTTTAGTCATTTTCATCTTTTTGCATCTTTCAGGTCTTTGTGTTTTGCCTCATACATCACGTTATTTTTTTATTGTGTCTTTTGGGTTGCATTTGTTTTAGTTGCATTTTTGAGCTCATTTTCCTGTTGCTGGGTCATTTTTATCTTCTGTCTTTTACATAGTTTTCATCGTTTTAGGTCATTTTTGTCTGGTTTTACATAGTTTTCATCTTTATGACTGAGGTGTCTCCCCTGCGTTTTGCGTGGTTCACGTTCATAAACTCCTGTATTTGCACTAGGAAAATGAATTCACATATCGCGTTGTTCTGTATTTTACCACAGCTGTGCATCCACTTTTAATCCCGTCACATGACGCTGACGAGTGTTTGTCTGAGCTCATCAGAACCATGACCTGTAACGTGTTTCAGAACGTTTTCACCTCCGAAGATCCTCGTTTTCTATGTCTGTTAAAGAAACACACTCTGGGTTTATGATGCACTGATTTATTGAGGTGAAAAGTCGTGTGTTCAGAGGAAGCCGGGACATGAAATAACAGATGTTAAATAAGCCTCGTTTTGTGTATTTAACGCTCCACCTTTTCATGAGGTCGGCTGGACTTCGGCTGCTAAATCACACCTTTTTTTTTTTTACATTTGGAACATGTTTTCATTTACTTGCCTTGACATGTTATTTGGTTTTGTTTTACTGTTTATTGTTGTTTATTACAGTGTATTTATTGTATTTATTCCTGCTTTTTCCTTTTGCGTAGTGTTCATGTCTGTGGTTAAAAGCTAGCCTCTAAAACACACTGTAAACGTAGTGTTTGAATAAAAGCTCCACTAATAGATATATCTCTGTCATTTATTTATTGTCATGTATTTAAAATAATGACCCCTTTTCGTGTTTGCCCAGTGAGTTTAGTTTACAGGGGTCATTTTGTTGCAGTAGTAACCAATACTGTAAATTTAACCTTTCTGCATCCATCTATTTTTCTTCCTATGTGCTGAAAAGCTGCTATAAAGTCATACATCAGCATTTTTTTCTTTTTTGTCTGCATAAATTTCTTTAGCCACTTCAGATCTGCTCAAAACTACCATATGTTCAATAATTTTGAAGATTTTCACACCATTTAAATGCCAGTTTGAATATGTGATGTCACTGTAATTATGTAAAAACACAAAATATGGGATATTTTCCATATAACACATGACGAAGGGATGTGGTATTGATTTATATGAGTCGTGGACATGTCAAAGGTAATCAATAACACTGATTTAATTGTATCAGTAGTTTTTGTTCAGTGTTGGACCTCATGGAAGAAAAAAAAGACTCACTGATATTAAAACCATATTTTCTAATGTCATGAAACAAATACTGATGCAATAAAGCCAGTTATTGATCATCTTTGACATGTCTAAGACTTTGATATAGAAAGTACTACATACCTCCATCTGTAATATATGGAAAATATCTTTTTTTTTTATTAAACAAGTTGCATCATGTAAAAAGCAATATATATTTTATATAATATGATGATTTTGTAGCAGAGGGTGTAAAAAGTGTCAGTAGTGTATAATAGAGCTGTAAGAATAACTGACATTAGATCAAAAAATGTAAAAAACATCATAGAAATTCAAGTCATCAGCTGTAATACAGACATAATGATCAGCAAATAGAAAATGTTTTTATGCATAAAATATGTCCCTTTTTTCAGACACTATCTTTATAATGAGAGATTTCTGTCATTTTATTTATTTCTTATTTATTTATTTGACACAGACATAAAACATGGAGGATGAAAATAAAATAAATAGAAACAGAAAATGGGAAAAAAAAACAAAACAAAACTACGATCTGAGGGCACGGAAATCACAGTCACGTGACGCGCGTCTGCCGTGACGTAGTAGCCAAGATGGCGGCCCCCGTTGGCACGACGCTGTTTTTCTGATCCACTTTAGTTTTCCGTTTTGTGTTCGCCGTTCCATTTTAAAGCTGCCGTTGTTGAACTTGTGTTGTCGAGGCTGTGGCCGAGATGAAGACGTTCTGCGGACGTGCCAACCCGATAACAGGGGCCTTGGACTGGGTGGAGGAGAGCGAGGAGTACGACTACCACCAGGAGATAGCAAGGTAGCCGGAGTTAGCATCACACAGCCCGGGTTCAGCAGCGAGGAGGACCGGGGTGACAGACTGCACAGTGTGACCTGAAGTGGATCACAACAGTCAAATAATAACATAAGAACCTAGAAAGAATGACAACTCCAACTTTTTTCTATGTTTTAGAATTTTAAAAAAAAGTAAAATTATATCATAAAATGTTTGCATCTACAAAAATATGATAAACAACCTGGAATTTCTTCATAAAATTAAGTGCAGTTTTAACTATTCTGCCTCAGTTTATCATTTACACATGTACGTTACAAGTTACAGACCACAGTGGATCTACAAATACACAAATTATTTAATAACAGACAGAATATTTGTAAAATACACTTATTTTTTTTAAGACATTTCAGGTTATTCACATTTTTTGTGAAAGGATAATTTCCAAATGTTAATATTTTTTATGTAAGTTTACTTTTTTTTTTTTTAACATTAAATCAAGATTAAAATGTGGAATTTTAATTATTTATAGGTGACTATGTTATTATTTTACTGGTCTGATCCGCTTTAGATCATATTGGTCTGAATGTGAAGCCTGAACTAAAATGATTTTAACGTCATTGTTAATATCGTCAGTGTAATTTTTTAATTTCATAATTTCATCCCATTGGACCCTTTGGCGGCTGGTTTTGACCCATGTTTGACACCCCCTTAGTAGATGGAAACTCACAGTTATTGTTGTGTAACGTCATTATATGAACTTTGAATTCACTGATCAGTCATATCCTTCTAACACTGACTACATGGTATTAATGTTGATTATCTGATTCCAGTGGGACCTGTCAGTGCACGGATAGATTTGACAGCAGGTTCTTCATTTATTTTTTATTGTATTTATTTTTTAGTTGTCAGGTGATGTTTTGTGTCTTGCTGTGTCTGTGGATCAAACCTGACCTCAGTGTTCCTCTTCCAGGTCGTGTTACGCTGATATGCTGCATGACCATGATCGGGTGAGTGTGAGACGTGATCATCGTAATATTTACTGTTTTCTTCTGGATCCGTAGAACAGTGAAGCACTAACACATTAAGGACATAAGTACCATAAATGTCATAAATATTCTATAAACTACAGATGATTTAATCAGTGTCTGTAGGACTTTTAAACACCACTGGTCTTGGTCAACCTTTGCTCTGATTGTGGCTGATGGAAACTATTCAACTTCTCAAGTAATATCTAAACTTCTGCATTTTCTATAAGATTTTTAAACGTCTAGAACGAGGGTGTCAATCATACGACCTGAACCGTGGGCCAAAACCTGCCTGCTACAGGGTCCAATCCAGCCCATGGGATGAAGTAATGAAATGCAGAAATTACAGTGAAGATATTCACAAACAATGATGTTAAACTCATGTTAGTTCAGGTTCCACATTCAGACCAATATGAATTAAAGTGGGTCAGACCAGTAAAATAATAACATTATAACTTATAAATAATGACAACTAAGAATTTTTCTCCTAGTTTTACTATGAAAACGTAAACTTACATGAAAATGTCCAAACTATCCTTTCACAAAAAAATGTGAATAACCCGAAATGTCTTGAGAAGTGGAATTTTACTGATCTTCTACTTGTTATTAATGTCTTGTGTATTTGTAGATTCAGATGAGTCATCCTTTCATGCGTTCGTCCATCCATCCGTTCATTCATTCATTCATTGGTTCATTCATCCATCGGTTTCCTTGACCGTGCTGCTGCTGTGTTTGCTGTAGAATCAGAAGTACCACCAGGGCATCCGAGCCGCCGTGTCCAGGGTCAAGGCTCGTGGTGAGAAGGTCGTCGTCCTGGACATCGGGACGGGGACGGGGCTGTTGTCCATGATGGCCGTCAGCGCCGGAGCCGACCTCTGCTACGCCGTGGAGGTAATGGACCAACCAGAACCAGAAAATAGAATTAAAGACAGTAGTTATGCTCATACGATGAGTTATACTACATGTCTAAAATCAAGATCCAGTTTGATTTGACACGTTTTCTTCATTTCCCTGTTCCTTTAGTCAGAAATGTTTCTACTTTAGCGAGCTCAGAGCAAAACACTTTGTCTACATGACTGAAGGTGTGTTTTCGTATGAGATTTGAACATTTTCACTTTCAGCATTTGGGCTGAATTATCTGTCTACGGTGAACGAGGACAAAAACATCAGGCCTCGCCTCCATAAATCTGAGACTGAACCGAACATTCAGATAGAAAACACGGATTTAGTTTTATTTACCTTAAAACAGTGGATTTAAGAAAATATGTGTAAATGTAGAAAATCCCCTTAGAGTTCTGAGGGTTAATGAGCCTCATCAGCAGATGTTTTCTAGCTGGTTCTGGTTCTGCTTCTGGTTCTGCAGGTTTTCAAGCCGATGGCTGAAGCTGCCCAGAACATCGTGAAGAAGAACGGTTTCTCCGACAAGATCAAGATCATCAACAAACACTCGACCGACGTCACCGTGGGTCCAGGTCAGAAAGAACTGCCACACAGCAGGGGGGGTCATACGGCGGGTGGGGTCATCTCGGTACCGTGATTGGGGGGGGGTCTACGTGGCAGGTTGTCTTGGTACTGTGGGGGGGCGGAGTCACAGGCTCATGTGTGGTGTTTTCCAGATGGAGATATGCAGATGAAGGCCAACGTGCTGATCACTGAGCTGTTCGATACGGAGCTGATTGGAGAGGGGGCGTTACCAAGTTATGAACACGCCCACCTCCACCTGGTACAGGTGGGTGTCATGGAAACAGAACCCACACAGGAACTGAATCTGGAGAGTTTTACTGAGTTCACACAAGACATAGTTACACGACTTGGACTGTTAGCAGTCACTCAGCTAACTAAACATCATAGACCAGGGGGTCAAACATACGGCCCGTGGGCCAAAACCGGCCGCCAGAGGGTCCAGTCCAGTCCATTGGATGAATTAGTGAAATGCAAAAATGGCACTGAAGATATTAACAATCAATGTTAAAATCATTTTAGACGCATTCCACATTCACACAAATATAATAATAACCTATAAATTATGACAACTCCAAATTCTGTTCTTGGTTTAACGTGAAAAAGTAAAATCACATGAAAATGTTTATATTGAAAAACTGTTGTTTTACAAAAAAATATGAAGAACCTGAAACATCTTAAGAGAAGTGTAATTGTACCAATATTCTCCCTGTTATTAAATGTTTTGTGTGTTTGTAGATCCACTGTGATCTGTAAGTCCTTTTAATAATAAGCTAGGGAATAATATTGTTTTTTTGTGCATTTTAGTGTATTTTTTGTGTATTTTGGTATATTTTTGTGTGCTTAGTCTGTTCCTTTGTGTATTTTTGTTCATATTAGTGGATAATAACTCTGAATCCTGTTGAACTGTGAATTTAAGGTCTGAAACTGGACCAAAGACGCCTTGAAAAATGTCTTTAAGTTAGGTTTACATTTGGTTTGGTTTGGGGAAACATGTTGGGGTAGGCGTGTCCTGTACAGTGGTGCTGTCATGACAACTGTGGCTCTGTACGTTCATTCTGTGGCTGGGATGTCCACCCGTCTCCGTCTGCAGGAGGGCTGCGAGGCTGTTCCTCACCGCGCCACCGTCTACGCCCAGCTGGTGGAGTCGGAGCTGCTGTGGAGTTGGGCTCAGCTGCAGCCAATGGAGGTGGACGGCGCCCGGCTGGCCCCGCCCCCCGCCTTGGGCGTCTGCGCTGGAGCCCACTCAGTGTGTGACATCCAGCTGAGCCAGGTGTCCCCTGAGAGCTTCACCGCCCTGGGGCCCCTCTGCACCATGTTCAGGTAACGGACTGTAACATGCACTATATGGACAAAAGTATGTGGACGCGTTGAATTCAGGTGTTTGTTTTCTAACAGGGGTCTGGGATATAAACAATAAAGACTAATGTCAGAATATACCCAAGAAAATGAACAAAAATGGATACAATTCTCAAGAAAATGAGCAAAAAGTTAACAAAATTAGCAAGAAAATGGACATTAAACTCTAAGGAAATATTAATGTTTCTAAACTATATGGACATAAATATTGGGACACATCACATCTACAGCTGTAAGATGTGTCCTGTTCATGAGGATTAGGGATGAAAACATCAATATTTCCTTAAAGTTTAATGGTAGATTTTTCTTCCTCAGTGAGATGTGAAGAAAGTAGATGGTTAATTGTGGTAGAAAATTATTAATTACAGTCAGAGCAGGAAAATATTTAAGAAATTTAGAGGAAGAACATTTAAAATCATAGTCATGGATAAAAAAGAACAAAAAAAACCCAAAATAAATGTTGAGAGAAATGAAGTAAAACCATTGCTGACTCATTTTGGAAGCAAAGAAAACTATTTAAACCAAACTAACCAATGCAGGGATATTTATCCCAATATAAACTCTATTCTGACATTAGCCTTTATTGTTTTTATCCCAGACCCGTTAGAAAAGAAACAGCTGAATTCATCGTGTCCACATACTTTTGTCCATATCATGTGTTTCTTCTCCATCTTCCTCTCACGGTGCCGTTTCCTCCCGTCTCTGACTCCGCCCCCTCAGTGTGGACTTCAGTAAACCGGTCAGCAGTGCCCTTCAGTCCCACTCTGCCCAGTTTGTGGCTCAGTCTAGCGGTCGGGCCCAGGTGGTTCTGTCCTGGTGGGACCTGGACATGGACCCCAGTGGAAGTATCGTGTGCACCATGGCCCCTGGCTGGACCTACCAAGAACCAAAAACAGCCCCAGTGAGTGATGGGATAAGAGACGATAAAATATAATAACATAAGATTGAATAAGATCTATAGGGAAAGACAGAACATAGAAAGTATGCACTTATGAAAGATAAAATATACAGAGGAAAAAAGAAGTATTTATGTAAATTTAAATATTAAATACATATGTGACATGTTACGTTACAGTGACAGGTGATATTGTGGACACTTTCCTGCTGATGTGTGTGTGTGTGTGTGTGTTTCAGTGGAGGGATCACTGGATGCAGAGTGTGTACTTCCTGCCTGTGGAGAGCAGCATCACCGAGGGGGAGGAGCTTAGTCTGAGGGTGTGTCACGATGACTACAGTCTGTGGTTCGACCTGAAAACACACAGGTACGACAAGAAGCTCTGAGTCCGTTTAATCAGATCTGACGACGTTCGACTGAAACACCAGCGGACGACAGATGTGAACTTACACTAGTGGAAGAAATTTTATCGGACGTCCTTCAAATTTTACATAATCTCGAATATTGTCATCAAATATTTGGGAAAATCTTTTTTGTGTTTCTAAAGCTGAGGCTGCATCGGACACACACACACACACACACACACACACACCTTTGTCTGTGTTTAACACCTTTAAAAACCAACTGCTGTTATTGTTCTGTCTCAGCTCCACACATGAACAACAGCAGCTCTTATAAACATGTTTTATCTTCACTTTTCCACGTCAGTGTCATTTATTTTTCCATTCAGTGTGTTTTTACCCCTCGGCCAACTTGGGGCCAGAGGGCTGTTGTACCGTCTGTCCATTCAACAATATAATCGCATTATCTGAAGAATCCATTGAGATTTCTGCACCAAATTTACACAAAGACAGTCAAATGTAAATTATAGGGCAGTGACTTTCAACAGAATCGTACACTATATTTGGCCGAGGCGGATTAAAAGTGCGCAGTACGTTATGTTCAACGTTTTAGTTCAACAGTCGATCGGCCATGAGATACTGGGAAGGCATCGTCTTCATTTGCAGTTTCTTCAAACTATTGGTCGAATTCATTTGAAATTTTTTATTTATCTTCTTGGGACAATGTCTGCAAAGTTTGTTCATAGTTTTGAGAATTTTTAAATTTTTGACAAATCTTTGACATTAAAAATGTGCCTTTCCTTCTAATGGTTCATATTTTGATTGTTTATAATATGTAAATGGTTACAGATATCGATATAGTTCCTATTGATCACTGACTGGAGTTGAGCTCTCCTCCAGTGAAAGTCCCGCCCACTTCTATCGTCACACTGATCTGCATCCAGACCACAGGACTGGAACATAGAACAGAACCTGAGAACCTCACACATTCCACTGGGGATTGAATCAGACAGAACCTGACGCTGGCGTACAGGGACACGGGTTTTATTTTTACTCTCTGTCCACGTCTCAGGCAGGAGGAATGTCGGGCAGTGGCTCCGCCCCCTCGGCCGTGCTGTACCTGTCAGGCCCACCTGGTCTGGAATCGGCCTCGCTTCGGTGAACTCAACGACAGACATCGTACAGACAGCTTTGTGGCGGCGCTGCGCAGCGTAAGAGTCCACGTTCAGATGGATGTTTGTGCGTCTGCGGATGAGACGCGGGTTCACGGTTGTGTTTCCTGCAGGTTCTGAGGGAGGACAGCGTTTGTCTCAGCGTCTCCGATGGAAGTCTACTTCCTGTGTTCGCTCACATGATGGGAGCCAAGAAGGTACATGTTCATCCACAACATAAACAGAACATGGTTTTTCTGTCTTTCTCTCTGCACCTGCTTGTTGTTGTTGTTAAAGGTGGGGTGCCAGAGGTTTTCCTGGAGCATTTTTTTAGTATATTACTTAAAATCCACTTCACCTCCTGATTACAACCAATTAATTAAATGCTCTAACACAAAAAAAAAAAAAAGTAGTCACCTGTGGAACGGACAGGACTGAAAAAACACTAATCATTTCAAGCGCCCACTCGAAATGATTGGACGGTGACGTGTCTGTCAAACTCACCCGGGGTCGGAACCGGAGCCGGGCGAATTGTAGCTGTGCAGCGCTCGAGAACCCTCAGGAACGAGCACTGCACGCGCCAGTGTTCTGGAGGCGTGGCTTCAGGGGGATGTCTGAGGAAAGAGGTTTGGACTTTTGGATGGTGTGTTTTCAAAATGTAGCTGCTGGAACCGTTTTTCTGAGATCTCGTACCCCACCTTTAACTGTGACATGTACCTACAGTGGGATAAATGAAGTCTTCCCTTACCTTACCTTACCTTACCTTCCCTTACCTGACCTGACCTGACCTGACCTGACCTGACCTTACCTTACCTTACCTTCCCGTCCCTGCCCTTCCCTTCCCTTCCCTTCCCTTCCCTTCCCTTCCCTTACCTGACCTGACCTGACCTGACCTGACCTGACCTGACCTGACCTGACCTGACCTGACCTGACCTTACCTTACCTTACCTTACCTTACCTTACCTTACATTACATTACCTTACATTACCTGACCTTATGTTACCCTCTCATGTTCTTTAATGGTCAATTTGTAGGTGTTCTCATTGGAAAACTCCAGAATGTCCAAGCAGGTTATTGAACAGGTGAGTTAAACATCTACCAAACACACCTGTAGTGGAATGAAACTGTTATTTTCACATCAAACCGAAGGTCATCCACGTTCACCTCGTCAGTGATATGAAACTGGTCACTTCATGTGTTCAAAGTGGGCGTGGTTAGAAGGGTTGAGAGTATCATGTAGATCAGGGGCGTCAAACGTATGACCCGTGGGCCAGCTGTGGCCCTCCAAAGGGTCCAGTCCGGCCCCTGGGATGAATCTGTAAATGCAAAACTTACACTGAAGATATGAACAATAAAGGGTGTTCCACTTACAGACCAGTAGGATCTAAAGTCAGATACTATCCTAACAACCTAGAAATAATGACAACTACACTGTTTTTCTTTGCTTTAATGTAAAAAAGTAAAAATTCCATTTACAAACTATCCTTTAACAAAAAATGTGAATAACATGAACAAATATGAACCTGAAATGTCTTCAGAGAAGTAAGTGTTGTACCAATGTTCTGCCTGTTATTGAATGTTTTGTGTATTTGTAGATCCACTGTGATGTCATTGTAATCATATGTAAGTGATAAACTGAGACACGTCGGTAAAATTTCACTTGTTTTTCTCAAGAAATTTCAGGTTTTTCGTGTTCACATTTTTTTAATATGTAGATGTAAACGTTTTCATAATTTAATTTTGCTTTTCTCACTCTGAAACATAGATAAAACTTTGTATTTGTTGTTATTTACTGGTGATTCTGTTGTTATTTTACTGCTCTGACGCACTGTAGATCATATTGGTCTGAATGTGGGCCCTGGTCTAAACCTCCTCTGGGTCGTAGAACTAACGTCTCCTGGGTCCTTCAGGTCCTGGAGGCCAACTCCATCCAAGGGGGTGTGGAGCTGTTGGAGGTCCGTCCTGATCAGCTGACCAGTGCAGATCTGGGTGGAGAACAGGTACGTCTGGGTTCTGCTGCTGCTTTAACATCACCTCCAAACACAATGGGTCCGTTTGCATGGCCATAAAAATCTGATAACTGTTCATAATCAGATAATTGGAATGATCAGATGTGATGCGTTTACATGCGCTTAAAAAATACGATAATCCACAAACACTGATTTAGATGTCGGAGATCGGATTTATTTAAGTGCGTATGTATGTAGTGACGGTAGAATCAAACTTCCATTATTGTCGTCAACTCACGTCGTTAAGTTTTGTTCATTTTTCTATCATTTTATTTAACTTTTATTTTTGTTAATTTTTCATTATTTTACAAAATTCATTCATTTTGTTCTTACTTTATTAAACTTTTATTTCCATTAGTTCACTTCTTCTATATATATATATATTTTTTTACATTTTTGTATGATTTTGTCCATTTTTTGTTTTTTTTATTCAACTTTTGCTTGGTTTTGTTTCATGTGAGTCTAGTGATGGTAGACTATTGTCTTCTGCTCACGTTTGACCACATCAGTTCCACTTTCTACAATTTAATTGTTTTTACACATGCACAGATGTAAAAGAACTAATTAAATCAGATTAACCTGTACACATGCATGAAGTCATCGGAGTATTGGGGGTAAATCCAGGTGTGTTAAACTGATTTCTCATAATCAGATTACTGCTGTTATTTAATAAAACATAGCGGATTATACTGTTTATATGATCAACAATAATCTGATAACTCCAGAAATCAGATAATGATTGGAAAATGAGCGTGAACGTAAACAGGTTCAGTGTCATCCTCGTACATCTGTAGACCAACATCTGAAAACTCATACATGTAAACGTATAAATGATGGGGCCTGAAACGGTCCCCTGAGGGATCCCATTCTCAAACACAGACTTATGACCAATAACAATCTGATAACTCCATAAATCAGATGCTGATCAGAGTTTCAGTGTGGATGTAAACGGACCCAGTAGTCTCTGACTCGTGTCCTTCAGGTCTCCGTCCTCATGGGGGAGCCCTACTTCAGCACCAGCCTCCTGCCCTGGCACTCGCTGTTCTTCTGGTTCTGCCGCTCCGCCGTGGCCGGCCTCCTCAAACCCGACGCCAGCATCCTGCCGTGCACGGCCACGCTGCAGATGGTCGCCGTGGAGTTCCAGGTGGGTCCTTCATATCTGGACCTCATATTCTCCCCCATGTACACAGAGTTTGGTCTAGAAGGTTGTCGCCTCTTCCTAATCTGGTAGGATTTATGGAGGATACGAGCACCGTGTGGGACGTGTGAAGGCTTCGACGTCACAGCGATGGACGACATGGTCCAGGTAAAGATGGAGGTTCTGCTCGTAAAGGTCAGGTTGAACTGAGGAGAACAGTTATGATGAACAAGATAAAGGCTTCAGACTCCAGTATTGGTCTGTTTAATGTTACAATATTTGTACAGTTTTGTACAAATTCTTATTTTTTCTTCTATATTTTTATACATACACTTGAGAGCTAAATGACTGAATCTAAAACTAGCAGTGAAACAATCATTTCAGTGTAAAAAAAACAAATAAATAGCAATAAATATTCTTTTCTACATTCTAGTAGTCATGAATTTTTGCCAGTAAAAATTATATATTATTTTAGTTCCGAATTCCAAACTTCAAAATGTTAATGTTACGCCTGTTCCTAAATGTTATCAGTGCAAATCCAGTGTTCTATTGTTAAAATTGTACTTATTTTTCTTATGACATTTCCGTTTTTCTGATTACTCGCATTTTTTTTTGTGAAAGGATAGTTTTTAAATGTAAATATTTTTGTAATCAATGTTTTTTATTGCACTAAAACAAAAAAAAAAACTTGGCCTCTTCATTTGTTTATCAGTTATGTTATTCTTTTACTGGTCTGACCCACTTTAGCTCATATTGGCCTGAATGTGGAACCTGAACTAAGGTCATGTTTAAGGTGAATTTGTCTGAGCTCCGTCTTTTTCTTCTTTTTTTTCAGAAATCTCTGGATTTCCGTGAGTCCCGTGAAGCCGAGCCCCACCCCCTGTGGGAGTACCCCTGCCGGGCCCTGACCCCCGCAGCAGGGGTCATGACCTTTGACTTCACCCAGTGTGTCCCTCAGCATCCGATCGTCAGTGAAGGTTCTCTGCCCTTCGTCAGGTAAAGTCTGTGCACATCTACGTCATCTGTGTTTTTATGCAGAAAATCAGTAAAAACAGAAACATCAGCTAATTCTACCTCTTTTAGACTTTTTCATGATAAACCACTTCTATGACTTCCCGTCAGTGTATTTAAAAGCTGTTTTTGGGGATTTTAAGTTTGTTTGTTTTTACAGTTCCCTGATATTCATTTTTCACTTTTAATCAGTTAGAGATGGTTTCAGGACTTGAGTATTTCCTGTTTATTATTCAGATTTCTGACCGTTTTTAAAACATCTGTTTATTTTTTATACAATGAACAGAGGTTTGTTTCTTTAATAATTTATTTGAACTTTTCCACATAGACTGCTGCTGTTTTGGCCTGGACACTTTTGTAATAGAGATTTTTTTCCTGGTTGAACTAAAAAAAAAAAAAAAAGCCACAAATTTTTTTACAAAAAAAATTAATATGTGGCACCTGACACTGTAACCAAGAATCAATTTATTTGCCGTGTGCAGAAAAAACTGCATTGGAAATGGGTTGCAAGAGCCATGACAGTCAATAAAAAAATAGTTTGTGGAGCTAAAAATAATTAGAATAATTACACCAAGTTCAACAACTTCAGCCCACTAAATTATCAGCTATGAAAAGAAAAGAAAAAAAACAACTCTAGGGAGGATGTGTGAGAAAATTATTTTAAATCCATGTCTGAGGCATTTTGGAAGCAAAAGTAACAATTTAAATCAAACTAACCAATGCAATGATATTTATCCCAATATAAAACTATATTCTGACATTAGTCGTCATTGTTTTTATCCCAGACCCGTTAGAAAAGACGCACCTGGATTCAACGTGTCCACATAGTGTGTTTGTGGTCTAAGTCTGGTTTGAGATGTTTGTGGCTGATCGATGACCAGACCCGATAACCATCCAGCGTCCACATCTGTTTCAGGAGCGGCCGTTGCCATGGCGTCGCATTGTGGATGGAGTACAGCCTAACGGAGGATGTTAGCGTCAGCGGTGGACTGATTGGACCAATCGGTGAACAGGTACACTCCAGTCAATTTTAATATTTTTACCGCATGTTCATATGTGAAACAATTAAATAAAACAGATTAACCTGTTTAAAAGCATGAAGACGTCATTATCTTGTCTTTTTTTTTTTTTTTTTTTTTTGGAGTGATTGAGCGACTCCCAGTGGCTGTAATGATGTACTGCAAGTTCATCATATACCAGCCGTTAAAGAAAAAATAATGAACAGACATCAAAAAAATAAATGATGGTGTAAAATATGAGATAAAATGTAAACTGCAGTATCACCGAATTAGCGAATTTAGCCTGTTAGCTCTTGTTAGCTTACAGACATTGATGCTAAACTAAAGATGTTCTTAACCTTCCAGTCTGTGTAGGTTCTCATTTACCCAGGTCATCGTTCTTAGTTCTCTGTTCAACTGGACTAGTTTAACTAAACTAGTCCAGTTGAACAGAGGTTTACCTATCAGTATCCAGGTGAGCATATTATGCACACATTACACTTGTTATAAAAGGTCATATTATTTTTAATAATTTGTTTCGGGTCAGAATTTAAAGGTTGTTCATTTGTGCATGATTTTTTAAAATTCTAACGTATCCACTAAAATCTGCACATTATAAACAGTGTTAAATTCCTACACTAACACCCTTCTACCAAGTGAGTAAAAAATGCACACTGACATATTTTAACATTTGACCTAGCGCAAAAAATAACCATGTATATTAATTAACGTTTGTGTTCATCATTGCCATACGCCAGGATGGAAAAAATAACTAATCTAATTTTTATATAGAATATTGAGAAAAAAAAGTTTACTTCAAAAACTATGATTTGTTTACATTACAAACATGGTATTTAAAGGGTTAAAATGACAGTTTTTGAGTATTTGGTATTTTTGTTGGCTCAAGGTGATGAAATACAAAAAAATGTTAACAAAAAAAACCAAAACAACCAAACAAAAGTTAAATAAACAGAAATAAATGACATTACTACAGCGCTTGTTTAAATTATGTGCTTCCTGGGATTAGGAAATGCCTCTTTTATTTTGTCTAAATCCTCGGTGCGACCTCAGACAGATGATGTATTTTGTATTTAACTTGGTTCAGTGAAGACATTTAGTTTTTTCAGTAACAGTTTGGGGTTTCTCTGTTCGTCTGCTCCACAGGGTGAATGCCAGTGGACTCCACACAGGAGACAGGGGGTGTACTTCTTCAGGTCGCCGTGGGATACCACCGCCGACACCAGAGCGGGAGTGTCGTACACCTTGACCTTTGAACCCAGTTTAGGAGACGTCAAGATGGACTTCAGCGTCGAATCTCAGTGACGACGACGAACCAAAGGGACTGTTTTAAGCCTGTGGTCGGTGTTTTAACATCAATACTCACCATCTAAATGTCATTAAAGGAACATTTCAAGTCCTGTTTTATACTAAATACAAAAGCTAAAGAATGTCTGTCGAACCCCTAGTACTTACTGATGTTATGGTCCGAGTATTCCACATATATACGACATATCCAAGGGGGATGTGACTGATTTGAAGGTAATTATGTCCCAGAACCAAAGCCAAATCTGTTACTGTAGAAGGACTTAGCTGTTTTCCTCTTAGACATTCATGAAGGAGGTTTAATTATTCAACTGAAAGGACATAACGTCTGCGTCGGGTCACATTCAGCCCAGTATGACCTAAAGTGGATCAGACCAGTAAAATAACACAACCTAGAAGTAATGACAAATACAAAGTTTTCTCTTTGTTTTAGTGCAAAAAACCCATTAAATTCTGAAAATACTTACATGTACAAACTATCCAAACAAAAAAGACGTGAATAACCTGAAAAAACTAAAACTGCTTAAGAAAAATAAGTTCCATTTTAACAATATTCTGTCTTTTACTACATGTTTTGTGTATTTGTAGATGTGATCTGTAATACGTATGGATAAATGATAAACTAAGGCAAAATATTGTTAAAACTGCACTTATTTTTCTTTAGAAATTTTTGTTTTTTCAGGTTATTCACATCTTTTTTTGTCTGGATAGTTTGTAAATGTAAGTATTTTCAGAATTCAATGGAATTTTTTTGTGCAAAAAAGCTAATTATGAAAATGTTTATATTTATGAAATGTCTTTTTTCCACATTTTTTTGTGAAACCTGAAAATAAGTGCAATTTTCACAATATTATGCCTCAACTTATCATTTATACATCTCATTAGCCTCACAGCATAATTGCACAAGTCATATTTTTGGCCAAATTGAGATACCTGCGTGAAATAAAGCAGCAGTGTGAGGCTAAAGTTATGCAGATATCACAATTAGCAATTACGCTCTGAGGCTAATGGCATGCATTCCAACGCACAGATCACAGTGGATCTACAAATACACAAAACATTTAATAACAGGCAGAATATTGATAAAATGACACTGAAGACATTTCAGGTTGTATTTGTTCAGGTTATTCACATTTTTGTGAAAGGATAGTCAGACATTTTCATGTAATTTTACATTAAAACAAAAAGGAAAATATGTATTTATCATCATTTTTAGGTTATTCTGTTATTATTTTACTGGTCTGACCCACTTTAGGTCATATTGGTCTGAATGTGGAACCTGAACTAAATGACTGACATCCCTGATTGCTAATATCTCATTTTTGCTGGCTTTAACCTTTTTGCAGCTGGTTTTGGCCCACGGGCCGTATGTTTGACACCCCTGGTTTACGTTGTTGCATATATTTATATCTGGCAGTGACAGAGGTGAAGTTATTGAATAGAAAATAAAAAATAAGATGTTAAAGCGTCCATTTTGTATTAATTTATTGTATTGAAACAAACCACAACAGAACATTTTTCCCAAACTGTTTGCGTTTCTACATAAATATGACGTAGTTTGGACTTAATCAACGTCCGTGGTCGTGTTTACACTGATCAGAGTAAATATTACTTCAAAACTAGAAGATGTCAGTGCTTTACTGAACCCTGCAGTTCACATAATCACCAACAGGGAAAGTTGAACTGCAACCACAAAATCTCATTCTTATGGTCAAAGCCGACGCTGTCGTGTGCAGAAAAAACCCAAAATCCCAATGAACGTGTGCAGGGACGTGTTTTTAACGGCGTCGAGGGAATGTGACGGTCAATGTGACGTATGTTTTCAAGCGTCCGTTAGCGTCTTGTCGTCCAGTTTGATCTTTTCACCTGGTTTGAACGCCGGCATCCCCATGTACGGACAGCTGGCGCATCGGAAGGCGTCGCCAAGGTAACACTGGTGGAAAA
The DNA here is from genome assembly GCA_037367295.1 of Apogon hyalosoma. Classification (NCBI taxonomy): domain Eukaryota; kingdom Metazoa; phylum Chordata; class Actinopteri; order Kurtiformes; family Apogonidae; genus Apogon; species Apogon hyalosoma. The sequence continues at coordinate 32,945,029 of JAPQRP010000025.1, forward strand.
GCACAGAGGAAAAGCATCAGAAGTGTGTTCAACCAAACAGAAGCCAGTGGATGCGACAGATACTCACACTTCCACAGGCTGACTTGGGCAGGTCACTCTTCTGTTTCCCTTTACTGTCCTGCTCCAGCTCCTCAGCCAGACCACAGGTACTGAACACAAACACATCCCATCAGGTTTAACCCTTCCATGGACCAGGGCCTGGACCCTCTGACATAAATGGGTCCAAATGACCCGGGTTTAAATCAAGGTGTTTTTATGACACTTTTGTCATTTTCTCATGTTAAAAATAATCATTTATATTATATTTTGGTCCAAAAAAGAATCACGTCATGTTTAAAATATTTTTTTTATTTTTTTGTATTTTATTAGCCTCACAGTATCATTGCATAGCATAAGTCATATTTTTGGCCAAATTGTGACAGGTGCGTAACTTTAATACTGCTGATTCATTTTACATCATTTGCAACATCCTGAAAAAAAATATGACTTTTTTTATGCTAAGAGGCTAACGATTCTAAAATGTTTTAAATATTTTGAACATTTGAAAAGCAAAGTATATGTAGTATATATATATATAGTATAGAATATATAGTATATAACAACAATACAACGTCAGCATTTAGTGAGTGAGTCCTTTGGTTTTGTTGAATGAATCTAATGTTCAGATGTAATTCCATTAAATGAATGCGGGTCATTTTGACCCCCTACGGAAGCTTAGGGTATCAATTCAAAAACTACAATTACATAAAATCTATAAAAATTTTACTTAAAAATGTAAATGTCATGATGTCGATAACATGTTTTTTGAGGAATACCTGGAATATGAAAGAACTTTTCAATACAAACATATTACAATAAAACAACCTCAGTGGGTCATTTTGACCCACTTCTGCATCTACAGGTTAAAGGCACCAGTAAACGCACAGTGGAGTTAAAACACGAGTCCTCACCAGTTTTTACAGGCTTTCTTCTTCTTTCCAGCTCCGTCTCCACATCCTGACGCTTTCAGAGATGACGGGTCCGGTTTCTTCAGGTCGTCTTCATCCAACAGAGCATCAGAGTCCAACAGATCCTGAAAGAACCAGAGGTAAATGTCACCCAAGTGGATTTGTACTGGATATGGAAACAGATGCACTGAATACACAAGGTTAGACAAGAAAACAAGGTCTGAAGGAGTCATACAAAAGATTACAGTAAAATACACTAAAACATGCTAGAATACAAAAAAGACATACACTAAAATGTACAAAAAATATGCCACAATACAATATACAAATTGCTAGAATACAGTAAAATACACAAAAAACACTGAAAAAATGCAGTTATACAAAATACACCAAAATACACAAATTACTAGAAGACTCTAAAATTCACAAAAAATACATTAAAATGTTCAAAAAAAAAATCCACAAATGCTGAGAAAATATACACATAATATGGTAGAATACACTAAAATACACAAAAACTACATTAAAATGCTCAAAAATACACTAAAATGCTGGTCTTTGGGGGTGTTTTTGAGTGATTTTTTGTGTTTTTTTTTTTAAGTGGTTTGGGGTGATTTTTGGTGTTTTTTTGGGGCTGGAACGGATTAATTAAATTTAAATGAATTTTAATGGGGAAAATTGATTTGTAAAACCATTAATCACAAAACGAGCGCGGTCATGGAATGAATTAAACTTGTACTGTGAGTTTCAACTGTGACACTCAAAAGTGGATCAGAGGAAGGTTGAAGAAAAACCATCTCACCACGTCGTCGTCGTTCATGTCTGTGGCCGACAGAGTCCACATTTTGACAGTGTTTGGATCCAGAGCAGGTTTTTCTGCTGAAAACACACAGACCCACATGTACAAGCATTAGATCATCCATTCCCACAGACTCATGGGAGATTTTATTTAACCCCCCCGTATAAATCTGCATTTCAACAAGAAGCATGTTTTAATAGTGAATGTTCATACTGTTCTGAAAACTATAATAATAAAACTGTAGCTGATCTAGAGTAAAAGGCTGGTGTTTTATTTATTTCACTGATGAGAAGAAAATGTCTTCATCAGTTGAACCGACCCCAGATCATATCACTGTAGGCACTAAGCATGATGGGTAATCACTCTGTCCACCTCTGGATCAGGGTCATTCTGGACTCATCAGACCACGTGACCCTTTTCCACTGAAACACAGTCCAATCTTTATGCTCTCGAAGCCTTTTTCATCTGAATGTGGAGATTTTTTTTTACAGAAAAAATACAAAAAAAAGTGCAAAATAAACACCAGGGAAATGTAGAAAAGTCTTAAAGGTGGTGTTTTATCAGATATGTTTTCAAGGTCTTAACTGATATTGTGTACTTTACGTAAAAATAAACATCTTTCTTTGCATTAAAATGTAAACAGCTGTTCTGTCAGAAACCTGAATAATAAACTTTCAGTTCATACCTTCTAATCTTGACCAAAAACAAAGACCCACCCTCTAATATTGAACTAAAATGTATGGGTCTTTAGCTTCATGACTCACATTCACCATGGCATTGAGTTGTATTAAAATTATCATCATTATTATTATTCTTCTGTTATCAACTGAATTAAATTCAATCAAATCTCATTTATATAATGCCAAATCATAATAAAAGTTATCTCATGACACTTTACATGTAGAGCCGGTTGAAACCCGACTCATAGATCCTGATAAGGCCACGTGGCAGTAAAACAGTCCAAACATATTATTATTATTAATATTCATAATAATAATAATAAAAATAATCCGAACATACCTGGCTTTGGCGTCTTCTTTCCAAACGACAGTTTAATTTGACTGGACGAACCAACTTCAAAGTTGGGTTTGGAGGCGGACACGCGCATCCGAGACAGGGTGTTTCCATGGTAACCGGTGGCCGTCCTCAGAGATGTCAAGGCCTCTGGACTGAGCTCCGTCTTCCTGACCTGGAAACAGACGAGGACATTCACGTCAGCACTGTGTCATCCAGGACTGATCACATGACCGGATGTTTGACGAACCGTCATCAGGAGTTGATCTTCAGTTTTTAACTGAACTGGTTTTGTTCTTGAAACTGTTTCATCTCTGGTCCAACAGAATTCATCTGTTCTATTCAGTTACTCCCAGGTGAGTCCAGGTGTTCAGGGTTTTCACACCTGGGACCAATCAACCCCCCTGAAGGACTAATGCTGCCTTCACGTGCTATGGGAATTATGGTAAATAATTTTTTTAAACCTTTTTTTTTCATATTAACCCAAGAAGAAAATTTACAATTGTCATTATTTATAGGTTATTATAATAGTCTTTTACTCATCTGACCCAGTTAAGATCATATTGGTCTGTATGTGGAACCTGAACTAAAATGAGTTTGGCCAGATTGGACCCTTTAGTGGGCTGGTTTTGGCCCACAGGCCGTATGTTTGACACCCGACCCAAAAATTCCACTCACCTCCGTTACAGACGTGTAACCCGACAGTTTCAGAGCTGAAATCAGCTTCTCTGCCGTCCTCACACTCTGGGCTTCAGCTCCTGGAACCAACAGACAAAGTCAAACACACTGAACCTGGACCAGAACCACAGTCGAGTCCTGTAGTTCATAAACAGAGGATCCAGATGACTGTGAAACCCACCTGTCACCGGCTCATCCAGGACCAGCGTCCCTCCAGGTTTGAGGACTCGGGCCATTTCTGCAAGAATCTCAGAGCTGTGGACGGACGAGCTGTCGGCGAGGAGGCAGGACAGAACCCAGTTGAAGGTGGACGCTGCATGGGACGCTGAGGACAGGACGGGTTACATCACACACAGACGGTCACCGCCAGTGTTTAACTGTCATGTATGTGCAATAAGTAAATAATGCAATATTTATCAAAACATAAATGCCCTATTTTTTATATAGACTTGAGTTCATACTTACACATACTGTTAATGTATGCATACTGTTAGTATTGTGTATTCATATTTTATGTCTATTTTTCATTTTTTATCCTAGTTTTACCTCAAGTTTTTTATTTTTGTAAAATTTCTCTTCTATTTTCTTATCTTATTTTTTAGTTTTCATAGTTTTATTTGTGCACTATTCTTAATTTCTGAAGTTTGGGTTTTTTTTGTTAACCCTTGGAGCACCACAAGTCGAAATATTGACACAAGGAACATAATAAAGAATGAAAAAAACCCTCAGGTGTCTACAGGTATATTGTTGCACTGACTAGAGTAGCACTCCTAATTTCTACGCCATCCTATTCTATTCTATGAGGATCACTCACACAGCAGCAGCCTGTCCATGTTTTCCACTGACACTTTTCCATCTGCACCCACAGCAGTTCCCAGTTCCTCTGCCAAGACCTTCAGGGCTTCAGGAGCCGAGGGCTGAGTCCAGACCAGCAGAACCTGGTCTCCTGCTTTGATGTCCAGGTCAGCCATGATGTTCTGGAGAAAAAAAATGGTCGATTTAACTTGTATTCAATGCTGCCTTCATGTACTATTGTGAGGATGCAAAAAGTGTCAGTAGTTTTTCATAGCCCTGTAAAAGTAACTGACAGGTTTAAAAATATGTCAAGAAAGAAACATTCTGTGGAAGTTCATGCCGTAACCTTTAACACAGACATAACCATCAGCACATTTAAACAGAAAAGTGACAAAAATGTACAAAAATAGCCTGAATGGGTGCCATAATAATAATGTGATTTCTGCAGTTTTACAGCTACAATAACCGAAACAGCTGAGGTTTTCATTATTTGCATTGGGGGAGATGTTTCCAACAAAACTGATTCATTGTTTAACAGGGAAAAAAATCCTGCCACGTGTAGGCTTAAATAAAAACAGCCTAATGATGAAGAAATTGTAATAAAATTAAAATAAATAAATAAAATAGAAGCAAAGCCTTATTAAAGCTAATGACACATTAATTTATGAATTGTTACAATAATGGGTTTATCCTGTACAGGCTGCACATTTTTACAGTGTAAAAATGACTTAAAGCCTACAATGACACAGCAATAATTGATATACATTTTTTTTATTCATCATTCATTTATTCTTTTTAAAGTTTTATTTATTTATTTCACAAAGCCACAGAGATGCACTGAATTGAGACTGAAAAACCAACTCAGAGCTTGAAGTATGGTCAAATATTTATTTTTTCTTTTTGTGCTGCTTCACAAATGCAGTAGAGAGTTACAGATACCTGGAACTAAAAACCATCTGATCCCAGTCCTAATGTGTTAGTCTATGGATAAGATGTTGAAGATCATCACACAGAGGTTTTCTGACTGATATGGAACCTACAGTAAATATTAAATAGATATTTATTCAGTGAACTGAGACATGTCGATGACTGGACTCTGGTCTTCCTCCAGACCCCAGGACCAGCACGTGGTTGCGTTTAAAGATTGGACTTTTGTGTCTTTAGTCAGAAAATCATGTCCATCCTGATCTGTCTGTCTCCTGCCTTAGTTATATATATAAAAAAAACCACACAGATATCTAGGTCTGCATTGGCTGTAGTGTATCATGTCCCCACCATCCCCTTGTCCTTGACATCACAGTGTTATGTAGCTGATGTTGATTTAGAAATGCGACACATCCTGGTCCATGCTAGCAGCTAACAGTCAGAATATTAGCATCTGGACTTTTACTGGTAATAACAAAGAGAAATGTCTAGAAGTTCCGCTCTCGGGACCCCTATTATTACACATTATCAGCTAGCTTTAACAGTCAAAATATGTAGCAGTCAATTTCCCTATTATCGTGTGAAACAGCCTTTCTTAATAACTACCAGTGCATTAGTTTTGTTTGTTGACTTCAGTGTTAATTGCAGGTTCGTCTCAGGGCAAAGCTAACACCGTGACGCACAAACCGGCTACTTCACTAAAAGAGCTAAAAGCGGACCGAAGCCCGCTCTACGGCTAACGGAAGAATATGGCTTGGTTGTACTGTTCCGAAATTTCATGAGAATCCGAAAAACGAAGCATTAAACCACATGTGACTGCTCTGTGACTTACCTGGTATCTTCGCCGCAGGTCAAGTGTTAGCTCGTAGGTAAGCTAACTGTGCTTCCGGTGTAACTTTCAAAATAAAATGAGCGCTGACGTTTGTACAAGCAGTGGTTTGGTGTAAATATAATATTTGTTAACTGTATCTTAACCAATAAATCTGCACAAACGGCATATATTTGTTCATAATTGGCGATTTCCGGTTAACCGCAATGATTTTAAAGTAAGTACATCTGTTTTTGGGGTTATTATTTCTAGCTTGATCCGAGAGTAGGTCGCGTTCACGGTCGCCTTGAAGTGACGTAAGCAGTGTCAGTGAACGCAACCTCAGCGGACATGGCGGCGCTGCTGAGAGGTCTACGGGCTGGAAGGGCACTCCGGGGGCTGGGCAGCGGTAAGACCGGACTACCGAGGCCCTGTTGTCTCCTGTCTGTAACGAATAGTGTCGAAAAACATCCCGTTAACGTCCATTTCCTGTTTGTTTTTACCCGTGCAAAGTGAAAACGGCTAATGTTGACGTTAGCTTGTTGTGCTAAAGTCACTGGTCAGAGAAGGTGATCATGGAGGACGGAATATGTTTACTTCTGCTGCTTTTACGGACACACCGCATGCAACACATAAACAGTGGGTTGGTGTTTGTTGGGATAGACTCGACACGTATTTTGCATGGTGAACAGGCTGCAGGGGGCGTCTTCCTTGTGGTTATGCAAGTGTGTTTAACCTACCTTGTCTAAAAATAGCTGAGGTTTACAGACATGAAAAACTGATCTGTGGTTTAATGCATTTAAAGATGCATTTTAGACCATTACACTTAAGAACAACAAAAAAACTTTTCATTTGACACTGGAAAAACTAAACTTTAACTATATGTGGCATGCTGAAATCAGAATACCTCTAGTACTTTAGGATTTGGAGCCATGTGAACATGTGAAAAGGGGAAAATAATACAAATTTTTGTGCATATTATTGTTTATTCTCATTCTGAAAAAAATTTGTGTTAAATGGATCAAATTTGTCCATAGATATGAACATCAAACCCAGTATAGAATCAACTTAAAAGCAGATTACATCAGTTTGACTCATAAATGTCTCCTGTGACATTTTGTAGGGTTAGGGTTAGTACAGGATTTCCATTTTTAGTTTGACACTCCTGCTTTAAACTATGTAGAAGTAATGATTTTACATTTATCGAGATAATTACCCGCATCAACTGAAATAAATGTGTTCATGATGATGACATTTTTACTGTATTGACCCGCCTTTCTGATTCATGTCTTTGTTTTAAATTGTTAGTAATCAGAGTAATCTCCTCATGGAATTTAGTTTGCATTGTTCCCAGTTGAAGGTTTCTAGGCATAATTTCATCCATGTGTTTGTGTTTTCAGTGGTGGCTCCCCCTGTGGCTCAAACCCGTCACTGCTGCAGCCTGAGGCGAGGATTCCACTGTTCAGCCCTGAGGCGTCAAGACGAATCTAAAACAGACACAACTTCATCATCCTCCTCCTCTTCTTCCTCTTCCTCCTACCATGAGCACTACCAGGCTCACTCTGCGGAACAGGACCATTCAGCATCTGACCCAGCAGCAGAGGAGGCTTCCAGACCCAACACCAGGTCCATAAAGACTCAACAATGTCCAGCATATTAATATTAATAATAATAATAATAATGGATTAGATGTCTGTAGTGCTTTTCAAGGCACCCAAACACTTTACATTATTGAGCCATTATTCATTCACTCTCACATTCACGCTCTGGTGGTTGTAAACTATGTTTGTAGCCACAGCTGCCCTATCATATTGATGCGATGATAATGATGATGATAAACTGTATTGGAACATAAGTAAGAACAAAATATAAAGGGGAACAAAAGGCAAAGAAAAATTACAAAAATGAACGGAATGTTAAAGGCAATACCCCCCCCAAAAAAAAAGAAAGATGTCACACATTGTACAACTATTTCATTGTGTCTCTTCAACAACATTTTAAGTCTTAAATGCAAAGTTAATGTTACTCACATCCTGTTCTCTGTCTTTGTTCAATTTATGATAAAACATCCATGATCTGGAACAGACTTGAGTTTGGACATGACTAGTTGCTCTTCTTTTGACAATGGGCCCCCAGCAATACTTTTAATACACTGTATTTATTATTTTTGTCCATATGTTTATTTTGCACATTTTGTAGCTTCTATTCTGTGTATATTTTGTCCTGTTATTAATTGTTATTGTTATTATTGTGTGTTTTTACTGTTGCATGCTCCAGTTTTGTTGTACTGTGTACATAGTATGTTGGTGCAATGACAATAAAGATTTATCTTATCTTATCTTATCTTATGTTTGTGTGTCTGTTGTGAAGTTACCAAGACCAGAGTGGAGAACAGGATGAAGAGTATGAAACAGAAGAGCAGCTCCAGGCTCGGATCCTGATGGCGGCGTTGGAGTTCGTCCCGGTTCATGGTTGGTCCATGGAGGCCATCGCAGCTGGAGCGGAGGTAGAGACGCTCACAACTGAGAATAAACACTGAAAAGCAAACATTTGATGATTATTGTCCATTTAGATCAGGTTCCACATTCAGACCAATATGATCTAAAGTGGGTCAGACCAGTAGAACGATAACAGAATAACCTATAAATAATGACAACTACAAACTTTTCTCTTTGTTTTAGTGCAAATAAGTAAAAATTATAATGAAAATGTTTACATCTACAAACACTCCTTTAAAAAAAATTAGAGTAATGTGAACAACCTGAAATTTCTTACTCAATTTAACAGTGTCTTGCCTCAGTTTATCATTTACACATGTGCATTATAACTCACAGATCACAGTGGATCTACAAATACACAAAACATTTAATAATGTTCCTATGGAACCTAAAAATATAGTAATAAAAACAGCTTAGACTGGACTCATTAACACCACTGACTGTTAATGACTTTTGTATAATTTTAGTTTTTTTGCAAATTCATCCCACTAGCCAGACTGGACCCTATTAAGGGTCGATTTTGGGCCATAGGCCGTATGTTTGACAGCCCTGATTACGATGAACTACCGCTACATTTCTGAAATATTGAATAAACTTCATGCTACATCAGTTTCATCTCATTGAATAAGAACTTCAGATTGTTTTTGTTTTCGTTACACTGGTTTAATGCTGTGATGGATAATAACTGATTTGACCTTTGACCTTTTGCTCCAGACTCTGGGTCTGTCGTCTGCTTCCACTGGGATGTTTAACGGAGCTGGAGACCTGGTCTTACATTTCATCTCCCAGTGTAATTCACAACTGACCGAGATCCTGGCAGAACAACACAAACAGGTCCAACTGGGCCAGGCAGAGTGAGCGAGCGCACGCACGCACACACACACAGACACACACACACACACACACACACAAATGACATTCAATCTGTGCATCAAATAAAATCTACTATAAAGATACAGATAATATTCAGTGTCCAGATCAGTCCTGTTTCAGACGGATGGTAAATGGACTGAACTTATATAGCGCATTTTATGCACCTTCATGGTGCCCAAAGCACTTTACAGTTCCTCACATTCACCCATTCACACACACACATACTCCAGTAGGCAGCTGCTGCCATGCAAGGGTGCGTCTAAACTAAACTAGACTAAAGTATAGTAACACTAACTAAAAGATGTTTAAAACAGACTAAAATTAGGTAAAATAAGTCTAAAATATTTTAAAACCAAATTATTTGACTTTAAAAACACACTAAAAGTTGATAAAACCAGTATAAAAGACAGTAAAACCAAAGTAAAAGGTTGTCAAAACAGACTAAAAGATGATAAAATCAAACTAAAAGATGGTTAAAACTGAATAAAAGACAGTAAAACCAAACTATAAGATGGATAAAACAGGCTAAAAGATGATAAAACAGATTTAAAGTTGGTAAAACAAGTGTAAAAGATTATACAACCAGACAATTCAATGGTTGAACTAGACTAAAAGTTGGTAAATCCAGTATAAAAGATGGTAAAACTCAACTAAAATGCCGATAAACATTCCATCATCTTTACTTCAGTTTCACAGATATTTCTTCTAAACACTAGATGCTTATTTTAGCTCATTTGTTAATATTATAAAGTAGAAAAAACTACATATGAACCCTTTAAATACACGTCTGTTCATGAACTTAGAGCTTGTATTGGTCATGTACAGTACATTATCAGTCAGTCAGAGGTGGAAGGACCATGTTAGGATTGTGTGTGTAAATGTGTTGTTTCAGACCAAAGGAGACTGCAGACTTCCTTAGAGATGCTGTTGAGACCAGACTGAGGATGTACATCCCATACATGGAAACATGGCCTCAGGTACAGACCACTGACCACCTCCATTCTGCTGTTTTTATCTCATCAGCTGATCGACTGTGACGGCGTCGGCTTCGTCTTTATTAGCAGTTTCTTCAAGCGTCTTCTCTGATAAAACTACTGGTCGGATTCATTTCAGATTTTATGAGTAGCTTCCATGCCTTTACTTCTACTGGTCCATATTTGGATGGTTTATAACCTGTAAATGGTCACAGATATCAATATAGTTCCTATCAAGCACTGATGGGAAGTCATATTGTATATATTGTTTATATTGTATTGTATATATTATATATATACTTTCAATTGGGTCCATGACCTTTGACCTTGAGTGACCTTTAAGGGTCAAACTTAAGGTCACCAGTATCATCTTCTCTGAAACTACTGATCAGATTCATTTCTAATTTTATTTGTTTCCTCTTTGGGAAAGTGTCTACAAAGTTTGTTCACAATTTTGAGAAATTTACATTTTTTAATTTTTGACTTTAGGAAATAATTAAAAATGTTCCTTTCTGTCTAATGGTCCATATTTTGATGCTTTCTAACATGTAAATGGTTCCAGATATCTATATCGTTCCTATTGATCACTGATTGAAGTCGACTTTGAATTAGTTGAGTTCTCCTCCAGTGAAAGTCCCGCCCACTCCCATTGTCAGATTGATGTTCATCCAGAGCACAGGACTGGAACATAGAACAGAACCTGAGAACCTCACACATTCAGCTGTGGATTGATTCATTAGAACTTGACGCTGACGTACAGGGACACTGGAACTGTTGCTGTTGTGTTGACTTGTCGTGTGTCCTTCAGGCCATGAGCATCCTGCTGCTCCCTCACAACATCCCCGACAGCCTGAAGCACCTCTCCACCCTAGTGGACGACATCTGGTACTACGCCGGAGACCGGTCCACAGATGTGAGTGGACCCCGTCACCCTCCATCCCACTCTTCCTCTAATCACTCCTTCCTGTCCCCCATTCATCACAACCCCCATGATTTCCGGCCCGCCACCTCCCAGGTTACTCCCTGTGTTATTTGGTGTCGTTACCATAGCAACACCATCACACAAGTAAAAATGACATTCCTGCTGCATCACCTGTATGGAGTTGGGATATAATTATCTTTTCTGTTGTTGTGGGCCATGGTTTAGCCACAGCAAAGACAGAATATTTGATATTTAACCCTTAAACACCTACAACTGTTGTTTGTTGTAACTTTCACGTTAATTTTTCTCTATATCTAACCTTTCCTACATGATTTAGCTCCATTTATTATGATATTATCTTCTGTATTTCACATTTTTTCAGTGTAAATCATGTATTTTCCTATATTTAATTCACTGATCATGTAGATGTTCAGATGTTGGATGTTATCTCAAAACAGAGGAAACTGAAGGAAAAGTGACTTTTTAAGCAAAATATATCAATAATGGAGCTTGTACATGAAAATTTATTAAAATTATATTAAAAAAAATCTACAAAGCCATCAAGAAAATGAACAACAATTAACAAAATGATAAAATTAGCAAATAATAAGAAAACATGGAGATAATGAAGAATTTGAACAAAATCATTGAGAAAATGAAGAAAGTGGTCAAATTATTTAAATTAAAATTAGCCATATCTTTTTGACTGTTTGTCTTGTTGACTTTGAACTTTATACACATACATAAACACTTTTAAATTATAAGCTCATATTTAGCACAACTTTTGTCATCTTTGTCATGTTAGATTGTGTTTCTGTGTGTTTTTGTTTCATCCAGTTACTGTTGGTTGAGTATTTTGACGTTCATGTGAGAATGGATGCAAAATGTTAAAAAAAAAAAAAAAAATCATGGATAATTTCCTTCAAATGCATTAAAACTATAGAAAAGCACCTGTTTTGAAAATGTGTTCATCCCATTATAAAACATTTTTGCTGATTCTTACACCTCTTTGTGTTCATTTTGCAGATGAACTGGTACACCAAACGGGCGGCGCTGACGGGCATCTACAACACCACTGAGCTGGTCATGGTTCAGGATTCATCCCCAGATTTCCAGGACACTTGGAACTTCTTAGATAATCGCATTCAGGATGTGGTCAACATGGCCAGCACCGCCAAACAGGTAAGAACAAAAAGAGGACGTGAGGAAACAGTCAAGGATTGTCAAGGTTAGTCTAAATATGATCTAAACACAGAGGAAATATGACAGAAATATAAAGAAAACAAATCAGGAATAGTAAAAGACACACTGAAGAGATGATTAGGAATGAAAAAATACTCACCGTTAAACATCCGATAACATAATGGCCAAAAACCTAACGTACAAGCTACTGAGTTCATCAACACGCTTTACTATGAAATACCAGTATTATTCAAATAGTGTGGTTTTTTTTTTTTGCAAAAATATTTTTATTGAGGTGTATAATCACAAAAGTATAGCGTCCATATCAATCATACTCTACCCTCATTGACACAACTTCACCATTTCAATTGAAAACAAAAATGACAGTAAATTTTCAAAAACAAAACATGCAACAGAATTTCTCCTTTTCAACAGAGACACTTTAAATGAATGAAAACCAGAGTCCACTGCAGCCCATATGTTTACATAAGAATACAATACAATACAACAGATCTGTATTGTCACTGTTACATGAACAATGAAAATCTGTTTAGTGGTGAAAACACTTAGACTGTATAACATTATTACACAGAGTACTGGGAAATATTGGCAATGTACAAAAACTACAGAGATGAAATATTAAATATACAGATACTACTAAAATACTACTAATTACTATACAAAAAGATAATTCTACATTACAGATAAGAAATATGTACAACAGATAAGGGGATATATATATATATATATATATATATATACACACACACACACACACACACAGGTACTAAAAGGAAATATATAAGGTAAAATTAAAAATGAGTTGCCTGGGTTGTCATTATTGCCCATTGTCCATTCGAGTGGGGGTGGTGCTTATTCAGCCACTTGCTGTACAGCCCATCCTAAATCATATTTGTTTTCCACTTTGTTATGTAGGTGCAGTCAACGGGTGAAGCCGTGGTGCAAGGGCTCATGGGAGCTGCTGTAACAGTAAGTTGTTTGCAACACTATGATATTTTCATTGTATGACGTTCATCTGACAGTTCCACTGTGCATCAAATTAAACAGTTACAACAAACCTTAAAGCGGGGGGTCAAACTCATTCTCTTTCAGGTTCCATATTCGGACCAATATAATCTAAAGTGGATCAGACCAGGAAAATAATAACATAATAACATATAAATAATGACAAATACAAATTTTTGTCTTTGTTTTAGTGCAAAAAAAAAATTCTGAAAATACTTACATTTACAAACTATCCAAACAAAAAAGATGTGAATCACCTGAAAAAAATGAAATTTCTTAAGACACATAAGTGTAATTTTAACAATATTATGCCTCAATTTATCATTTGTACATGTGCATTACAGATCAGATCTATGGACCCAAAACATTTAGTAACAGGTAGAATATTGTTAAAATTGCTCTTAATTTTCTTTAGACATTTCAGGTTCGTATTTGTTCAGGTTATTCACATTTTACTGTTAAAGGATTGTTTGTTAATGTACATATTTTCATAATTTAATGTTATTTTTTGCACCAAAACAAGGAGAAATATTAGGAGTTGTCATTATTTATAGCCATAATGTTTTTATTTTTTTCACATTAAACCAAGAAGAAAATGTGGAGTCATTATTTATAAGTTACAGGTCTGACCTGTGTTTGTTTTGCTTTTGACAGCTGAAGAACCTCACAGGTCTGAACCAGAGGCGATGATGAACAACACTGCCCCCGACCGAAGAGCTTCCTGAGCTGAAGAACAACCCTGTTTTTTTGTCTTATTTCTGGAAAACTGTAGCTTATGAAAGTGTTGATAACGAGTTTGATTCATCACAACAGCCCATAAGAGACCAGACCAGCTTTATTTTATTCAGTTTCCTCTGCTCAGAAGATCTTCCCATTTGTAATAAAGATACAAAGATCTCTCATTTTCTTGCCAGTTAAATTAGGACTTAAATAAATCGCTATTATTATGTATTTTACCTTTTTGTTTCATTGTTTTAAGTATTGTTTTAAGACCCAAATAGCCACAGGTGACCGATAGCATCGACTGAACTAAAATATTTAAGAACTACTGATCCACTAATCCTATCAATCCATGTCAATAACTGGTGTAAATACAGTTCTTCATCTTTTCATGGTCATCAGATATGAGACATTTGGACATGCAGAGGTTCCATAGTTACCGTGGAAACACCACCATCTTCTACAACATTGATTCACCAGTAAAACCCATGGAGTTGGATCAGTGACTATGAATGGACACTGGGTTTATGTTCAGTTAATGATGTATTTTGCTGAAAAAAACATCTTTCTCAGTTTTGATATACAACGCTTAGGCCCAGGAACCACGCAGCATCATAAAGTGCTTTCATGTGACTCTCATTTTTAGTGAGCTCTAGATATTTTACCATTTTGAACAGAAATGAGTTGAATTCACTTTTTATTCCCAAATTAGAGCTAGAAGATGGAAATGAATCAAGCATTCATTTCTTGAGGGCTCTACCCAAGGGATCAATAAAGTTCAACCTAATCTAATCATAATCACATTAAACCATGAAAACTACTCTTTATGTGCAAGAATGCAAGTAAATTAACCACAATTTCATATCTTAATCAAGAAATACAAATTTGCTTTCCTGTTTTTTCTGTTTTTTGTGAAACTGCATGTGAAAATTAATAGATAATTTTATTTTAGCATTAAAAATATAATTTTAGTTAAAATGCTTTTACATATTGGTCTATCAACTGTTATAAAAACATAAAAAATATATTTATCAGTGGTGTTTATTCAGGGCAGCTGTGCCATAAATTTTACATTGGGTGGTGGTCAAATACGTTTTTAAACACTATAATAATCTTTACATTTAGGTTTTATGAGCATCTTTTATGGTCAGTGAAATAAATATAATAAAATACCAGGTTTTCACTGAAAAAATGTCACTTAAAGTTTAAACAAAGTATTTAGAAGTCGATTATAGGTCATTAAAGCGATCGAAAAATATTTGAGACCCTTTTAATTCGAAAGGTTCCACCAGTGCTGCGTGACCCGGAAGTAAAGGGAGGACCCGCCTTTTTTTCCTCGGTATAACCAATCAGCAATGGCGTTTACCGCGTTTTGCCCAATCAGCGACGGGTAAATATGTCCGCGGAGGTCTTCAATCCGAAGCAGCGGCAGTGGAGTCAAATGAACGGAGTCTTCAACGGCATTTGACACTCATTATTGACTTAATTCAGCCCTAAAATGCCGTATGCCAACCAGCCGACCGTGAAAATTACAGAACTGACAGACGAGAATGTGAAGTTTGTCATCGAAAACACGGATTTGGCGTAAGTGTTGGTTTATTTGCTTGTTAGAGCAGCGCGTGAGGTTGAGAGCGGCCATTACTGTTATCAACAATGACAATGGAGTCCGATTTTACACGTAAATTAAACGTATTAAGGTGATTTTGGAGCTAAATTATTAACACTGCGTGAAACTAACTCTTCTGTATACACTTTTCATGAGTTTTGTAATAGTCACTTGTAGTTCTGCCGTTTTATTATTGTGTACAACGCTACTGCTAACGGTGGGACTGTTTAAAATGTAAATAAAAACAGAATGAAATGATTCGTAAATGTCATAAACTTAAGTAGAAAACAGCAAGTATCAAACTGTTCTTTTTTTCACAAATTAACCTGAACCAAACAAAGACCTGAAAACTCTCCAATGACCAAAGAAATCTACTGAGCTAAAATGTTAAATAACTTCTGAACAATTAATCCTATTAATACATGTTTAGGGGTGTCAAACATATGGCCCGTGGACCAAAACCGGCCGCCAAAGGGTCCAATCTGGGCCATGGGATGAATTTGTGAAATGTAAACATTACACTGAAGATATTAACAATCACAGGTGTCAAAATTATTTTAGTTCTGGGGGCATATACAGACAAATATGATTTAAAATATGTCAGACTAGTAAAATACTTTCATAATAATATATAAATAATGACATTTTGTAAAAAAGTAAACTCACGTATTTACATTAAGAACTATCTTTTCACAAAAATGCAAATAACCTGAACGAATATGAACAACCTGAAATGCCTTAAGAGAAGTAAGTGTAATTTGACCAATATTCTGCCTGCTACTAAATGTTTTGTGTATTTGTAGATCCACTGTGATCTGTAAGTTGTAATGCACATGTGGAAATGATAAGATGAGGTATATACTTCAATTGTACATTTTCTCATTTTAAACATTTGATTTGTTTGCAGTCTTCTACTTTGAAGGCAATATGGGTTAATGTAATTTGCTAGTCATTACATTCTGTTTTTATTTACATTTTACTTTGTTGGAGTTGGAATTGTATCCTACCAGTAACAGGAATGTAAAAGTATTGTTTTGGTTTTTTTTTTCAAGGGTTGCAAACTCTCTTCGTCGTGTCTTCATGTCAGAAGTTCCAACAATAGGTAACACTTTACAATTTTAAATCAGATTTGTTATTATAGTCTTAATGCATTTGAGAGGAAATCCTGAAGATTTTATTCTGTATAATTGGGAGTTTATCTTGGATGGATCAGTAACACATAGAAAAGACCTGATGTATCACAGATTGAAAAGAAGATAAAAACGGTATGAAAAACAAAACAGTGGAGAATACGTAAAAGATGAAAATCACACTAATGCTGCCTTCAAGTGCTATGGTGAAGATGATCCTTTGGAAATTATGAGTGCGTTGTGTTCAAGAGCTTTTGTTGTAGTAAAATGAAAAATCCTGGCTGACACACAATTTATGGTGACCTGCTGCTTAGGTAAACCAGTTTTGTAAATTGTGTATGCTATAAATGTGCAACGTCTATCTATCTGTCTGTCTGTCTGTCTGTCTGTCTGTCTGTCTGTCTGTCTGTCTGTCTGTCTGTCTGTCTGTCTGT